>VZTA01007586.1:117483-207520 GCA_013398855.1 Mohoua ochrocephala
TTTTTGGTACGACCTCAAAAAAACATCCTATTTAATGACAGACTGGCCATAAGTAGAGTGACCAAGCAGCAAAATCCCTGACTTCAGACTGCAAGCTGCATGCTGTATCTGGTGCCACATTGCTATACATATATGGCCCATGCTATGGCGTTGATTTTTCAAGATCCATTTCAGGGTAGTAATTACATGGGGTAGGCTTTCTGATGATCATGTCAGCATTAAATACAGGATCATGATCAGGAGGGAGAAAACGTTTTGTATCCTTCCATTTCCTTTGGTACATAAATAAGTTATTTAATCAATAGGAATTAACTGTACTAAGTCACATATCTAATTATGCTGTTTAGACACAGCAAGCACTCCTTGAGAAAAATATCCAA
Source organism: Mohoua ochrocephala (assembly GCA_013398855.1). Lineage (NCBI taxonomy): Eukaryota > Metazoa > Chordata > Aves > Passeriformes > Acanthizidae > Mohoua > Mohoua ochrocephala. Next base: position 117,864 of record VZTA01007586.1, read on the forward strand.
TACACTAAATAGGTACTTTAGTAATTTTTAGACACGGTACCCATTAATATGCATTTAAACCTTTTACTGCTGTGTTATGTTGATAACATATATAAATACTAGATAATGCTAATGCTTCTGCTGCTGTCTTTTTCTGTAATATTCTCTTTGATGCTGAATTTACTATGACCATTTATAAGCAATGCTGTAACTACAGGTAGCATTTCAGGACAAAATAGATGACTTGAACCATTTATTGCTTAGAAAATAGCTTATGCCATAGCTGTGCTATAAGCAGCTTTTATGCGCATCCACAAATGACTAGTAAGCTTCAGCTTGCTAAGGAAAGCTCTGCAGAACCTTTTGTAATTTTCGGTGGAACAGAGAAGAACTGTCAAAGAATACCATGAAGTTGCTGTATGACGTTGTAGTGCTGGCACTGGTGTTACCAATCAACTTGTTTTGGACACTAAATGTAAATGTGATCGGATATGCTCGGAAGACAATTTAAATTTTGAGGGGTTTTTTTTTGTTGTTTTGTTATTTTTTCAAATGGTTTGATTTTTTGAGAGGGGTTACCTTGAACACAAACCACACATGCCATTCTGTATGTAAAACAAAACCCAAGAAGCCCTGACAAAACCCCAAAAGTTTAAAATATTTATGAGCACCTTTTTTGAAATACATATAGTTTGAAGGTGTGGAGAAGGAGGTAAGATCTGGATTTCATTTTTTGCCCAGTGAAATTTAAATAGTTGTTATATGAAGTTCCTCATTTTCCTAGATTGCCAAGAAGTGGGAGAAAAATAAATACATAATCATAAAACAACAAGAATAATTTTCATCGTAATGGGTGGATTTCAAAGACAGTCCTAGGTGGTGGGTTAATCTTCCATCCTTTGTCAGTTAAGACACTCCTGAAGTTATAAATATTTTAATACACATTTAATCAAAAGTAAAGAAGTAGTGGTCACTAGAAACCACAGGTGCATAAAAAGCATTTGGGCAGGTATTTAATTTACCCAGATCCATGAGACAGCATATTTTATGATGTATGCCTTAATATGCCACCTAATTCTGTCATCCGTAGGTCTCAATGGCACTTAAATACTTGGTGAGCAACCGAGAAAAAAAAGTCTAAAGTTGCAGAACTAGAAAAAAGGAAAGGGAAAATGTTGAGTATTATTGTTTTAAAAAATTGTGGTTTCCATTGAAATAAGGTTCAAATGAAACATGCTTTGATGAAAAGTCCTTGGATTGGTTTTGGTTCTTTAATGTCAGCACAGAGCGCCTCTTGCCTGTGGCAGGATGTGGGTGTTTGGGAAAGGGGTTGGACAAAAAAAGGAAAAAAAAAAAGATTTAAAAATCACATCGAATGTGTAATATTTAAGAAGAAAAAAATATATATATATATATCTGTATACGGTAGTGACTCACTGAACAAAACAAGCAGTCAGACCAACATTACATGATCTCTCAGCAGAAGACAAAAAAGTCTTTCACTGAACTGATTAACCCTTTTTAAAATGTACCTAAGAGGTTTATTTAAAGTCTATTTTTTGTTTGTTTGGGGTTGGGAGGTTTTTTTTTGTTTTGTTTTGTTTTGTTTGGGGTTTTCAGGTAGAATAATAAATCTGGCAGCTGATTTCTGCAAGATTGTTGTGTATTGGATTCCTAACCGTTTGGATTGAAGAGGCCCCTGCAGAAAGGTTATTCTTTTGAAAGACGAGAGGATGGTCTGTTCCCAGTGCCTAGAATGGCTTGCTGCAAAGTGTAACAAAACAGGAAAAAAAAAAAAAGGAAAAAAAAAAAGAAAAAAAAAAAAGGTGAGGAGTATGTACAATTCATGTGTGTGTATATATGAGTTATAGCCAGGAGTTAGGTTACCAAAGCATTGTATTTGACTGACAAAAGGAAGGAGGATGGTCTATGTATATTTTGGAATTGATTCCTACTAAGAACACTTACACATTTTCAGAGGGCATTTTAATACCCTACTGGATTTGAATATGGGATGTTTGGGGCTGGGGTGAGGGGGCCGGGTTTTCGTTTGGTTGGTTTGGGGGTATTTTGCTTTTGTTTTCAAGCTGTGCCACAAGTGGAGGGAATATGCAGCTTTCACCTGGTTTCAGTAGGAGCTGTAATAGAATGAGCTTGTCTGTGTTTGCTCATCTGTCTCTGTGCTGGGCAGAGCAGTGGGGCAGCCCAGGGTAGAGCTGCCGTGAAGCAAAGTTGGGAGGCATCGCTGGAAGACCCAGCACTGTGGAACAGCTGAAGGGGCTCAGGTTTCATGTGCCATCACAGTTCGCTTGCACCAATAGCTGAACACAGGTGAAATTAGTGAAGGACTTGGCAGATCCCCTCAGAATCCATTTGGCAGAGTTAACATTGCAAGTTTAGGACAATGGGCAGATTTTGCTTTAGGGATATGGCTTCCAAGAGCCTGGCCTTTTCTTTCTAAGGTTACACCAGTATAACTTTCTCACACACCAGCAACGGGACAAACCTTACATTCACCGAGAGAGCAAATTTCACCTGCTTCTCAGACCAGATCTGCTTGCTTTACTTACGGTGGTCTGCTGAGGTTACCAGGGGAAACTGGGATACATAAATGATTGCTTTTCTCCAGAAATTCCCTGCAAAGAGCCCTTTTCTGAGAATCTTATCATCTTTGGGATTCTCTGCTACCTGGGACTATTCCCCAGGGATTAATGCTTAGAGTTTTATTGCCCTTGACGTCTGACTGGTTTGGGCTGCAAGTCCATCTTCACAGGACAATATCATCTATTAAATATTTTTGCCTTCTTTGTGGTTTTTTTTGTTTGGTTGGTTTTTAATAGCAGGAAATAGATCAATGTGTACAAAAGGTATTATGAGGAAATCTTTGAGTTGTTAATGGCTGTACTTTCTCCTCTGAAGAGCATTAGCTTCAGTTCATGTATTACAGGTAATAGCACCCATAAACAGCCCTATTCAGTGCTCACATTAATAGTACTGAGGACTTTTCTAAATAGTCTCCTTCAAAGATGTTTTGGGAGTTTTAATTAATATGGTATCTTATACTCTAAGAATCATCACTTTGGAATATTCCACTAACATAAGAGCCTAGGATCTAGCAATAAGAGCTGAGGAAATTATTTTCTCAGTTCTCTTTGCTTCTCTGAGGGTTTTTCTGCTGTGTGTTTGGGTTTTTTGTTTGTTTGGTTTGGTTTTTGCTGGTTTTGTTGGTTTTGTTTGGTTTTAAATCAGAGGCTACTCTGCTCGGAAAGGAGGTAGCAGCTGAGAGCAGGTGCCTGTGCCTCAGAAATTCCAGTTCAAAGTCCACGGCATTTTGCTAAGATACCAGGATGAGAACTAGAGCATCTGCAACACAGTACTGAGCCCTGCCCTCCCTGTGCTCTTACAGGAGAGGAAACTACAGTGCGTTGTCTTTTGTTACTTCTGCCATGAGAGCAGTAATCTCTGGCAGAGCAGCAGGATGGAAAGCTAGGGGTAGTAGCATTTTAAAACTGCAGGGTTACCCAGATCTGTCTGTCTGATCCCCAAGACTCAGAAATGCATCAGCAAAGTGCTGTCCCTTACCTCCCAGCTTTCATGATTGTGTAGGTACATAAAGTTAACTTCATCTTTTACTTCAGGAGGTTGAAATATTGGTTTCCTCCTTGAACACAAATTTAATTTCTGTGGGAAGGAAATATCTGTGCCATCTTCTTATGTAATAGTCTGAAAATGTCTATGAAGTGTCTTGTTGACATTTTCCCAAAGAACTTTTTTTGTGTGAAAATGCCACAACACACATCACCAAAAGAAAGGGTAAATAAACTCCAAGAAGATATCCATACATCAGGTGCTCCGAAACTACAGCAGTATTTACTCTAGCAATCTGTCACGTCTTTAATACTGCTGTATTGTCCTTATTTCGTAGTTTCATTGGACTGACCTCAAAAATACTCGGTGTACCTTGAAATTCTGTTCATTTTAAATGAGCTTTTAAATGAGTTACAGGAAGGTACCCCTGAGGCAGGGTTGCAATCAAGCATTTGGATCTGGTAAGCCGTAATTCTGTGTCTTTGTCTTTGCTCTTGCAAAGCTCTGTGGGCACATATGCCCATATAAATGCTTTTTAGTTGTGTGGTAGAGAGGTAATTACAGCCACTGGCTGGATTTGGGGGTTGAGGTGGTTTGGTAGTTTTTGAGTATCTACGATTGGCTTTGTTTCAGAAGGAATGTCTATATGTATCACTTTCCACAGTTACTTTCCAAGTAACCAGGTAGAGAACTGGTGTCCAAAATAGCATTTTTGCTGTGTAATTTACGGTAGAGGCTATGGTATTTCCTTGCTGCTGCTCTAAAAAGGAAAGAGTTGAGGAGATTTCACCATTTTCTTTTCCTCTCCCTTTAGTGATAGGACCCAGCTGATCTATCTGAAGATAGTTTAAGCCAATTCTTCACTCGCTCGTGATATTTTAGTGAACAATCTGCTCATCAGTACAGTGGCACTTTGTAGAAGCTCGGGTACAGAGTGTTGAGTATTTTAGATGTACTGCAAAGGGCTTTCTATGGTGGCTTTCAGTGAAAACCTTGCATGGGCAGTGACATATGGCTACACCACCTAAATAGAGGCAGAAAGAGATTTTTTGCAGAGGCAACAGCTCCTCAGAGCTTGAGACATTTGCTGAAATCTGCAGTTTAGGCTGCTTCCTGGCCAGCCAGAGTGAGTCTGCCCTGGAAGATCTGGCGAGGAGCTCTGTGTGCATGTAGAAGACCAGAGAGAGCACAATCCCAGCATGCTTGAGTGAGGAAGCACAGAGATGGGAAAAAGTCTGTCAGGGGCAATCTGGCTCTACCAAGTAGCTATTCCAGAGCTGATTAGTACAGGAAGGAGGAGGTTATATGACCGATACAGTAAATCACGGAGATAATTATTTGAAAGACATGCTGCAGGAGAATCATAAGAAATGATGGAAAGTAATAAACTCTGTAAACAGCAGTGATTTTTTAAGACCCTAGTGCTTGTGGGAGTGCTTCAGGAAAAGGAAGAGGGAAAGTAAAACACAGAAAGGGATGATAATATTAGATGAGAATAACAGGAGTCAAACCATGAACTGCTTTAGGGAGCTTGGAAGATTGCAGTGTTTTAGATAAAAGGAAGGGACAAAGATAAGTGCAGAGTCAGTACACTGAGATAAGAGCAAGAGAGAAAAGGTAATTGGAGGCAGTGCACTTTGTGGTCAGTGGGCCAAATGTGTTAGGCTCAGAGCTGCGCTGGGGATGTGTTTGGCCCTGGTAGTATATCCTCAAGGACAGGAATATCAGTTCTGACTTTGACGTGGGGGTTGATTATTCAGTAAAATCATCTGCACAGTATTTAGTAGCTGTTAAAAGAGCAAACAAGATATTGGAATTTGCAGAGATACTGGGGCTGTAAATGTATTGTCTTTATCATCTCTCTATACTAAAAAAACCAACAAAAACCACAAACAAAAAAGAAGAAAGGATACCTTTCAGGATAATGGGGCAGGTTGTGAGCTGGTATAACTCAGCTTGGTTTCCTTGAAATCAGCTATGTAGCTTTATGTTAACAGAGACTATAGCCTGTACTTGGTAATGTGTATGCCTGCCTAGCATAGTATATACACAGGACTTTTTTACTTGTTGCATTATTTAGAAAGATATACAAATGATCAAGACCTGGGGCATAGCATGAGACCAATAATAAAACATGAAATTTAACAAAAGTACATGTCTTCTGAATTCTACTGGTGTAGACAAGTCATTCCCCTTTTGTATAAAGCTCTCTGATGGAGCTCTATACACACCTCTAATCTTTGCAATTAATTTTTTTTGACCAATGCTGGCAGACTCTGTGTGCTGGAGTCTCTGCTCCAGGTGGCTCAGCACTAGTCTCTACAAAGGTATCTCTAGGGTCGGGCTGCCTGCCCAGCTTGTCACAAAGACCATGTGAACATTTACAGGTCTTAAGGAGTTCACTAAGCTTCCACCCATTCTCTATAATCGCAAAAATCAGGTACATTGCAGATTTAGCCAGAAAGGCCAGACCTGCAAAAGAATGTACCTTTGGCTACAGGTGACTTAGGTATACCTCGACATGAGTATTGGAAATGAAGGCACGAAGTTCTACGGGCACAAGGTAGTTCTGTGTACAGCATTTTGTTTGAGTCCTCTAACTGAACTGAAAAGAAAGTAACACAACTCACTTAAGTAGCTTGGATTTTTTTACACTAAATTGCAAAGGCCTGTGCATGATTAAAAAGCTGCTGACATTGGGGTTGGGGTTATTTTTAAAGGGAAAAGAGAAATATTGCTGCATTTATGTTTGGCTGGGAAGTATATGTCTTTCAACAAAGAAGAAATGAAAAAAAAATCAAGAATAAAATTTGACCAATTCGTGAGTAGTGCTCATTTTATATCCCTACCACTAACACCTAACATTTCACCATATTTGCTCTCTGTGTGACCTTTTTGCATATAGGAAGCTAAGGCTATATAGTAACATAAAGGGTTGAAGTAGAGCTAAGAAGTCATAACCCCCAAAAGTAAGGAGAGGGAGAAAAACACACTAATAAATGCCTTTCCATTGTCATATTGCCTCTAAATTTATCAATTCCGTATTCCATAATGCTCTAAGTTCCAGCCTCAACAGATAACCTTAAGCAGTACAAATCGTAATTTCATCAGACTTGGACTCTTCCTTAAAACCTTAGGTGACTTCATGCATTTATATCAACTTTATCAACAGAACAGTGCATCTGACTCTCTGAAAGCAGGTGTGGATCCAAGACCGGATTTCTCATGACAAGAAGGTTTGGATGCTTATAACAAACACAGACAGCAAGAGACCCAAATCTCTCACGTAAAATAACAGAAAAAACTCTGGAAATATTGTATATGTTATGTCTTCAGTTAGTAATATTTTTGGAAGACTAAAGGCAGTTTTATTTGGCTGATTTGTGTTACTTGGTGGTGACCATGTGCATAAACTATAACAGGAAGTCAGTATTTCTGAAAATTTATATAAGAGGATTTAGCCAGAGAAGTGTGACCTGCTGACTCATTGTCCCAAAATGGTATCAGTCTAAAATATCATTGCAAGTGTGAGCTGAATTCTCATACAAGCCCTAAATGGGACAGACAGTAGCTCCATACATTAGGAGGACAGGCTGTCATAGCTGTACCCAGTAGAGAAGAGCAAGGAAAGAATCCTGAAACCATAAATCATAAGAAGAGATTAAAACTTTCAGTCTTGGTGCAAATTGGCAAATGCAAGCTGTAAACTGTAATTCATGAGAAACAAAAATTAGCTTGGAATGGCTTGCTAAGAGACCTTTGATTCTGGGACAGCAGATGAGTTCAGCTTCTGTTGGACTGCACATCCAGGACATGTAAGTAACTCAAGCCAATGAATTTTTGCACTACACGAAGTGGTCTCAAATTTGCTTAAAAAAAAGCCCATCTGGAATGTTCAAAGAGATGTGCTAAAGAAAACATCATCACATAAGAAAATGAACTTCTGTATCGATAAGAGAAAAAAAATTTGAATCAGTACATGGACAGCAACATTATTGCTAAAGAGAATGGCCCTTAGAAAGGCCTATATACATTGGCAAAAAAGGACACCAAGGAAAACCAAGCCTCTCCAATATCTCAGGTTTTAAATGTTAGACAGGCATAGAGTAGCTTGCTTTGCTCATGACCCTGGTTTTGAAGGAAAAATAAGCTTCCCCTTTAAAATTCAATAGCCATCAAGATTCCTAATCTTTTTCTTTATTCTTATTGTTGAAAGGTAAAATTCAGATTTAAAGCTAAAGCCTGAGACCCACTCTTTAATGAATACAGTTGTTGCTATGTCATAATTATAGAATAATCATGGAGCAATGTGGTATAGGGTTTTTATTGACATGGATATGAAGGAGTGGTATTACTGTGCCCAAGCTGCTTGTTATTTCCATGCTGTTTGTTTCTGGAGACAGAAGTACATTTTATAGCTTTCCCCCTGCCCAAATAAAAAAGACTTTTATAGCAACAATCCCAAGCTTTTTTTTTGTTTTTTCCCCTGAGCCTCATATGCTAAAAAAAAAGAAAAAAAAAAGAAGGACAGAGACAAAACTATTCTTCAAACGTTTAGAAATTTTCAAATAGCTGCACAGGTTTTTTTATTTCTCTGCTTATAAAGTTAATGACTGTAAAGGAAAGTCTCAAGTCCTGACAAAAAATTTGAAAGTGAGGTCAAAATAGAGTATATTAGAGAAGTAGCGCAGATATGTTAGCTAATATTTGTGTACCCATACACATATTCAAACTGCTTCTTTCAACAAAAGTTTTCAATTACTTCGGACATTTATAGGATAGAAATTGGTGGTTCCTATTTTGCCTAGACTTCATATTTTGTGGGAAAAGAAGGAAAACTATATCAGAAAAGAAAAGAAAGAAAGATTAACTTTTCCAGATTGCTGGAATGTGAGATTGCCCAATGGAGCAGGAAAAAGGAAGTTAAAAATGAATGGATAATTACAGTTGACATATAGCTTTGTGATTTACTACATGGATACTATTCATGTACATAGACTCTATAGGCACTTTATATAATAGGCATGTAATTAATGTATACATTATTAATATATAAGTGCTTCTATTAAGAGATGTCATTAATGATTCTGCCATCCTGAAGCTGTAAGATACAACATAGTGTGATCCCTACAAGGCATTTATTCCGGTCTGTCAGAATTAGACAAAAAAGCTGCACTAAATTCTTATCAGTACATAAAATCTTCTAATAAAAGTCTATGAAAGTAGCCAGTCTAATTGCCCCAGAAAAGGGAGCACAGAGGCCAATTTTTGGTGAAATGTGTAGAAAAGATATGGCAGTGGATCAAGGAGGAGTTAAAATATCGCCAAGCCTTAAAATCTAGTCAGATCTCAAAGAAAAGGCTATAGGAAGGACTGCACTGATATATATTCAAAGTTTAAAAATATAAAACTTTCCGGTTTTCCTTTGTCCAGTTTCAAAATAGCTGTGGAAATTAGAAAGGCACTGAGCAGTTCTGAGAGGAAGAACATTCAACAGATTCCCGTTACTGGCATAAGACAATCCACTTATTTGTTGCAAGTCTCTGCATAACAATAGAAAAATGTTCACCTTCCCCTGAGAACTGTAAAACAGAACGTCTTCACAAGACTTCAAGAAAAAGAATAATAATTAGTGAGTTGAAGGTTAAGTATAATAATTACAGCTGGTAACAGAGAGTTTAGGATTGCAAATACAATCAGCTCTGTCAAAATAAGTTAAAGAGAAGAATATTTAGTTACAGTGTTTTAATATACACAGTTCGGGTGTTTTCTCTGAGTCTGCCTTGAGGTCTACAGACTTTAGACCCCTCTGCCTTTTTTATACCTGTAAAGGATGTATGGTTTCCTGAATGCATGAACATTCTCTGCACAGGTGAAACTCTGAACTGTGAAGGGACAGAGTTCAAGGGCCAATCACAATCAGAAGCATCAGTTTTTGTCAACGTTTTCTGGGCAGCAGAGCTCCACTTAATGGCTTGGTAAGTTCTCCAGCATTTCCAGTAGTTCTTTGAATTTTTCTGTACAGTTTAGTTAAAACGAGAACTCAGGAGTCTGTTAAATTCAGTAGGACTGGGCCCAAGATTTCCCTATTTCTCTACCTCATTTTCATATGGATGAAGCTAATCTTGTATGCCTTATTGGATTTTTTGTGTTTGCTTGCTATGAGAAGACTGATTCATTCTGCCTCTGCCCCTTCTTTATACATTTATTCTTGTGTAGAGGGTGTGAATTGAGCAAGGTCAAACCAATCAGCACAAATGCAAATGAAGATAAAAAAGTAAAGAACTGGGCTGTGGCATCCAGTTGTTTGCTATCTTCTCCATGCAAATCCAAGAGTTTTTCTTCCTCTGTTTTTTAGCATTAACAGACTATTACTTATTTTTATTCTGTGTCTCTGTCAGCACCAGAACACTGCAATCTGCTTTTTCACCTCTTCAGATGAGAAAAATTCTTTTTTCTTTTTATCCCATGAACTTCCATTTGCTAATGTTCTTCTTCTGTGTTTTACACTCTTTCATTGTGAAAATCCCATTTTCAGGAAGCTACCAAGATATTCAGACAGGTTAACATATCTTACTGAGAGAACTGTGGCAGAAAAACATTACAAAAGGCCAGTATCTGCAATATTTTGTCTTAGAGTATGAACTATTCTAGCATTGTCCACTATAATAAGACCACTGTAAGTCTGTAGAAGGATATTATGCAGTATTAAATACATATTCCTTACTGAAACATGGACAGAACAATTTCAAACACAAAGAAAGCATTGCACATCTCTGCCTTGTCCCCGTTCCTGGTTTTGAGGTGACTATCACCCTGTAATGGGATGATGCTATTTTTACACTGCCTATTGCCATCAATATATCTGAAAAAACTTTTTTTATTGTCCTCCACATTTCTGGCCATCTTGAACTCCAGCTGAGCTTTGACCACACGAATTTTCTCCCTACAGTGGAAAGTAGCATCTCTCTATTCTTCCCGTGTCACTTGACCTTGCTTCCACTGGGCATACACCCTCCTTTTACAGCCCTATTTCCAAGAGAAGATCCCTGTTCAGCCAAGCTGTCCTTTTGCCTTGCCTGCTTGACTTCTGACACTCGGGAATTGCCTGCTCCTGTGGCCTTAGGAGGTGATTAAAATGTAGCCAGCACTGATGGACCCCAGCAGCTTCAAAAGACAAGGGTTAATCCCTGATTTCTGCAAGAGTGCTGTCAGGACAGGCATCTCCTGCTAACTAGGACCCATAATGGCAGCGCCACTCAACTGAAAGGTATAGAATAAAGCTGGAGATTTTGGAGGCTTTGTAATCTCAATAAGAGAAAAAATCAATCAAAGTGCTTGCATATCAACTGCACTCTGGACTTACTAGGAGGTTTTTCTATCCTCTTCCAATTCCATCTATGCCCAAATACAAGGTATTTGTATTGTCAAAGGACTGATGGAGCAATATGGAAAAACTAACATTTTTACTACCATTCCCTGACTCACAAACCAGGATCTGTCTCATTTGCATATTTTTTATTCATCTAGGAGGGGAATTCAGGATGGTTCTTTGTTTTTCACTGTTACTTTTAATAAATTAACTAAGTAGCTAATAATAACAGGGGCTAAAGATCTATTGTGCCATCCATCCAAATCACAGTGACCTTTCTTTGAACATGAGCTATCGAAAGTACATCATGAGCATGACTCATATGAGACCTCAAAATTTGTTTGCTTTTGTGCCTAATGCCAGAACTCAAACTCTGTTCTCCCAAGGCTGAAAGGCTAATGTGCTAATTCACAATGTCATGCAGCTGGCTATTTGGTTGAGTTTCCTGTTCTTCTCACAGAAGGTTAATTTCCATAAAAGGGATTTTGATTTGACTGGGTTTGTTTGGACAAGATTTTATGGGATTTTGTTTCAGCCATGGTGTTTGATGTCTCATTACATAAAGAAATACAGCACAAGAACAGAAAATACTGTTTAATTTTTCACTGCACAAGCCTATCAAGTGTCTTTTTTTATTGAATGTGCGTGCTGGTATGTTGTCCTGGGCTAGCGGAGTATTTTACTGTGTCTAACTCTTAGCAACATTATTTCAAGCCAGAGCTCTTTGTCACTCTGGTTTTTGCGGTGCTTATTTTCAAGGGATACGTATCAGAAGATAAAACCGATTGAACCAGGTGATAGGCAGTGGGAACCAAATAGTTCCACTTATCAGGCCATGGGTTCGTAGCGATCTGGGGAAAATATTTGATTGCTAGAAAGTCACTGCAGGAATCCTAGGATTTTCACAGCCATGTGTTAGAAGCGTGACAGAAGCACAACAACCTCAATGAGACCAAGCAAAGTTAAAGCAGTTTGTAGATAGGTAACTGATCAAGGCATAAAGCTCTTGAAGAAATTATTTTCTACCAGTTGCCTTGTAGTTAGAGCTAATACAATTGATTAATAACAGAAGGAAGGTAAAAGAACCTGTAGATCGTCGTGACTCAGATTCCTTTTGTGTTCTGGCCTCTCCAGCATGCAAGAATCAAAATGTAGAGCAAAAATTTCCATCAAAAACCTGTAATATAACTAAAGTAGAGGAAAGAAAAGTTTCGAGGCAGTAAACAAATTCATCTTCTTTAACTCTAGTGGATGAAATCTAAGTTGAGATCAGTCTTGTATAACCTTGCCGAATTTAAAGCCATCTGCACGGGGGTAACTGATGGCAGCATTTGCCCCTGCAACTCATTTAGAAATACATCTTCATTTGGCACAATCCAGCAGAGATGAAAGGCAGCAGCACTTTGTGAGCTCTGCTGAGCAAAAAGGTTTAAAGCAGCTGACAAGCACCATAAGATATTGTTGTACCAGTTTGTATTGATTTTGCTGGAGGGCACCTCCTTCTGGAAGAGGATTGATTTTTGTGTGTTTTCACAAAGAGATTTTAATAGTCTTTGTACTTGCTGTCATGTCGCAAAGGCCCACAAGCAAGGCCTGCCTGATACCACAGCTTTAAATGATCAGCCCTCCAGCTTTGCAATAAGCATCAATTAATACTGTATAAAAACATCTCCAATGCACTTATACCGAAAACCAATTTTTATAAGCTATAAGGTCAAATTTCTGCACTTGTGCTATAGCAAAGAAATCAGCGCCATCCAGGAATTAAATTAGCTCAGCTTCAGAGAGTGATTAAGAGAAAGAGTACTCAGTTTCTGATTCTTTGTTAAGAAGGTCAAATTCTTTCTTAAACTCATGAAAATGTGAAAGCTGTTAATTGCAATCATTTGAGTCATTGAATAGAAAATTGTTCCTAGAGTTTTTTCTTTTGTTACTTCACTCAGAAATTTAATGCCTCTATAATTTCCTGAGGTAAAAATTCACAGCGAAGAAATGACTAGCTAGTTAACTTTTTAAAATTTGGACAGAAAAAGCACAGAAAAGAGTGTAAGGTTTTTGTACCTTATATATGTAGGCATGGTCAAATGGCTGTAATATTACTAAAGCTTTATCATAGATCATTGATACTACTATCAATACAATAGTACTTCTCCATTTGGAAAACTCATAGAGAATTTAGCAGAACTGAAACCAAAAATGGAACACAGAATATTATGTGTAGATTTTTAAAAACATCTTTTCAGTGATGTGATAACTATAGTAACTTTCAACAGGTGCGTCAGAAAAAAATTATTCTCTTCTATTGATATTTTCCATAAGATGAGGAAATCCTTTATAAGTCCATGTCCAGTCTGCCATCAGATGCCAGCTCTGCTGGGATGCAGTGAACCATCAGCTCTAGCAGAACCGAGGCACTGGTTGTTGTAGATGCTCCAAACAGCAGGTGGTGAATTTGTGGTTTCTCCTGACCACAGTAGGCGATGCCCCTTGCTGAGCCAGTAGCAACTTCTAGAATTGCTTGTCTGCTGCAGGTGCTTAAAAATACAAGTGAATGTGGCACTTAAGGACATGTTTAGTGGTGGACTTGGCAGTGCTAGGTTAATAGTTGAGCTTTACAATGTTAGAGGTCTTTCTCAACCAAAACAATTCTATGAATTCTATGAATGTCCTCATGGGGCATGACGTGAAGTACTGAGCCCTGTATCCCAGATGCCAGTCCAGATGTCATATACTCTTTTTCCAGCCCTCCTGTAGTTATAATTCTCACCTTCTTTCTTCATGTCTCTTACTATGGGTCTCGAAGAGAAACTGAGGTTTTGCCACAAAGACAACAGGTAGTGCTATCTTTGCTTTCTGATTTGGCTTTTAGAAACAGCACTGACAATGCACATGCTTAAATTAGTTGCCCAAAGTCAGGGAAAATATTTTCTGCTGCTTTGGTTTTGTTTTATCTTAGTGCTCACAAAAGTCTTTTGAATTTCAGGAGATTGTATGTGAGTTGCAACCATTATAATGCAAATTACAGATCAAGCCCAAATTGACATGGAGGTAAATAAAATTAATAGGAGTGTTTCCACCAACACCTATAGTAAGTTGATCTGAGTTAATAAGATTTCTGAATAAAAGCTTTTCTTGACTCGATATTCATGCAGTATTTTGTGAAGCAGGGTCTGGAATCTGTGTTTTACTGCTGCTGCACTAAAAATAGCAGTGATGTAATGTACTTCGCAAATACCGAGCTTCAGAGTGGAACCTAGAGTTGCAGCTTCTAACATTTTCTAGTTTGTAACTGTAATTTCTTAAAACTCTACCTGCATATTTGCACAAAGAAAACTCAAGTATTTAAGTGTTGGGAAAAGTAAAGAGCAAAGAAATGAGGTGATGGAAAATTGGGTGGTTCTTAGGAAATAAAGATAGCTTCTATTCAAAATAAATGAAGAAAACCTTCATTTAGTAGCTTATTTGTCTAGAACATAGAAGATGTGAGAGTGGATAGAAAATAACACGTGTCTTATTTTTGACGAAACATGAATATGGAATATTTCAAGATAAATCATTCTCTGGTCATTATCAGAACCATCAACACTATTTTTTGCAGAACAAATATGCAAACAAAGAAAAGATTGCATCTTTTGTACAATATTGATCAGAAAAATAGAGAAAAGAGTAGAGAAAATGTGGAAGACAGACAAAGAGAGAATGAGTAACACGACTTTGTGAATCAGCAAGTATTGGCAGTGCTCCTTAAACTCTTAACCAGCTGGGAAAAGTTGGCTCTGACTGTAAGCTTAGATACGGAATATTTATATTCTTCAGTATTACAGAATAAAAAAGAAAATGTATTAACTAATTGTTTGAAGATGAAGGAAATTATAAGATTACCTAATATACATGTAAAATTCTTTATATGCTGTATGTTGTATATTATATATTTTACATCTTGTACACAGGGAACAGCTGCTATCTCCTTCAAAACTGTGAATCTTAATTTCTGAAGTTAGCTTGTAGTAGGTCTTCCATTATAGTGTAGCTTTCATCTTTCCTTCAGCAGCTTTTTTGGGAGGAATGGAAGGATACATTTATTTGAAAGAGACTAGATGAACAGTAGAAGAGTCTTGAAATGACAAGGTTTTCCCCATACAAACCCAGCAGGAGCACATTCTGCCTCAGAGTTAATTTTGAAAGACTGTTGTGTTTTTGTGAGTGTGTGTCTGTGACACAACCTAAGAAGATTTTAAAAGGAAAGTGCTACGTGAGAACATTTTGGGATAAAAGCAATGAGATCCAAGGCACTTTACCTAATTAAAAGAGTGGACCTTAAAAGGCAGGTCAAGACGTTCAGGGATCAACTGCACAATTCTGTCATTCAAGAAGTGTAGAAGCTTGATCAGAAATGCTTGTAAATATCATTTATTAGAGACAGAAAAATACTGCACGTGCATTATCTCACTCAGCTATCTGCTATGTGACTGTTTCATACAATATTCATTGTACTGTTTTAAAAATATCACTATTTAACTTCCAAGTCTGCCTTTAAAAACAATGTTGAGTAACTGAGATAATATTCTTATGCAAATATGATGCTTTATTCTTAGAATTAGCATGGAATAGATAATGAGAGAAAGGTAATGAGTTGTGATTGTATAGTTGATACTGCATAGACTTTAACAGCTACTGTTGCATGTCTGAGATAGATATCAAATATTTTCTTATGCAGTCATCAAACATTCCACATGATCCTCTACACAGTCGAAGAAATTCCTAGCTATTTCTTTCTAGTCTCTCTGCACCATTGGAGATACAGCTGGATTCTGCTTTTAGGACCTTGCAAAGATCTCTGTATGTATCAGCAGATATATTTCTCAGGCAAGGGAGGTAGAGTGATGACAATTACAGGTCAACCACTTGCGAAAAGACGAGAAAGGAATGAGCCCAAGGGCTCCATTGTTAACCCAGAAACATGAACATGTACGATGAGTTTGCTGTGTTCCTTGTAAATTTAACTCCTTCCGTTGCACAATGCTCTCAATGATGAAGTATGTTTTCATACTTAACAACGGAATTAGTTTCTAGATTACATGTTTTCACCTTGGTATGGAAGATTTCAGGTAGGTGACTTTTCTTTAACTTTTATCAGGGTAAAGTATGCTTAAAATTTGTTGTCAAATATGTGTCATATGCACTAAAGAAAATGAACAAACCTCAGTGCTATGCGTCCAGAGACCTGTCTGTTCACTGAGATCTTCACCTGATCTACTTTACAAGGATGGTCATCATCTCCATTTTTCTGTGCTCAGGTTCTCTGTCTGCAAAATGGGAGTAATTGCATCGATTTGATATCCCCAAATATTATTGTTAAGCATAAACAATTGTTAATGCAATCTGCTACAAAGACCAGGGTTTTTCAGAAATGGCCACAGGGGAGGTTGAGAGAACAACACCTAAGCATTCAAGAGGTACTGAAAACTCAATAACTTTTATTAAGCTGTTGACTGATTTTTGGAGTGTGGTTGCTGACATCCATAGGACACACATGCATGTACAACCACAAGGGGAAGGGAGAGGGCTGGCAAGGGATGGACAGACAAACGTGTACTTGTCTAGGCATTAAGAAGGGGGAAGCAAAGTGAAAAGAAAATGGAGGGAAAGTAAAGAAAATGAGGAAAAGATCGTTCTGTGACTAGAGCCATATGAAGAATTAGGGCTGTTGGAGAAGGGATAGAGATTAGGGGAATATCTAGAAAAGACTTAGAATGGAGAGAAGAGAACTGGAGAGTCATAAATGAAAAAGAGGCGGATGCATCTGAATGATGACTCCGTATTATTAAGTTCTTTCTAAACAATCTGGCCTTGAAGCAGATTGTACACAGAATTACTTACCTGCAGCAGGAGGATGTGGTCTGGTCATGAAAAAGCAGAGGAGGTTCTGGAGTGGATCAAGGAAGTTATCACCATCAGACACTGAAACCTGTCAGTCCCATTTGCTTTGTGCTGTGCTGGTCATGGACTTCCATAAGGACCTGTAACTGTGATGAATGAACAGAAAGGAATACTCAGGGCCTGTTTATTCCAGACTGGTCCCAGGACTGGAGAGCCTGTTATTTGCCAAAAGACTCAGATGGTTACAGGAAAAGAGAATGCTGTTGGTACCTATAACTGCTTTCTGTGGTTCTAGGCAGCAGCTACTGCCTCAGATGGCTCCTTGGTTCTTCTTCCTTAGTTCCTTGCTCAGGTCATATGTGGCCCATCCTGTTTAAGGATGCTGATTCAAGAAGTGACATTTCTAGGTGGTCCATCCACCCCTCTCCTGTGGAATTGAAAAAAGCACCATAATATGACTCATTTAATGTTAGGAGGCTTTATTGTTACAAATTTTACTAACAACTTCCATGTGTGCAGTACATTTATTTGTACAAAAACTAAATAGGGAGTAGGACAGTGTTGTTATTGGTAGAGGATTGCAGCAATTGTACATCTTGTATCGTTTTTAATGGGAGTCAGTCATGGTGGAATCCAGTCACTAAAATACTGCTGAAAACTACTTGAGATGAAAATCCGATGAAATTGTAGGAGTTCAAACAGTATTTTAAAAAGGGAAATATTGAGATTCTGAAAGTTATTAGAAGTTATTTCTGGCTAAATGAGACTGATTTGGTCTCAAAAGTATGTATTTGGAAAGCAAAAAAGCCAGCAATATTAACCTACTCATTTGTTATACTTTGAATAACTGCAGGGCATTCTTGGAGAAAAAAGAGGTTATGTTTAAATGGACCATAGGAACTAATTTGTAACCGAAACACTGATGATATTTTTATGCTTATTAGCTTCTATCATTTAGGAGGGAGATTAAGCTTCCTACAGAACCCATAAACATTTAGTTTGTTGTAACTACAGATTTTAATGGTTGAAAAACAGGCTTATCCATCTGTTGGAGACCAGCAAAACAAATACCTTGAGTTACCTGTATAAGCTGCTTTCTCTGTACACATAGTTCTAAATAAGCATGACATGAACTGATAATACCGATCATTTTTTAGACAGGATGTCAAATTTAGGGTAAATGATGCTAAAAAATATTGTAAAATGGTCCCTAGCCTCTGTCAGTGCAATAAAATGATCACAGCAGGTTTTTTTTCTCATCAAAGCAGATGGCTTTAATGATTTTTCAAGCCATGCTTAATTCATCTGCAAACAACAGAGATTGGTTTCCAAATGTGTACTGAAAGAGAGAGATGTTACTGTTCATAAATGCTCTGCAAGTTTGTTTTGCCCCATCATTAGTGGCAAATGGTGTTTACTTAAGGTAAATTATTTTTTGTGAACTGCCTTGGAGTTAGTGTTGCAGTTGCAATAAATTACCTGTAAAATGAAATGAGCATCACCTGGTTAATGTAGCTAGTACAATAGACCTGATGGAATATACAAAATTATCTGTTTTCTTTTGAATTAAAATTGTGTTATAGAAATGATTGCCATCTTTTCCAAATACTTGTTTGTTTTGTACTATAAAACTGAATGTTTTTGGTTTTTTCATCATTTTCTATTGTGAGTTTGTTATTGTTGTCATATTATTCTTTAACACCAAGTAGAGAAAAACACATGGCCAACTCACATATGGGTTCATATTTTAAAAATATCTTTGTTTTTGTATAGTGTCAGAAGTTAGTCAGAGAACAATTGAAGAACTAGTCCGTATGAGATATCTTACAGGAAGGGAAGCTTTATAATACACTGAGTAAATAAAAACAATGATTCCAGCTTCTTTATGTCTCCAGAGGAGGAAATTCAGTTATTCCTAAGATTATATCATTCCTCCATTTACCTAGTGATTGAAATATAACTGGAGGAAAAAAAGTTTGTGTTTAATGGATGTATTTCTGAACACTGAAATTTAGGTCTGTAGAGGCTTCCTCGCATTAAAAGCCTTGGTTTTATCAATAACATTGTTGCTTCAGGCCATAAAGAAACTGAAAATTCTGTTTCTTTCTATAGATATATACCAAAACTCTAAAAAAAAAGAATTTTCTTTTCCAGAACAGGCATTTTTCACTTATAGATGTGAGTAATGTACACATTTAGGCCATAGAAGACTTGTTTTCTTTCTAAACTGATCTTAGTTGAAGTTAAAATATGTCTCATGATTTATGATTGATGGCTTGCCAGCTAAACCATTTAAAATGTAGCAAGAACAGACAAAGGTGTTGGGATGACACTGACTATAATAAATAACACGAGATATGTGTTAAGAAAACTGTGAAATTAGATATTGAAGGGCATTGATGCTTGGGGTTGTAGATGTTCTTGATTTCAAACTGGAATTATAAGCAAAAGTTGTACTAAATAATTTAAAAGAAAGTTAGATGCAGGTGGTATTCCTGATATGAGCATTACGTGTTTCTTCGTAGTCTAGACGTTGATGCTCAAGCTTCATAAAATGTTGAAACGTGTGCAATTAATATGAGCTGTTCACTTCCTTTCTATGCCATATTCTATGCTCTTCCCCATCACTCCCATTGAAGGTGTTGCAAAAAACCATGCTCGCCACACTGTTCAGGTCAGAAAGGGAAGTTTGTACAGAGAATTTGGGTGTGCAGAACAGAATTGAGCAGAGGAGAGGAAATCTGACCAAATCAGCATCTACACGAAAAAGGATTTGTTGGCCACTCTCATTTCAGTGGGTGGTTATGCAAAAAGCCTTTTCTGACTTCACAGAGCAGATTTTTCAGACCTTGGTCTGAAAATTTTCAAACCATGACTTTCAGATTTTTTAGTCCTGATAAGTTCAGCGATAAGAGATACACAGGGTTTATGTACCAATATAAAAATTTCACTAGGCGGACAATAGAAAAGATATCTTCAGAATAATCTTCTTGTTTCACAGTTAGAAAGAATATTTTAAAATCATCCTTTTTTTAAAACCTTGCTGATACAACATTATTCATGCTGGTGGTTGTCTGGGAGGAAGATAGCAAGCCCCTACATGCAAAGTTGTGACATTTTTGAGTCACAGCAATTAGTTCAGTTATCTAACACAATACAAGTGGAAGTGAGAAAGAATGGGCCAGAACAGGAATAATCCTCACCATGTCTTTCAATTCAGAAGGGGGGTCAGGGTTAGAAACATTGCATTCAAGATGTCAGAGACGGTGTTAGCATAATTTAGCAGTGACGTTCATGCCTAGTGCCAGGAAAGCAGCTGGCATCCTACAAGAAATACACTTGAATAGAACATAGTTCAAGACGTTCAAGACCTTTCTGAGAGGTGAAAACCTAGATGAAAATGCAGCCTCAGAGTATAAATGGAGGATCTGTCTAGCACTATGCTGTTGACATTCTGTTAAAAAAAAAAAGAAAGAACCCACAACAAAACCCACAGTTGGAAGGTGGGAGGAGGGGATTGTATCCTGCTAAACTGTGAGTTTCAGTAATAAGGCTTCACTAAGAAAAGTGCAGCATAACTAAATTTAACATACATTCTAGAAGAGCAATCAAATCATATAGCCAGAGCTTCAGTGAATAATTCATGTGAAACCTGATGAGATAAAAGGACTGACATGAGAGAACACCATAAATAACATACTGTAAAAAGACTGAAGACCAAAGATCTAGGCTTTCATCAGCAGATATAAGGCAACATTCTCCTTTGGAAATGCTGGTGGTTCTTCACTCAATCTAGTCAACTTGCATTTTCACGGTTTTTAGCTGGGAAACTGAGAAGACAAATTTCCCGGCAGACAAATTTAGTATTGCTACTAAACTCTAATTCTTGCCAATTCCCTAATTTTCTCAAATTGACATTTTGCTGAACAGGATAATGAATATGGGACCTTCTTGCCATTCCCAGTGACTATAAACACCAGTGTGATCTCTCCTGTTTGGTCTATAATCTACACAACACCTTTAACCACTTACCTTATTTGGTGTAGAATCAATGCCTCCTTGGCTGAGTCACATTGCTTTTCTTGATCTGATCTTCGAGGTTAGAGTAGAGAGATGTAAAGGACACACCCACTGAAAGACTAAAAATCACTTTTCTGGGAAAAAAGAACTTTTTTTGGAATATGTCTCTGCTGAAAAAGATTAATGTAAGTGGAGCAGCACTTTAAAAATAGTAATAATCCACTACTGCAATGGACCTAGTGGCAGTAGCATAAGTGCTGCATTGGCTAAAAGTCCCTCTCTTCCCTTTCACAGTTGTGTTGCTCTTACATGGGAGTTTTGGTTGTGGTGACTAAGACAGTGTGGTTTTCAATTTTATTTTTTTTTCTGGCCTTTGCAAGAACACATGGGTGACTTTTGTCAGCATCTGCCAAACTGCAGCAGTGACAATCTGCTTTGTTGCTTCTGATAAAAAAAGACACCCATGCTAGTATAGCTTACCCCAAATCCAAGCTGAAGAAGGTTGTAAAATTTCTTTACATTCTAGATGGTTTATGGTGTGGTGTGAATGCTTGACAGGGTGTAAACCACTCTCCTCCTCAAGTATTTGCCTTAGTCAACGTACTTCTGACTGCATGTTGGATGGGATGCAGGCGTAGACCCTTTTTTCTCTGTAAACAAATACTGATATACAGGGAATAACAGAGCTTCTGTGACTCCAACAGGTTCTTTTGGTGTAAATAATCAGGAGACCAGGATGTGTGGTGGCCCACTGAGTGAGTTTCCACTGATGGGAAAGAGTCAGCTAGAGACCACAGTGAATTGCAAACTATGCAAGTACAGTATACATGCTGGTTGTTCTTGTGTTTAAAGTTAAATATACTTTACTCTGCTTTACCAGACCAAAGCCAAGATGCCCAGCACTTTGTAAACCCAAAGGGCTTACGGCATTTAAACTAGATCTAGGCATACTATTATCAATTAACATGTTTATTCTGTTCAAAAATGCGTATTTCACACCAAAAAAAAAGGCAGAAAAAGAAATAAAACTACTTCTATCATTATGGTATGATAACTTATAATCTCTTAACAACAATTTGTTAAGACTTGTTTATTTTGTTAACTTAAATCACATTAATTTCTTTTTAGATAAATTTAATATTAAACAGTAGTTTCTGGTTTAGCTTTCCGTGAGCAATTGTTCAAAGTAACTCAATTTTACACAGCCTGGGTTGTTTAGATCATTGCCTTGTCCACATTGGAAAGGGGAATTCCACTTATCCCAGCTGCTTGTTACAGCATCTTTGGAAACCCATAAAGAGTGGAACAGGATCACATGGCTCCATAAGACATAGTCAAACCAGACTGACAAGTTTCATAGAAGGAAAAATGTCTTCCAGCTTCACCTCTTCTTGGTGCAATGAAATTGTTTGCTGCTGAAATGACCAGAAGCAAATTGCTTCCCCTTTAGTTCTGTGATTTTTTTTTTTTTCCCCCACTATACTACGTGAGTAGTTCTGTTTCAAGTTGTCACCCCAATTTGGAATCATGATAAACACTGATGTATGGCTATTACCTATAAAGCATCTCTCCACTCCTACTTAGGTCTCAAAACCTTTTCTTCCTGGTCTGCCAGAGCTATTGCATCTCAGTGAACGTTTTCTAAACCAGTGAAACAGCCTCCCACAGCCCATTTAGATTGCTGTGGTGGGCCTGTGCTTAGTTCACTGCAATGCAGTGGTAAGCCACAATGTCTCAAGAGATACTGGACTTTCTGGAATGCAAAGCTGGCATTTGTCATTTTAGTCTCCTGTGCGTTGCACTGAACAGCTCTGCCTGCCCCAAGGAGAAGGGCCAGAAACTAACCTTGGTTAATCACTGGATTCATTCTTCTGGCAGTTCTCTCAGCTGATGCTTCTTTTCTTAATCTATGAAGTTATTTCACAGGCTTTCTATTTATAATGCATTTAATGTCCCCTACTGGTGGTTTATTCATGGAGGATAGTGGTACAAAAATATGTATTAGAAGCAGACGATATTAGTCCTAGATGTACTTGTTGTCTCTGAATTTTATTGAGCAATTGTTTCTCTTGCCTGCAGGCACCGATTCATTACAACACAATCCAAAAAACAACCTTGCATTTCAAATAAATAACTGAGGTCAGAAATTTGGCACAAAGCTTTTAAACCAATAGTGGAGGAAATGACTTTATTACGGAGTTAGGCTGATATTTTCAGAAGCAAGAATAACTCCCATTAACATTGTTGGCAATCACACAGCCTAATCCCAAGCACGTAACTTAGAAAAGTTCCCCCTGTGTGGACAAGTGTTCTCAATGAGTTTCTAAATTTATAGAAGCCTCAAAAGCCCATAGTCTCTATGTGTTGTTGTTAGAGTCTACAGTCAATTCCCAAAGGTAGGACTCCAGCATAGCAACAAGCGGCATTTTTATTAGGCCAACATTCAGCAAAGTAACATTGTTTATATTATACATGTTTTTACACATAATTTTCATGATTCCATTTTAGGTCTATTCCCAATAGATGTCTGAAGTACCATGGCTCTAATCTCTACTGACTCAGAAAACATGCAGTAGATTAGGCAGTGGTAATGGTTACCAAGTGTGGGGCCCCTGCTGTTGAACTCAAACGACAAGCTCATCATGAGCTGTTTCTGATGTTCAGCTGGTTTACTTCAATATGCTCCAAGAAGCAAAGCTGGCAAGGTCTCTGCTCTGAGAACAAAGCGACAACATAAGAAAAGTCAAGGCCCAAATCATGATTTTCACAGCCCTAAAGATTCCAGCAAAATGCCTTCTTTGTTAGCATGATCTGTTTTTAACTTTCAAGGACAGCATGAAAATGACTTTTAAAATAACAGCAACATCAGTAAGAAGCTGCCATGACCTATAAGCTTGTGTTATAATATCCATTCTCTATAGTTCAACAGTCTGTCTGAAATCTGAATGCAAGTCAGGCTTGTAGTACTGCTGAAGCAGAAGATCCTTGTGGAACAATTTTGTTCTTGAGCAATGTAAAGTTGCAAAAGCTGTTAATGTGGCAGAAAGAGAAGAAGTTGGAACAAGAATCTAACATCTGGACATACCCTGAAGAAGTTCCCATTTCTCAAGGAGGTGAGGTGTTAATTTCTTTACCTTTTTTTGGTATTGTAATTGCTATTAATTCTATTTGAATAAAATTCAGACCCTCACACTCCTCACCTTCACCAAGACAGGGCTTTCAAGCTGTCTGTAGAGAAATATTGAGTCAGGGAAACTAGCAACTCCTTTGCATTTCCCACCTTCTGGTTTTGAGGCCCCAGTCTGTGTACATTCATATGTAGCTACATGAGGTATATTCCAGAGGCTCCTAAAACATTTCTTGTTGCTGGCTTGTTGCTGGCTGACAGCCTCTGAAATCTTCCTGGGAGGGAAAATGTAGAAGGGAAACAGTACCATTTGCAAAATGTGTGAATAAATAAATAGGATGCAGAGAAGTCTTGTAAAATTCTGCTGTTCCTGGTCCTGGTTCAAGCAGTAGAGCCCATGTGATCCTTGAATAATGGATGTGCCAGTATCTAGAAAGGTGGTTCCACTCATTTGCATTTTACTATGAAGATCAACACAAAGACAGTGTTACCAGGAGTGCTCAGGATCCCAACTTTCTCCAAGGAGGTAGAGAGTGCTGCTCACCCAGTCCTTTGGGGGACTGATAAAACCAGTCCTAAAGCTGTGTGTCCTCTGTTTGGTCGATGTTTTGGGAAGGAAGAAGTGATGGCTACAATGAGCTGGTGAAACCTGACAAGAGCAGATATGGCATGGACGAGAGAGGCAATCTGGATGGTGACATGTAGCAGGGGTGGAGACGCACAGGGCTCAACCCAGCCTTTGAATGAGAGCAGTGGTGTGTGGTTACTGTTGCTGTCTGGGTTTGGCCAGGGTAACAGAAAGTCTATTTGGTCTTGATAGAGTGAAAGACAAATATTTGGAGTGAGATAATATTTGACTGAGAAAGACAAATAGGGTGTGGATGATGAGTTACGTATGAAAGAAGATAGGAAATCTCTGGAAGTCATGCAGGACAGGTGGGTAGGCCAAGGAAAGTGAACAAAAAGCACTCAACAGCTGACAGGATGGAGAGGACAAAATAGTAGAAGGGAGGAGTGCAAGTGGAAGTCCTTATAGGTAAGGGAATATGAAGATTAAGGAGTTTCCAGTATTTTTAATGACATTGGGAATAAAAAGGTAATAATGCCTGAGAAAGAAGGCATTGTTGTGGTTGATCAAGCTATTGTCTTGCAAATTATCGAATAAGCAAGTAGACGTGACTCCAATAATGCTTTTTACTTTTTGTTGGTTTGTTTATTCGGTCTTTGGGGGAATTTTTTTGTTCCCAGAGAAGCCATTTTGAGAAGAATTTTCACTTTTCTATTCCAAAAAATGTCATTTTTTGAAGGCTCTGGGAAATACAGATCCGGTATTTGATCCACTCATGCCTAGCTTTAGTTATGTTGTTCAAGAGAGGAAGTAATATTTTTAGATTAAGAGAACCAGATGCTATTTCTTAATAAAACTTCTGAAATTCTCTCACTGTAAATTCTTCGTTATTTTGATTGTACAGAGTACAACCATTAGTACCTGTACAGAGGTGCCTTAAGAAAGCTGCATAAACAGAGAAAGTCAGTCCTCCAGCACCAAGGTTAGATTAAATATTTGCGATATATCTGTGGCAAGAAAGAGCCACTTTAGTTATATCGATGGCTTTTACCTTATTGTAAATGTACAGTTTGGATTTTTAAAAAGTAGAATCTATTAACCCTGTGCTTCAGAGCTACTATGTGTACAAGGAAAGGTGATGCAGAAGGTCCACTCTGGACTTAATATGTAGCCTTGCTTGTGACAATTTCCCAGCTTCTTCCTGAAAAGCCTAGTCCGTTCTGTATTCATGTCAAAGCCGACAAGTGCAAATTGCTTTGCAGTGGTAATAAATACATTCCTGGTAAAAGGGGAAAAAGTAAATTAATTTTCCCTGAAAGCTGAGGTTGGTTAGGAACAGTTCAGGCTTACACAGTAACTGTCTAAATTCTGTTGTTTTTAGGAAGGTGATCCAAGACCCATGACTCAATCTTTAAGACACTGTATACCTAGGTTTGGAATGACGCTAGTTGAAGAGTGTGTACTGATTCATAACACATCCCAACAGAATGCCTACAGAGCTCAGATACACAGCTGGAATGAAACAAGCTGCTACGAGCATCACAACTGGAAAAAACCAGATCAGTATCAGAGTCTGGGTAATTTTCACAGAATCAGAATGTTTGAGGTTGGAACAGACCTATGGAAGTCATTTGGCTCAACCCCCCTGCTCAAATGGGACCACTTGGAGCCAGTTGCCCAGGACTGTGTCCAGACAGCTTTTGAATATCTTCAAGAATGAACACCTTTGAGTTTCTAGAAGTGCTCCACGCATTCCCCTTTGTATCGGTTACTGAAGGAGCAGGCTGTGCACCAACATGCACAATGCATCACTAAAATCTCCCAAGTGGACTCAAGAGCTTTGGTGTGAGCCCCATCCCTCAGAGCATTATTTTGCAGTGGTGTACAGTCAGCCAAAGTCAAAGCTCTGCCTTTCTTCCCCAGCCTTTAAAAAGACAGTGATTTTCTGCTGACTCAGCTCCATGAACTAGCTCAGTGCCAAATCACAGGAACACCAGCATGGGTGAGAAGGAGGGGCTGAAACTGTATGGCCAGGGGAGAGATGAGGAGTAGACAGGATTATTGTAGATTGTGTTTGAGTATGACTTAACAGTCACAAACAGATGACATAAGGTGGAGAATTGAAATAAACTATGGAAAAAGATGAAGTGCATTCATCTTTTATTCCCCTCACTGGTGAATAGCTGATTCCTCTCTCAGTCCACAAAGTGCCTCTGTCATCTAAGTAAGAAAAATATTGAGGTATTTTTACTGAATTTTAAAAATAGTCAATTGTAATTGCAGGGTAGGGTAGAACACAGTATAAATAAGAGTGGTAATCGTATGGATAGCTAGATCCTTCCTATTCAAACTTACTATCTTCTTTGGTTAATACCCTTAGGTTTTTGTTGTAAGAGGTTAAGTATTTTTTTTCAAATATCATGGACAAATTGAAGCTAAAATATCTTTTCTCAATCTGTGTCATGCTTAGCTACAAGAGTCAAATGAAGTTACTGCAGTGACTTCTGAAGTAACAAATTACATTACTAATGTAAGTGAGCAAATATTGTAAGAATATAAAAATTAATTAGATTGAAGAGATTGTTGAATTTTGTATTTCAGCTGCTTTGGATTTTACCAGGAGAAATTTAGGTGTCTCTTCCCTAATGCCGTGTATATTCCAAATTTTTTTCCTTCCTGTTATTTCTTTATAGAAATATCATTATTCCAACCACATCACTTTTCAATGTAGAGCCCTACATGGGCAGTGATTTGTGAAGGATTACTTGCAAAGCTTACACTATAATTGCTTGAGGTAAAAAAAAAAAAAAAAAAAAAAGGGAAGAAAATAAAGCTTACAGTAAGGTAATATATACTGGTAATATCAAATTGATTCTGCATGCAGAGTGTCAAGCCTGCTGCATTTGCAAAAAAGAAAAAATATTGTTTCAGTTTCTATATGTCAAAGAACAATAATCCATCTGCAAACAAGGATTTGCTTTAAGCTGTGTCTTGTATATAACGATTTCAGAAAAAAAACCCTGATAACTAAAATTTGTAACTTGTATTGTTATTACTATGCTTAAGGGTAAAGGGGCCATTTTAAACTTATAAAACCAATGAAATTTCTTATTATGATTAGCATACCGATAGCAAAACTGTGTTTGCACCCCCCTGTATTACCAGATACTTTATAAATCCTGAGGCTTAAACATCAAAGCTGTTGTTCACTGTGTGCCTGACCAAGGGGACTAGGTACCACCTTGTTCATATAAAGAAAATAGGTAGGATAAATAAGCTAATCTCTCTAGCTACACCACTGTAATCCTCTCAGACACAGCCTCACTGCAGTGAACTGAAACTGGCAGCACATCAGCTGTGCTCAGTTTCCTGTTGCACTCCTCTAGTTGGAGAAAAAACATCACTTTATGCATCATTCCTATAAATATAGGGTCTGTTAGAAATGTAAAAGAGGAGTATGCAGTAAAGCTGGCACATGTAACTGGAAAGCATATGTGTAGAGGCAATCGGGTTGTTTCAAAAGTGAATGCCATAGGAGGAGTGCAAGATTTGGTCTTATCATCTGTCTATGCAGCACAGTGAAACACTGATGTGCTGCTTTCTGCTCTTTGTCTTCCATGATGTTTCACTGTCTTCAAGATTGGTGCAACTTCTGTTTGTCTGGTATTGCAATGCACTGAGCTTCACACACATTTGCTCCCTGCGGGATGATCAGCTTTTTTTATTTTGGATTCGCACTTTTTCTTCCCAGTATCCAGACATCATAAGTCTTAGGTAGAGCTATCTTAAGCTTCCATAAACAAAATTAATATTTACCTCCTTCCTTGGTTGTGCCAAGGATGAGGAGCAGGGACTTTACAAGATTCAGGACTCTCTTACTAGAAGGGCTAAAAGTGAAAACTAACAAGATAGGCTCTAAACTTTCTAAGTGACAGGTACAAGCCTGGCTTTCTTGAGACTCAGCATTAAGCCAAAGAGGCAGAGCAGTCATGCTCTAGTCTGCTGCTGTATATTTATGAATAGATCTGATCTTCTTTATAGCATCAGAGCTCTGTAATAACAACATAGTTTTTGTAATTCTCAATGGCTTTGATAATTTTGCTGACCTGCTAGTCTTCTCGATCAGATACTCAAGGGCCACCTCACTTTTAATTCATTGAACATTAGATACCCAAACGCAAGCTGGGCACACAAATAGATCTGAGGACTGAGTGAATGTTTTCTTTGCTGTGCACCCTCCCCTGGCCCCCCCTTTTTAGGTGATTCCTGACTTTCCTTATTTTCTTCACTGTGGTAAAGGTTTCAGCCATGTGTTTTGCTCCACTATTTGCATATTTCAAACAGACAGCCCTACAGTATTTTCGTTCAAGACTTATTCTGGTGAACTTCAAATTGCTCATAAAGCAGTTTTCCTATTGACTTCACTTAGATTTAGGTCAGGCCTAGATGCTGGCATGGGATATATATTTTAAGGATACAGAGTTATGCAAATTCCTGTATTTGAGTAATGAGAAAGTAGGGGATGATCCTTTCAGACAGTTACCTGCCTCGTATGAGTGAAGTGAAAGGCACTGTGTGTTCTGCATGGTGCTGTCCTGGGTACCTGAAAATGCCATCTGGGCTAGGCGGTGTTCTTAGTTTCTGAATATGTGTATAAGAAGGTGCATCAAGGTAACACTCAGCTTCATTTGAAATTGTTATCATTTGATGTCAGTGCAGGTGTCTAAGGCAAGTGCTCCCAGCTTCCATCTGAAAGATTTAAGGATGGCAAGTGTTTTGAAGGAAGGTCCTTCAATCCAGAGCTTATTTCCCCCTGCTGGTATCACATAGCCTAGGCATGTAACAGTGTGCCTGTGAACTCTGGATCTCCTTAAAGGAGTGGCCCAGGCCCCAGTGTGCTGTCCAGGCACAGAAAGTCAGGGCAAAGGGAGGGAAGAATGGGTAGCAAGTGAAGAGAGGCAGGTAACTAATACCTGTAATTCTTTACAGCCATAAGACCCTCTGAAATTTGGAATGAACTTTTAAATGTTTCTAAAGCTGGTAATGTTGCAAACAGGCATTTGTTGCAGTGAAATGGAAGCAAACAACCAAATCAAGTAACTCTTTTGCTTCTAAACATTCAGATCTTGCTTGGCAGGTCTGAACTTTTGACAACCTAAGGACTAAAGTTTCTCATTTGGAATCACATGATCCTTTTCCAAAGAATAGACTCGAGATTGAAAAAAAAAGAAGAAAAAAAAGGGAAAAAAAAAGCAGAAAATAAAAGGAGAAAGAAAAAAGCAAAATAAACCTCAAAAATCTATCTTTCTTTCTTCTATTATGCCTCTCTCTCTCCTTCTCTCTTTCTGCTTTCTTGCTCCACCACTTGACTATATCATACTGTGTTGCTGGTTGCTGAGGTGCTGCTTCACCTTCTGCAATGTTGCTTGATCTTTGATTTCCTGTGAAGCACAATGAATCTTACATTAGAGTGTGCAGAGTCAGGTGGTGCACCATCTGTTCCTGAGCTCTGAAAACACTGAGTAACAGAGAGCAACAGAAAGCAACAGCTACACCAGTTTCATCAGAATATTCATATTCACACGATAACAAAAAACCAGATGACTCTACTTTCAAGCAGAAAAAAGCATTTAGTTTTCCAAGTTACCTATTAAATCTAACATGTTGGGCTGGTTTTCTTTCATTTTGTTAAAATATGCTCAATGCTCATTAATATGGCTCAGTCATAGAATATGTTAACCGATTCATACTGCTAAAGTGATTTGATGTTATGGAGACCACGTGACATGGACTGCAAGTAGTGTTAATTTAACTGTATTTAAGAACATCTGCGCATGCAGCGACCGAACGACTGCTGGAAAACTATGGTAGTAACATAGTGAAGAGCAGGTAATGCAGAAAATTGGCAATTCCCTAGCCACCAACATGTGATAATACTTTTTTCTTTCAGTGTGCACTAACATTCTGTTGAGAAATATTATGTATACCTAACTTAGCCTTAGCAATCTCTGCGCTACCCTACTAAATATTGATTATGAATTATAGGTTACAACTATTTTAATTATATGTTTTCTTAACTGTGTTTTAATCGGACAATAGAGAAATACCTTGAGTGCCTTAGACCATGCTTATTGCTTGAGAGTAAATCAGCTATAGTCAAAGTTGCTAAGATGAATGCTTCTAATTCTCTAATGTTCCTCTCCATATTAATGCTAGAACAGCTTAGGTCAGATTTACAGGAGCCCAAAATTGCTTTAACTATTTTGCTAAACATTGTGCTTATTATAGAAGAAACTAGAAGAAAGATTTATCACATTTTTAGAAACCATTTAAAAAGCTTCATTGATCTTCCTGCACTTTAACTTTCCAACACTCTTGTTTTGAAGTACTACATTACAAGAAGAATATAAATGTTCAAAAATAAAATTGCTTCTGCCAAAAAATGAGGAAGTCGGGGAAGAAAGAAACACTGTTTTGTTTAGCACTGGTATATCAGTACCCTCTCTAACGCCTTCCATCCCTCAATACACAGCACTGAAAATAAATTGTATCTCATGGTTAGGGTTGCCTATTCCCAGTTGTGCTCATGATTTGTTGAATGATCTTGAGAATTCGCTATGTGCTATAGTTCATCCAGACATGAGTAGGGACAATGATGATTGTATATACAATGATTTTATGTATGCAGGATCTTTGACTCAGAAATGTTCACATATTTTACAACCACCCAATTATCTTCCTTCATAATTTCCTTGAGGGATTACATATGTCTAGCTGGCAACCACATATAGTGTTGTATAATCATATAATGGAAAATGTATACTAATATTTGTATTATTTCACATATGTGCATGTGTGTGTATGTGCTATATGGATTATATATAATGTGTGTAAATGTAGCTATACAGATAGACAAATATATATATATATGTATATATACAGATCGACAACCCCCTATGATATGCAGTAAGGTTGTAAAGCATGGTTGTAAAACATTTGAAGACATCTGCATCAAAGATATTGAACTAACACAAAGTGAAAAAAAATCCTCCTACCTTAAAAAATGCTGAGTCCCTCACTGTTGTAAACAGGGAAATGGGGAGAAAAAAAGTCAGATAACTTAAAAAGCTGACACTAACATTCTGTGGCTTGGCAAATGTTGGTAGCAAAATTGATTTTGCATTGTCTGAGTTTGGAATGGCTGATGTTGAGATCAAGCTGCTAGTCTGCAGAGAAGCTAAGAGTTTTGGTAGATAGGAATAAACACAGAATATGCAAGTAAAATGCAGGACCAGAAAAAAAAGAAACCCAAAACCACTTTAATTAGAGATGACTTCTGATTTTGAGCCTGGACAGTGCTCAGTGCCCAGCTGGCTCAGCCCTATACTTCATGGCTAATCGGGATGATCAATTAAAATATTTCTCATTGCTTAATGTGCAAGTATGTCCTAGATCAATGAGGCTTAGAAGTCCTATAATCAGATGTCCTAAGCTTTTAACCTTTAATAATTGAGCTGTAAGAGACACTTCCTCCTCATTCTTCTTGAAGCCTTCAGGAACATGTGTCAGTTTATTCTTTGCCTGTTAATTGTTCATTTGAATGTAAGAGAGTGTGACCCTGTGTTTGCTGACCTAAACGGCAATACTTCCATTGAACTCAATGGATTTGTCTGCACCGTTGCTGCCTGGGGGTCGGTCACCTCTGAACCAATATAAACACATGGGTGCCGTATATGCTGGAAACAAGCAAACAGCCAGACAGAGACAAGCTGTTAGCAAGATAGTAGATTCACTGGTTCTACAGCCTGTGCAGCAATGTCTGTGAAGATAAAGCACCATGTAGACAAAACTGAGTTACCTCTAAGGAAGGAATTAGGATCAGCCCAGCTGCAACACTGAAATGGCTTTCCAGCACTGGAGCAGGCTGCCCAGGGTAGTGACTGAGTCACCAACCCTGGAGGTATTTAAAAGATGTGTAGATGTGGCACTTGAGGATGTGGGTTAATGGTGGACTTGGCAGTGCTGGGTTAGCAGACTCGATGATCTTAGAGGTCTTTTCCAACCAAAATGATTCTGTGATTCTGTCTGCAAGTTACTGGCTAATTTATTTTGCTCTGAAAAGTAAATGTGGGGTGTCTACGTAACTTGGCTCTCCTACAGCTATAGCATAACTTTGAAAGATTTAATCCTTCAGAAGCAAGGAAAAACAGCCTCTGATCTAAAAACAGGCTACTGAGGCCTGTTTGGTCCATTAATTTGTCCATGCTCGCACTGGAGGTCTGTGTCAGAACTAGAAATCAGAGGCAAATATTGCTGTATCAAGATGATTGGAGCCTTATTCCTGTTGTCCTTATGCCAGCTTTAGCCTGGCAAAGGATCCTTGTTGTGGGTTAAGAAATGGACACCAACACCACCACCCAAGCTCCCCAGTCACGCATTTGTGCATGTAAGTTCACCAAACAGCATCTGTCCCTGTGGCGGTGGCTCAGCCCTCTGGAGGGCTGCAGCACTCTCGTGGTCATCGGACCACTGCCCTGAACTGGTGGCGAAGGCCCAGGGAGGAGAACTGCCAGCCATCTGCTGAAGACACCTATGTGTGAGTCCCCCTTGTGTTTGTTACATTCCCTGTTTATTATGTATGTCCTCTGTTCAATATGTATGTCCCCTGTTAAATATTCATTATGTTCTTGAAAGTTCTGTTCACTTCGACACCCCATTGGTTCCTCCCTACCTGGTCCCTCCTTCCCCAGTTCTGGTTTGTTCCCCGGTTGTCCCTCAAGTTTCCCTCTGCCCATTTACCCCTCCCTGATTGGTTGCCCTGTTCCCCTTATAACCCCTGATTTTCAGCTTTCCCAGTGTCTTCGTCCCTGGCCCCTCCACAATAAACCATCTGGCTGGAACCTACACGAAGACCCTTTCCTCCTCCTTTGCCTCCGGCGCCTCCCCAGCTGACACTCTGCGAGCCCCCTTCCCCACTCGGGAGGGACAGCACAGCAATAACAGCAGCCAGCTCCTGCCAGCAGTGGCCGACCCCTGTGGCCAGGGACGCTGCAGGACAGCCGCAGATTCCCTCGAAGAGGGGTGGCTCGAGGGGAACCCAGCAAGGTGTCCCATTCAGCTGGACCAAGTTCTGGATTGATCCTCCTTGTACTCTTTTTAGATATGAGGTGGATTTCCTGAACAACATAGTGATGACTAGAAGAGGTAAAGTTTTCCAAGAGCTAGTCTCACAAACAATCCATTTAAGGTTAACTGACCTGATGACATTTTTCTCTCAAAGTGAGAGTAGACGGTGTGTGTGTGAAGCTGAACAGGAATCTCTACGTGCAAAAGGTAGTCCTGAGGGTAGAAAAGAGTTTATTCTTAAGTTCCCTCAAGGTGCTGTGGCATGTTAGCTTCTGTTCAGGAACCCTTGGGGTTCTATCACGTCAGCAATTGCTATGGATGGATCTGAACTCTGGTGCAGATGCGTCTGGAGTGGGACTGTGTGCAAAGACCATCCAGTTGCCAGGGTAATGGCACTGAAGGCAGCAGTGAGTACATTCTCTAGGAAGAATGTGGACAGAGTAGGGAGGGGCAGCTGGGATGTGTGGGATTAGACTTGATGTATATATCTCTTTGGATTTAAAACTTTAACCATATCATCTTTTTCTCTGTTGATCTTTAAAATTTCATTATGTATTGCAATAGAAGCTTAAATTAAAATTAATGCTGACCCATTGACTTGAATAGGTGATGGCTCTAAATTTCAGGGAGCTGAATTTGCCTATGTTCACATTTCCTTCAATTACAATGACAGCAGTTTTAATTTAGACTAATATTATCTGGTACATATTTATCTTTCTGCTGCCAACTAGGATCTCCATGGAGAACCTGAAAGATTGTGACATAATTAGTAGAGACAATTTCCAAAATGCCAGAAGTGAGAAAAGTTGCAGGCAATCCCCTCTTGAATTTACCTGCCAATACTTTATCTAAAATGTGTTACGATTCTCATTTGTTTAATATTTATGAAAAACTACAAAGTGCTTTCCAGTAGTTATGTTCTGCATTAATCACATTTTTACTATTATATCTGTTTATGACTCCATTAATTAATTATCATTAATTAATAATATAAATAATGTTTACATTTATTAATTCTTAAGTATATTAATGAATTAAAGGCAATTTATTAAAGAAAATGGAAGTGAAATATTTTGAGGCCCAACTGCCTCTTAGATTTACTGTAAAAAACTTGCAATGATAGTTTCAACCTGAAATTATCCCACAGAAGAAAAGCTGTCACGTAACAGATTTCAGAGGGTTGCCTGACACAAAATGCTAGCAATCTCTATCATCATGGACCAGGCTCTAAGCCCCAGCTGAGATATCACCAGACTGGACATGTTCTGTCTGAAACGTCAAAATGTTACTGAATCACAGGTAAATGTATATTTTTTTTTATTCAGCCTATGGCAAGGATCAATCCTGCTCAATAGGAGATTTCTGAATGCAGCAATGCATTTTAGGATATATTCACTGATAACTACTTTAATACAATGGAGGCTGACAACTGGCTTCTCACTGACAAGAATGGTAGAAACAATTTTACTCCTTTTGGCCACATGGAGTCAAAAGGGGGATATCACCCTCATATTTAAGAAGGCAAAATCACATCAATTTTTCATTCTACTATAAATCACCCCTTAAAAATTTTAACCTCATTTTGTGCTCTACCACATATGCTTAAAGAGAACAGCGCATCTAGATTCAAGCTCAGTTGTGAATATGTATCAAAGGTTTTATACACAGTTGACAACAAACCTTATTTGTCAAGATATATTTCCTTTATCCAAAGCTTATAACTAGTTTAATTTGCATCAGCTGCAGACTGTATGCTTGAAGCTGACACTGAGATTTTCCCTTTTTTGACTGAAATGAGGCAGGTGAAAGAAAAGAGGAAAAAAACCCCAACAGCTGATTTTAGAAAAATTCTGATTGGATGGTGTTCATTTTGCTGAAGAAAATTCTTACTCCATTTTAACACAGTTGATCTTCTCTTTTCACATGCCATATCATCTTCTGAGAAGACAGAGCATGTCTTGAAATCATTATACTGCTTTGTTGGGGGTTGAGTTAGAGCAGCAATGTGCAATATGTTGTCAATGCCTAATAACTCCTCAGCTGCGTCTATTCTTACGCCTTCACTTGAGGGTGGTAGATTACCCACCAGCAAGAAGTCTCCTGTATGAGGTAACATGCTTTGACACTTTAAGTTCCTATAGATGAGTTGGACTACCTGAACCTGGTCTCATTATATTTAGTGCTTATTTTATTTGAATATTAAATGTGGTTCCCACCCCGCCCCCAACATTAAAATATACAGATGTCTTTTGGCCCTTGTATAAGTTTGTTAGTGATATTTGACAAATAACTCATTTTCACTGTACTGGTTGGATTTATTTCAAAGGCTCAGGAATGTGAACTAGCACTTGCCCTGGATTTGAAAGACAAGGACAAAATTATTTTTTCATCATTTGATAAAAATTACCAAAGTGTTTTAGATCAGAATAAATCTGATAACTGTGTAACAGAAATATTTTCTTGAACATGAGTGTAATTTGGAGTTCAAGGAGAGGAGTGTAGACTCTCTGTTCCTCTATTCCTACCAGCACTGAGCTGTCTCTAACGTAGTTATGTAGAGAAATGACAGACTCTTTACAGTTAGGACCCATGGAATAACAAAAGGAAAAATATTGAACAAACTCTTCAGCTTGATGATGGTTCTGTGAATTTGCCCACTGGTTTTCAGGAATATTGACACTACTAAGGTTTCCTTATAAGTGGGAGTCCTGTATATTTCTGTTTATATATATATATATATATATATATATATATAAAAACTAGACATAATGTAGGACTTAACAGCATTTTTCCTAGATTTTGTGTGGCTGCTAAAACAAGTTGTTTGGAAGTTAAACAGTTTACTTACCTCTTGACATCTCTGTACATGATGACCACCATCACCGAAAGAAAACACCCATCCTCTCAAACACAGGTAGAGTAATACCATTTTTCTACTCATTCTCCTATGGCATGCCATACCTTACAGATCTGCAAGAAAGTACATTTTTATGTGAGAAACCATGGACAGGTTACGACAGATGTTAAGATGGAAGCCTCCTAAGAAATTTGCATCATGGGGTACAAACCTACCAAGAATCACAGAGAGGGCAATGCCTAGCAAAAGTTAATAGTGTCTGAGAAAACAGTGCTGGATTTTTCAGAAGTAGTGTATTATTACAGGTCAATACTTCCTAAATTCATAAGCTTTTAACATCTCCACTTGTGCTGCTTTACTCTGCCCAATGATCTATCTTTTGTTCTTTGTAGACTGTCTTTAATTGGAAAATTGTTTAATAAATCCTCACATTTTATCTCATCAAAGACAGACATAGCGTGTGTAAATATTCATTACCACTTCATGTTTAAAACCACTTTGATAAATTAACTTCATAACCTTTAGAGAACAGGAAGAGACAGGAAGCCTGGATGTAACTGAGACGGTGCATAAAAAAATGGAATAAAAAAAAGTAACTGAACACAGTCATTTGCAAATGTGTTTAGAAAGATTTTGATTGTGTCTATTAGTCAAAAGGAGATTCACATGAGCTCTCTTAGAGTAGAAGATGAATTATCTTCTTGAGCTGCCAATCTCATTCTTCTGTCTGTAGATGTAGCTTCAGCCACTGGCTTAATATTACTTTAGGGTCACTGTGAATCTAAATCTTGTGGATACTCAATAACTACAAACAGTGTAATACTGTAGGATGCCTTAGTCCAAATTTTACAATGGTCTGGTCTCGTGTAAAATGCTGTTACAACAATTTTTTAAACTTCTTTCTTCAATCCTTTAAAGGATCAAATTTGTCCTTTTTCTGTATCTTTTCCTTTATTTGCTGTGTAGGGGCTGAACTGCTTGTCTTCACCATTAGGTTTCTCCAGATCCTGTCTCCACCCTCGATATCCCCTCTATTCACACCTGAGTCTTCACTATTCACTTCTTGTGTCTTCAGTCACCTCTGAACTGTCTCTCCTCCTGCTCTTCATCCTGGGGAAAAGCTTCTTGTTACTGTATGCACAGCTACTTTATCATCCTTATTTTTATTCCCTGCTTAAAACCTTCTTCTTTGGGGCCATAAATTTTAGTGAACAGCTGACAGCAATTATGATGTGAATGTGCTTTGACCCTTATCAATCTTAGTGACCAATATCCTCTAATTTTTTTCCCTTGTATTCCCCCATATGTCTGCATCTGTTGCCTCTTATACTTCAGGTACCTCTCCATAATATTTATGGAGCTAGCTTCAGAATAGAGAGAAAATATCTGAAATATCTTTAAATGAAATGATTTTATCGTGAGCAGTAGTCTTCTGTACAGTATAGACATATCCTTAAATTGTAATCTCGCTGAAGCAGAGCCTGCTTTTTTGGCAAAAGTAGCATAATTTCAGCTTGTAAATAGGTCTCCTAAGTACCAAGGCAATGCAAATAATTACTAATAATGCCAACAAAAAAACATCCTGTAACCAGACGAGCTGATTAGCAGCTGAAGCGAAAGTAGAGGTCCCGTCTGCATGAAGTGTTGAGAAACAAGCAAATAAAATATCCTATATCACTTTGTACCAGCCCTCTTCAAGGTTTGCTTGTGCTAACGCTTAACAGCATATGCACATCATGCAATTTCTTCAGCTTTAATTAGAGATCTGTGAGGAGTGAATTCTCTAGAGATAAAACTTCTGCTTATCCTATCCACTAATGATCTGCTTTTTCTTCGAAAAAAATATTTGATATTAGAATCTACTGTTCTTGAGCAGGAAAAAAAGTTACTCTGACCTTTGATGTGACATAATGCATGGTGAACGCATATAGAGAATATGATGAAATGTAGTTAGATTGGTCTTTGGAGGAGTTAACATACAGCACATGAAAAGAATTATATGAGGAATCTTGAGAGACTGCTACCTTTTTTGCTAGTTTTTTTTTTTTAAAGTAGTAGGATCAATTTAACTGCAAAACACTAGATCCTGTTATTCTGTTTATTGCTGAAAAAAATTGCCAACTGTTTTGCAGTGGAGTAGGACATTGTGCTTCCTTTCTATTTCAACATTGTGCAAGAAATATTTCAGATGCTGATGTATATTAAAATAACATAAGTTAAGAAGGCTGAAGGGCAAAAATAATTTTGGCAAAAGTAAAAAGAATGGTCAGTATTAGAAAGAAGATGGTACTGGCACAGTAACGATGATTAACAGCAGTTAGGTGCTTCTGTTCAGATGGTATCTGTCAGTTTTGGAGACGTTAATATTTCCACATTTTTCTCTGCAATGCTACTGGGTGAATCAGGTTTGACTGTTGCTATAGAAAATGTATTTACAGGGGTTCTTGCTGGAGTAGGACAGTTGGACAGTGGTGTCGTAGTATAAATTCTCCTTGTGAGGAGGGCAAAACAAGCTGTCAGTGCAAATCATGGCCAGTCACCACTTGCTAGTTGCAGTCAGACCTCGCTGTTCAGCGCTGGCCCCAGGAGCTGCGATGGCTTTGCCGCCAGCCACACGCTGCTCAGGGGAGCAGGAGGAAGGAGACACCTCTTGGGCTCCGTGGCTGGAGCAGCTCCTGGAGCTGCTAATTTGATGCCCCCTCAGGCTGAAGAGCGCACGGTCCCCCTTCACTCTCCTCAGGGAGTGCCTCTAACCGCCAAGCTATTACATGTGGCTCCTCCTTTGGATTTATTTTTGCAATAAAGCAATGAGTTCTGCACAAAGAGCAATTGGTAAAGCTTCCTTCAGGAGAGCATTTGGGACTGAGGGTCCCAAGTGGAAAAGGAGTATCTGTCTGCTCACAGCTCAGATCAGAGAATCAAAATTCCAGAGGAAAGAGAAGGGATTGCAGACATGATTGGCATTTCCTATTAGTTAGACATAGGAGATTCCCAGCTCCTTAGGAAGCTCCCCTTCACTGTATGATTTTGTTAAGGATATGTTTTAATGGTGCCTAATTTGTCATGTAAATGGCTCTGAGAGGTTAGGTATCCAGCTCAGTTCTTGGGGCTCCAACAGAGGGGTTAGAGGTGCCTGGCATGAGCAATAGTGGGAATAGTTGTAAGAGGCTCATGCCCTGGGTCATAGTCTCCATCTTCACTTTGATTTATTAATTAGCTTGGATCTGATAAATTATGACTCTTTTCAAAGGGCTCGGGAAGAGGACATTAAAATACAGGGAAATTTTAGCTTTATTATTAGACCGTGTCAGGTTGCTCGCGCCCTGGTGACTGAACTCTTTATATGGCAGTTACTAACTTCATAAATTTTTGACCTCTCCTCAATGCACACCACTTTTGTAAACCAGGAAGAGGAGCACAACTGTAATTTCATATGTAAGAAATTTCCAGCCTGAGGCCTTGCACCAGTTTTAAGTCAGTTTGACTTCCTGGACTTCTGAAGTGTTACTCCTAATAAATACTGATCAGATGAGATCTAAACCAGGCCCACAATATTGCCGATTGTTCAGTGTCCTACCCTCACCCCTTTGTATTCCAGTCTTTACAATAATGCTAATGTATTTATAAGGAAAACAGAAAAAATAGTGTAAAAGTGCTGGATAATGAATTAATTCCACAATACCTTCACAGAAGTAGGACGATTTACTATGAAATCCCAGTGGATTTTCATTCCTCACTCTTTTCATGTAAGTGATCCTGCCCTTGGAAGTTAGATATGCTTTTGCCTGCACTGGGAACCAGGCAGGTTTTCAGAAGCTCCCAGAAGCCAGACAGTTTTCAGGGATGCTAGTATGCATCATTGGCACATACAGAAATCCTAGCTCCCAATGAATGGGGAGAGTTAATGACATTTGTACAGACAGGGCCACTTTGTCTGATAAAACATAGATACCTAAATTCAAATGAGGGAGTCAGAGAGTCTATTTTCCATCACTGCCTAACTCTGATGGCCAGAATGAAAACAGATACGTGGGACAGCAAATCTTTAGCTTATTGATTAAGGATGCTGGCACACTGTGTGTGAGATCTAGATTTTGATCTGTGTTCAGTGGACTATTTATGCCTCGTTACATTCAATGGTCTGGGTGAATAACAAGCAAACAGAAAAATGGGACCAGACTGTGAGAAAAGGCCCTTGACTTCTGCTAGGCACCGTCAGAGACCACCAAGGACCACCACTGCCCTGCAGAGCCAGACTGCAGCCACAGAAGGGCTGCCTGCCCGCAGCAAGGCAGCACAGCTGCTGGGGTGTCTTCTGTGCTGCATGGAGTCCTCCTTCTGGAGATGAAGAACCTCTCAAAGACTGCTGAGGGACCTGAAACACAATTTCACTGACTTATAGGCATGACTGTTAGGAAAAAGATAGGCTGTGCCTGTCTAAAAGGAACAGACTTTTCAGTAATTTTGTGTTAGCCAGATGGGCAATTCTGAGGGCTGCTGTAACTCAGTTTGTCATGGTCTCTTGTTCTTGAAAGCTTCAGAAATAAAACTTTGAGCCATAGCCTTGCACCTAGGTCCTGGTTTCCTACTGAGTTTGCATAGTGCCCTGCCTTGTAAACCAGACCCCTTGTAAACCAAACCCTGTAAACACATCTGCCTTTCTTCAGAAAAGACACAGAGAGCTGGGCATCATGGAATCGTAGAATGGTTTGGGTTGGAAGGAACCTTAAAGATCATCAAGTTCCAATCCCACTACCATGGGTAATGACATCTTCCATCGGACCAGGTTGCTTAGAGGCCTATCCAACCTGGCCTTGAACATTTCCAGGAATGGGATGTCAACAACTTCTCTGGACAATCTATTCTGGTGCCTCACTACCCTCACAGGAAAGAATTTCTTCCTAATATTTAATCTTAATCTACTCTCTTTCAATGCAGAGCATGCATGTGTGCTCTGGCTTACTCTCCTGGGGTGAGGGGAACATCTTCTTAGCCAGTGAGATGCCTACATTTTATTTATCATTGTGGTTTTGAGTATCACTTGTTCAGCCTGAGAGTACCTCCGCATTTCAGGTGGAGTCTAGAAAGCTAAGCTCTGGAATAACATTTTGTCATGCTGCTGGAAGAGGTGTAGCCCATGATAAGTTTAGATGAATTTACCTTCTCTAGTTTACCTGCTGTTTGAGCCAGATTGCCTTGAGCTGCATAAAGATATCTCTGTATCTGTCAGATGTGTTTTCTGCACAATGTGCTTAATTGTGGAATCCTCCACAGATTTAACCGAATAATACAGGGCAGATAAGATGAATCATGAATGACTATTTTTGTAATAACATTTCTTATAAAAAAAATTCAAATTTTGCACTACCTTTTTTGATGCTACTCTTTATAAAAAACACTTTGAAAGAGAATTAGAACTTTGAGAAGCAGAAAAATGTAAGAAAAGCATGACAGACAAAAAATGCTGAGTCTTTGATATACTTGATTATAAATCCTGTAATTTAGAAAATTAACTCTACTACAGCCAAAACCAGCAGAGGCATCATGTCAGTTACCACGTTACTGCCAGCAATCATTGGGAAAACATGTAAATCTCTTTTTTTTCTTTCTCTCAGACACTCTCATTCATGAGTGCCTGTTCATGCATAATGTGATAGCCCTGGGGTGTATCTACAGAACTTAGTATGACAGTGCCATGTGCTTAACTGAAGGTTGTATGATATTACCTTTCATGAGAAAAAAAAAAAAGGAAATGAGCCAGGGACACAAATATATTAATTAACTTAATAATTTACTAATGAAGTGGGCTATGTTTTCTGATTATGCGTTCTACTATTCTGCCACTGTCCTAGCTGTTTTAAATCTTTGGAGGACTGCCATGCAGGAAGGATGTCCAGTTCTGGGGAAGGATGGCGGGTAGATAATTCTCACAAAAAACTAAGCATGCTGACTGTTATGCTCCTTAACACAGGAAGTTGATTTACATGTTTCTTAAGCAGATGTGCAAGAGCTGTGGTATAACTTAGTTTAATACATGAAGTAGTAATAACGGCTTTGTCTGTGAAAACAAAGAAAACTCCTTTATCATTGCTAAAATTACAAGTTTTACACTCTCAGCTTAAAAATGTTTCTATTATCTTTCTTTTGGTCACCAATGACAGCAGAAAAGGCCTGAGTCATTCAATCCAGAGGTTCTTTGCAAAATACTAAGATAAAAGCATGAACAGAAAGAAAACTGATTCAAGGATGAATCTGTCTTTCTAGTTATGGAGAGTGTACAGTGGCCATGGTCATCTTTGAGAATCATCCTTCCTAACTCAGAAGCTTCAGGTTCCTCGTTGTTATTGTGTAAAATAAGTTCTGTTGCACAACAGCTTTCTAGGTGTGAGGTCTGCCTTTCTAGTAGTTTTCAAAGTGTTTTACAAAAGGGTATTTAGTATATTACTATTACTCTTTTCACTTCAGCAAGATGTTTTCCTCCGCAGTCTTGTTGAGGGCACTAAAGAGAGACTGTCAGAACTTCTCCCATTTTTCCAGGCTCTGTCCTAATTTGTAACAGGAAGGTCCAGCCATATGAATTTATCTTCCTTTATTTTTCTTTCTCAAGACATAGGAGGGCACAGAGAGGTTTGTTACTTACTGTCCCACGAAGATATGGTAGGACTAGTCATCTC
This sequence comes from Mohoua ochrocephala, assembly GCA_013398855.1. Taxonomy (NCBI): domain Eukaryota; kingdom Metazoa; phylum Chordata; class Aves; order Passeriformes; family Acanthizidae; genus Mohoua; species Mohoua ochrocephala. The sequence continues at coordinate 161,055 of VZTA01007586.1, forward strand.
TTGCTCTATTGGCTTACTGTAAGTAAAAAACCAATTATTTGCAAGGGTCTGGGAAGATATTAAAGAAAAGAGAAGAAAACAACTCAAGCTGTGTATTGAACTAGTGCAGATGCTTTTAAAAATGTAATTGAAATGATAATTTTATTTATTTAAAAATTAATTAAGATTCAGTCATCTTTTGAAAGACTAAGAACAAATCATTGCTATGATACAATGTAGTGGTACCTCTAACTCTACTTTTACTTTTTATTTTTAAATGATGAAACGTGGTTAGCGCTACTAAAACTATAAGGGCCAGATGGAGCTCTTCACTTGTGTAAAATCTGAAATACAAAGACTTAAGTTAATGATATAGTAAAAGCTTTTTAGTTTTCATTCAGTTAATCTGCCCACTGCATAATTAACATACAAAAAGAATTCTCTTCTCAGCTTCTCAAGGAAGCATTTGATGTTTCAGTGCTGCAGTATGGTTTGGATCATTTGTTAGTTTTTTTAGTTAGTGATTTTGTTAGTTTTACAAGACCTTTAGCATGGATTAGCATTCTAGTTATTATATGGTGGTATACAATATATTACTATTTTACTCTATCAAATTATATCACTATATATGGTTGTAAATTATATGTACAGTTATATATGTAATATTACTATAAACAATAGTTGTAGTTGGAATGTTAATTATTTTTTAATGTAATTGTTTCTTGGGTTTTTTAATATAATTAGTTCCCTGTCATTGAATGCAGGCATAATGTACTCAGAAACTTCTTCCCTGTGAATCCCCATGCAGCTTTTATTAATCAGGTTGTTGGACCATAGAGATGAAGAAGTGTAGGTGTTAATGGTGACTATGCTTTCTTCTTTTCCTTCTTATGAGAAATATGGGAGGCCACTTAGGAACGGTGCTCCTATTGCTCTAAGCAGACACAGGAGGGTGAGTAGCAGATGTAGGTAGCCAGCTGGATACGAGCCAGCAGTGTGTTCAGGTAGCCAAGAAGACCAGTGGCATCTTGGCCTGTATCAAAAATAGTGTGGCCAGCAGGACCAGGACAAGGATTGTGTCTCTGCACTCGTCACTGGTGAGGCTGCGTCTCAAGTTCCGTCATCAGTTTTGGGGGTCTCACTTCAGAAAGGACAGTGAATGTGTCCAGAGAAGGGCAATGGAGCTGGTGAAGGGTCTAGAAAACCTCTCCTGTGAGGAGTGGCTGAGGGAGGTGGGGTTGTTTAGTCTGGAGAAAATGAGGCTGGGGGGGACCTCATTGTTCTCTACAGCTCTGTGAAAGGAGGTTGTAGCCAGGTGGGGGTCGGTGTCTTCTGCCATGTCTCAAGTGAAAGGATGAGAGGATATGTTGCACCAGGGGAAGTACAGATTAGATCTCAGAAAAAAAAAATTCTCTGAAAGAGTGGTTAGACATTGGAACAAGGGAGGTGCCCAGGGAGATGCTGGAGTCACTGTCTGGAAGACTTCAAGTGTCTGGACGGGGCACTTGGAGTTATTGTTTAGGGGTGATTATAGTGGTGCTAGGTTGAAGGTTAGACTAGATGACCTTTAAGATCTCTTCCAAACCTTGATGATTCTGTGATTCTGAGCCCTATCTAGCTATTATTTTAACTTGAGTATATAGGGGAAATTTTCAAAATTAAAATGAGAACAACTTGTGTGATCTACTGAACCCTCATGGGTAGCATTGAAAATTGTGCCATCAAGGTTTGGTAGTTTTGTGATGATACAAGGACAACTGATTTACCTATGTAAGATGTAATTGGTGTACTGTTATAAAACCTGATTATTGTTGCCTTTAATCCAGAATGTACTTCTTCCCAATCTGAAATATTTTGATAATTTTCATTAACAGAGCTTCCTCCAGGGAACAGATTCCAAGAGTTCAGGTATTGGAAGTGGGCTTGAGTCCTTTTGCATTTATTTGATTTCAGCTGATGATGTTAATGATTATTTTTAATAATTCAAATAATATCAAATGAGGTAAAATCTGAAATATAACTCTGGCTCTTCCATGTCAATTGCTCACTCATTCATTATAGTTAGTCTCTCTTTTTCTCAAGAATGACTAGTAGGGTAGGGAAAAAGTTTCATAATTATTCTTCCCGATGGCATCATAAAGCTAATTTAAAAATATCATACAGTGATTATATATTAGGTAAAAAATAGATGGTTTTATTCACTGTCCAGAAAAAAAACCCAACCTGTTCAATATGTCTACTTAAAATGTCTACTACAACAGGAGTATCTATTCAATTTGGACTAAACTGTCTACATTTCCAATAAGAGTGACATTTGGAAGCACAAACAGAATATTCAGTGACATAGGGAAGAAATTTGATGAATTGCAATGCATCTTGTGATGTAGTTCCAAATGCGTAAGGCCAAAGAACATCAATAAGTCTGAGTGGTCATCATCTCTTTAGAGAACCAGATGCTCCTGGCTTGCTCTTAGTATCTGCCCTTTGCTAGAGAAGCCATTGACAGACAATGGCAGTCTTATTTCCTACCACATTTTACATTGAAAGAGGTTGTGACAAGACAATTCAGTCTAAATGCCTGAGCCTCCATACTACTTGGGAAGAATTTTTACAATTTTGGTGAAGATAGTGAAGAAAGCATGCCTACTGTTATCGGTAACTTTCTAAATGTGATTGAAAAAAGGAGCTTGAACAAGTCCATTCTGTTATGTCAGCAAGGTGCTTTTTTTCATTACTGAATCAAAATTAGACTCCATTGGTTCCAGGATGGGAAAGGCCCTTCAAGGGCTCCATATGCAAATTTCATGCCAAACACTGTAGTGCTCTTAGGGATCTATTGAGCTCAAATTATATGCTGGCTTCTATGGATCTGGCTTTTGTACCTAGATGAGCCATTCATCAGGGGTACCAAATAGGGCAAAAATACATCTTTGTTGAAACAAGAAGGTGTCTCCCTGGCTGGGCTATCTGCACGCGTGTATGCATACATGCATGCCGCCTTCTATCCGTGATCCAGCAACCAGAGAACTGCAGCAGAAATGCTGCTCCCAAATAGCTGTAGAGAACATGACTTAATTTTGAAAAAAATGAATCTTCTCCTGCAGCTAGCTTAATGATGGTATATTCCTTTAACCATTGGCACAGAAGCTCAGCACAGACACTCTCATTCCCACATACTTGGATGAGAGGCTGACCTATTGTACTCAAACGTGATACACATACTGATTCTCAGCATGCCAGCACTCATGACCATCTGCTCGGGTGGCACTGTGCCCACCACAAAGGTGGGACGCCATTCTCAAGAGGCCTAGGTGCCAATTGCCTATAGATTGAAAAGGATAGTTTAGACAATACAAAAAGTGGCACTTTCTTTGTGGGTGTTCTTCCTGATGCCACAAACTAGCTCAAATACCGTTTGCCTGCGTCAGGCAAAATTTTGCTAATTCTGCCTGATAGCATGTATCACCAGAAATACGGCCTTTGAAATGATTCACAGACAAAATTCCAGACAGAAAAAAAATCTTAAAAATGTTGCTAGGCAGAGTCAGAAACCATGAGATAGAAACTCTTCTAAAGTTGTGCTGAAAGCACAGAAGCTAAGCAACAAGCATCTGGAGGAGTGGGGGGGACCTGACACACCCACTACTGGGACATGGAGCTTCATACAGCTGTGTCTCTCCCTTCTCAGCGCTCCTTGCTTTATTTTGGAAAATGCAGTTTCTTTCAAATCAAAGTGGTTGCACACAAAGCTCAATATGCAATCAGTCAGATTTTCAAAAAGATTCTGTGTGTACCAAAACAAATGTCAAATTCCTCTCCAGGGGAAATGAAAAAGAACAGGGATGGGGGAGGAATAGGATTCTCAGATCCTTTAAGCTTGTTTCACCTTTTTCTTTTGGCTTAGTCAGCTTTTAAGGATAGAAAATTTCAGTTTGCTAAAATTTTTGGACATTGAAAGTCCTCTGAATCTTTCTAGAAGCAAACACCATGCTCTGATACTGATGTCTGGATATTGATAAATCTGTGTCAGAAGTACCCTTCTGTGGAAAACACGTGGGTGATGGTAGTGGAAAATTATACAGGTTAAGACCCTGCTGGAGGCATCACAACTGAACATGTTAAGGGTCACCGGAGAAGAAAAATTAGGGAAGTCAACACTAGTAAAAGTGAGGGGAGGAAGAGTTAGATGAATCTTGTTGCTGAGCTTGATCTATTTAACAAATCCACCATTCTTCAAGTCACCATCCAGATCATTGCCTCATCCATTTCAGTGTTATTGGATTTAAGTCCCCAAAGCATGTCAGGTGTATTTGACTACTCAGTCAGTCACTTCTGAGAAAAGGGTGACGTCCCACAGATGGCCAGTGATTTCGAAGGGGTATTCCACTGCTTTGCAATGAATTTTTGTCAAATGTGTATGCTATACTTTTCTTTATGAAAACAAGAAATGCTGTGGTTCTTCATGGCTGAGCATCTTAAGTCAGGATTTAGTTTGCATATAGACACATACATGTCTGTACATATTTATTTTACAGTAGGCATTGAAAGAAAAAAAAAGAGCTTGTTTCTATGATATGGCTTTTAGAATAAATGCTAAAAAAGTTTGCACTGCATATTGACAGAACAACATCCTTAAAACTTCAGTACCTTAAACCTTCACTCAAACCTATGCTAGGACATGAAAGCAGAACCCCAAATGGCTGTCTGTTGAGCTGTACTGGTCACAACCTCAGTAGAGATGCTGAGGGATCCCCTGCTTCCATATAAAAGTCTTTCACTCATGGAGTACAAAAAGAGAGTATGTCTCACACATCTACACTAGCAGGGGAAAATGACTAAAATATTTTGTATCTTGCTGGGAGCTTAAATCTCTATAGAAAGTTTCTGGAACAAGTCTAGATTTCGTTTCACTCTGTGTTGTGTGCTTTCCATTTTCTGACTTTGAAAATTATTAGATGTTTATGGAATGGTCAGATCCATGATCAGACATTAGCACACTGTTGACTTTGATACAGAGTTAGCAGAGTGAAGTGGCTTGTGTTTTACAAAGGTCATACTAATATTCCCTTCTGGCCAGCAAACTTTATGAATCTGATTTTCTCTGAAAGATTTTTGTCTCCTCAGAACATTATAAAATAAAATAACTGAAATCAGGAACAAGATTGAAAAGAAACTGCTTACATCTCATTTCTGTTTCTGCAGCGCATGTTGGCCATAGCACGATCAAGATATGGAAAATAATCTGTACATTAGGCATGTATGCTTAGCTAATTTTACAAATAGCTTTGGAGTTATATTTGTTATGTCTACCTTATATATAATGAATGAGTTTATTTTCCTCTCTTTCTTCCTCTTTGTTTTCCTGCAAAGCAGAACCTGTGCAACTGGCCTACAACCCCAATCAATGGTGTCTGCACAATTAACTACTAGAAAAGAGCCAAGCCCACTAGGTAGCTGACAGCTGCTTGAATTTAGGCTGACACCTTTAAACAGGAATAGAGATAGCAAACATAGCTGATGCTGGGTTGCATCCATGGGGAATACAGTAGATTAGCTAGCTCAGAATGTAGCTTCTGTTGCACAAATACAAACTACTGAGCATTTTATGAGCCTGATCCTTTGAAGCACCAGGCTGGCAGCATCTCCAGATCCTGCTGAATGTTCAGGCAAAGTGAAGATAGCTGTGTTATACATAAAATCTCCTTACCATTTTGTGGATCAGGTCAATTATCTTTTAAGTCCATTCTAGGGAGCTAATAGAAGAGTCTTTCGCATGTTTAATTACACAGAGAAAGGAAGAAAAACAGACAATGGCCAGAAAGAGCATAAGAATTGATTCATCGTCTGACCACAGTGAAGTAGAACTGCGAGACCGAACTGAAGAGCAGTTGTTCAGGACTGGATGAACTCCAGAAAGTACTCAGACATTCGCATGAAATAATTTAATTTTCAATAGGGCCTCCTCCCTTCCTTTCTTTCTTTACTCTCCTTAGTTCAGGAAAGAGTTCTAGAGCTGAAACTTTAAGTATAAATGAACGTGGTGCTAGATGTATATTTTCATGTTACGGATCTTTTCAACACCTAATAAGAGATGTAGTGACTGACATTAAAGACAACACGTTTCCACCTAAAAGGACTAGCAAAGGACTACCTTTGGTTTGTAAGCGAAAACTTAGAAACACCTAAATGTTGTTTTGATGAGTAATAGAAATGAGGCCTGTGTAGAGGATGAAGGTATTTACCACGTATGTGGCTGGATCACTTATTTACTTTCCTATATAGTCGCATCTACCTTTGTTGTTTCTAGGTCCTTTTCAACTTTATCTTTTTGTTGGATTGCAGTCCTGCCCTGTTTTCCCTGCACTCGAACACTCCTAGGCTAGAGCATGAAGATCTTTGAAATTATCTGACACTGGTATTTGGAGTAGTTTTCATCCTCTCTTACCCAGTAAAGAGACAAGATATGGATCATTTTGATGTCGGTGTCATTGATGTGAGTATCCAAAACAGAGCCCTGGATCAATGCTGCTGATTTGGAATCCAGTCACATTCTCAAAGACAGAGAAAGAGGTGCCAAGGACAAAGTCTGTTTTGTTACCACTTTGCAATGTCAGCTAGAGATGGTTATTCTTCACTCCCCTTTCTCTACTGTGAAGACACAGTTCAAATGGCTACTACTTCTCTTTCCTGCATTTCAGTGATAGATAAACACTGTTATGCCTCATTTATTGAGCAACTCAACGTGTTTCACAAAGGAAAGGTAAAAATCCAGACTGAGTTTTGTGTCTGCTCTACAGTGTACAGCACATAAGGAGAAAGTTCTCTCTGTACAGGGTTTGGGTGAAGTTGGTGTATAAGGCTTGTCCTCAGGCTTACATTTTAAAAAATGCCTGAGGCATTCCTGGAATGCCTTTTTGGGCTTGAAAAAGCAAATTCCATAGCACTGAATGTCGTGGTACTATGATTACGTCACTGTCATTCTGGGTAATATAAAGCCATCCCTTCTCCACACTGTGAGGTTGTATCTGTATCTCGTAAGATATTTAGTTTACAACAAATGATCACTCTGCTGCCTATTGTGCTCTAAACCAACTCCACTTTTGCTTTTAGTGAAATCTTCCAATCAACAAAATCAACTTTCAATGCTCTATATTCATGTAGAAAGCAAGAGAATATTTTTAGAAGATGCCATTTTTTATAAACCAAAAAATATGTAGCAGAAAAAGCTGTGAAAGGATAAAAATATCTATGGAAAAAACCTGATTATTAAAATCATAACATATAGTTCTTTAAAGCAGTAAACCTGAAGATGTTGATAAAACAATAAAGACTCATGTGAACAGGAAGACTCAATGGGAACCAGTGATGAGGAAATTAGCCTAGGACTTGGGAAAGCTGTGCTCAGATTCCTGCTCTCCTACTGAGAGTTGACGCTGTGCTGGGCACATTCATTGCCCTCCCACCATCAGTATAGTAGCATGAGACAGGGCAACAGCACTTCCCAGCCTCACAGGAGCGTTGTATGGGTGAATTAATGAAAGACTGAGATGTTCAGGTGTCATGGTAACGGGGAAAGAAGAGAAGGAGGGAGAGGGCGTGAAAGAGAGAATCCTGGTGGCCATATACTCCAAACATGCAACAGAAAAGCTCTTTTCTCCCCCCTTCTTGAATACGTTATCCTAGAGGCACTACCACCGCTGGTGATGGGCTCAGCCTTGGCCAGTCGTGGGTCTGTCTTGGAACCAGCTGGCTCAGTCGCACATGAGGGAAGCTTCTACCAGCTTGCCACAGGAGCCACTCCCTGTAGACTCTCCACTGCCAGAACATTGCCATGCAAACCATGTGCAGACAGCTCCTGTAGCTGTGGCCTGGGATGGTGTGACAGGGGGGCAGGAAATACAGGATGAATAATGTTGACAGGGGACTGGGGGACAACCTCCAGGCACTGTGGCCTTGAGTGGGAGGCTGCACAAATTGATAGACACGAGGCTGAAAATGGGATTTGGAGAGCTACTCAGACCATGTTGGTCCTTATTTGTTGTTACTGCAAAATTCAGGACCACATTTCAATTTTTGTTTTGGGAGTTATTATGGCTGGCTCTGAGATAATTACCAAAGTGAAAATAATAATGATTGTAATTGCCATCTATTGTCAAGAAGAAAGGCATTTCCCTTTCACGCCCTCACGCCCATTAATTTCAACCTTAGCAGCAATGCTTTGCAGAGGTAATAGTGATGAGAATTGCACTGCAGCTCTTTTCTAGAAGCTCCTTCTGAGACCTCAAGCAGCTTTCTGGCCTGTTGAATGCTGCTTCTTCACTGTCACCCTGTGAGACTGGTTGTGATTGCAGGGCGCTTAGCCCCCTCACGGCTTGTGCACAGTGCTATCTCCTGACCTGAATTGTTTGCTGAAGGACCAGCCACATTTACTGACGCCGTGCTGAGAAAAGCACAGGAAATGCTTCATCTCCGTCCTCAGGACCAGTAAAGGGGAGGGCAGACAGGTGGAGGAGGAGGAGAGGAGAGGCAGTAGCCAAAGGGGACAGGGGTCTTGGCCCTCCATCCATGAATCGGTTTGTGTTGGAGCTGTAGATCAGTAGGGGTAGAGCAGATTTGAAGGCTGCATGGGAAATTCTGCCTCTGCAGCCATGTGGGGACACTTGAATTAATTTTTAGATGAAGGAAACAGAGCATGGGGTATTAAAAGGTCATGGTTTTCCAGGTCGGATTTCTAAAGGTTTGCATCCAAATCTGTTCTAAGTAAAGCAAGCGGAGCCGTTACACCTTGAGTCACTGCTTTGTGCAAAAATTATGGTAGAAACACATGCCTTAAAATATCACAGGGAATACATTTCCCTGTTAAGATATGTCCTGGGGAAAAAAAAAGCCTATGCTTTCCTTCTAGCATATATTTACAAAACAGAGATTTCTATCATTTTGCTATTTAAGAGTCTTTAAAATTTATGTATCAAGCCAAAACCATAGAAAACCTGCTTTTTGGATGTTTAAAAAGAGTCATAATACCTAAATATAAAATCGCAGGATGATTTCCAACGAATACCATATTCTATACTTTATGCCTCTTACAAACGCTGGAAGTGCAACTATATTTATCTTTCAAAAGAGTAGTTAGGTGAAGGAAGGAAAACCGCTCTTTGGGTAATTTTGAATTTTTGTCTGTATTCAGTTTTATGCTCCAAACTTTTCATGATGAATTTGGACCTTGGACTTACTGAAAGTGAACTGAACTTTTTCTTTGGTAACTGCAAGAAGGTCTTGATATATTCCTTTTTGGTTTTTGTCTGAATCTAACTAAAACGTGATTTTGCACAGCCTTTTTGTCAGACTTCCCCAGTTTTCTATCTAAACTGATCTGTGCGTTCACAGTAAAGCTTCATTAAAGATCAGGCCAAGCAGTCTTTAAAAAGTACAGGGCTTCAATGATAGACAGATGGTGGCTTTCATGATGTCAGGAAGTGTCAAATATTATGGTTGGCTGCAGAATGATGGCTACTTTCCAAACAGATTGAGAAACAGACAGAAAGAGCAAGAACACCATTTGTTGTATTTAGATACATTGTGAACAGAAGGAAGCAAGACAGAGCATACTTTTACACATCTTTTTTCCACTCCTTGTGAAAACAGTTTAGGATTTGTTACGTTATATTAGCCCTATCATTATGCAAAAACATGTGAAAGCCAGAAATGCTGACATAGATAGATAGAGATATATATAGATAGATGGATATAGGTCTATAGATATAGATGTGTTGAGATATATATATATATGTTTCCATTGTGACTTTCTGTGTCTTTATTTGCGGTTCTGTGGATTTTTTTTTTTTTTAATATTATAGGCAGATAGAAATCTGACGTTTCATTTCTTGTATTTATTTATTGATTGATTTATTTTAGGACCAAAGCTGTGCTATTTAGGTAACTTGCAAAAATATTGTGGTTTTTATTATTATTATTGTTATTAACCTATATGTTCTTCTGAACCGCTGTTTGGGACAGTGCTCATTAGAGTACTTATGTTTAGATAATTGCTTTGGTGTTGAATAGGGGTGAGGTTTTTTCAATATTTGTGTTGGTGCTTCTGGAGTTGGGACAGTTTTGATTCTTCAGAATGGGACAGTTTTGAAATATGTGTCAACAGCTAAGTAGCAACTTTTTAATAAAAATATTGAAAGACAAAGGCCATGAAATGGTCTCTGTCTGGATGAGTGGCTTAAGCTGCCCAGAGCCTGAATGACATCAACAAGTCGAAGATTGCTCATGTCTGAAGGACAGGACAGATTTTGTGCCTAAGAACTAATCAAGAACTATACTTTCTTACTTGAATATTTTTTTAGCCCATGGAATTCAGTGTGAAGGGTGCTGAAATGCATACCCTTAGTGCATGCTATTCTATCGTGGGCATCTACATCAGGTCAGCATTTTGGTAGAGCAAACTGACAGTTCTTAATGACTGTAATTTTGAAAAGTACATATTCTATACGGGTTTTATGTGCCTGGCACAATTACTGGAGAGTCTGTCTGCCCTCATGGCTATAAGGGAGAGGTGTCAGGTTAGCCATTGCTTCTTTAAAATCTTGGTTAGGCTGATCTGTCAGATGGCTAAGCAATGGCTGCTTCAAAGGTAAAGGAAGGAGCTGACCTTGGTCAGGAGGAATAAAGAGGGAGAGAAGGCCTGCAGGAAAGAGACATCTGAGAAGCTGGGAACTAGGACAGCTGCCCTGTGTGTGTTCGTGCTTATTTTACTTATTTATGAGCTTTTCCATGATGCCATTCGCTATCTGTGTATAATCGCTCCTTTGCTCCCCAGCTCTCTCCCAGAAAATCTGTCTGTTTCTCTAAACTATCAAAATACTTAGAGACAAAATACATGCTTATATTTATAGTAATTAAACCCCTGTAAAAATAAATGACCACGTTTTGGAATATTCTTTTATTCTTTTTGCTTGTTCTCCATTCAACACTGGACTAGCTGAATCCATGGAACCATCATGTGACAATAATTTTACACTTCCAAATTATACCAACATTTGCAAACAGCATAGCAATTATGGTCCACAAGGAACCTCCTTAACCAGAATCCTGTTGCTCTGTGGAAAGAAAACAAAAACTGTAGATTGGAGCTTATTCCTGGCTTGTTTAAAGTGTGTTTTGTGATTAATGGTGCAAAATGGAGTGATCGGATTTTCCTGTTTTTCTGCTTTTGCCAAATTTGCTGTATGATTCAGCATTCCCCTATTTGAATAATGGAAATATTTTTTTTAATCTTTTTGTTATTTTGGTATTTTTCTGTCTTTTGTAAGGATGTTTTAAGGACTGAAGGCCTTTTTTATCTAATTCATTCTTTGTAAGTAAACAAACATGGCATGAATAATACAAAAAAAATCCACAAGTAATCATTACAGTTCTTAAATTAATTCTCTTTACCCTTAGTCACACAGAATCCATTCAAATTTGCTTCTTGGTGAAAGAGCCAACCAATTGAGATTTACTTTTAGCAGAAAGGTGTATAAAAAGCAATAATGCAAATTTTGTTTCCCGTGAGCGTTTATGGATTTTGAGGAGGAACACACAACTGTGTGCACAAGCAATAGTGTTCCTCACACTACTTCAGTCAGAGAGAACAAACAGTGTGACCTGATTTACCAATCCTAAATAAATGATGCAGCTTGAATTTCAAATATTTGCAATCTGTTTGCAGGGTAAAATTCAGACATATTTGTTGAGTACGTTTAAATGAGAAAATCATGATCTGCTGATGGATATTCCATGAGAAGAAAAAGAGGCTAATTTAGTCGAAGAAATTACAGGCAGAGAATTACTCACTCAGCGCTACTGGCAAATAGTAAACGAGTGGCACCAAGGTTTCAATTCAAACACTTAACAAAGAAAGCAACTAATAGCGTCTTCCTTTTTCATCTGAAGTACTATAAAGAAGAGGGCTAGCCCTTCTGCCAAATTGCTTTTGCAGAAATGTGACTTCCGCCTTCGTTATTTTTACTCAAATTGCCTTAATTAAGAAACTAACTCTGCAGCCCTGACTTTGATCTTGTTTTCAGACTGGATGTGTCCAGGTTCATCTTTATGGACTTGCTGATTTTCTGCTGGATTCAGGTCAGAAGTCACAGTCTGCCGCAGAATATTCCTCCAAATGATACATGTCTATGGGGAAAAAATCCTTTTGATTTGATACTTTTCTCAATATTTTTAAGAAATTTGAAAGTTATGAAACAACCCCCCAGGCTGGGAGATACTGTCCATCCCAAGGTTTTTTTCTGTTATGCTGTAGAATTACACTGCATGGAGCTAAATAGTAATTTTAAAATCTTCTATTCTTTTTGTTTGCTTGTTTTGGTGGGTCATGTTGTTGTTGTTGTTGTTTTCTTTTGGGAGGGGTTGTTTGTTTGTGTTTTGGATTTCTTTTTCAGTCTTCCATACCTGTGAAATCTTGCGTAGGGCTCTTCTTTCTGGAGCCCAAAACTCCTTCTTAGGCAGAATTCTACTATGAACTGATGACTTTTGTCCTTTGGATCCTTTGCATAGTGAGATTTCAGGTTCTTACTTTGGTTCCAAAGGGTTAGTAATGGAATGATTTGCATATGGCATCAATTCCAGATAAGTGCAGTACCATGATAATTGATAATACAAGTAGATTTGTGTTGCCTGGGGAAGCACCAGGATGTTTGGGTTAGGAAGGATTAAAAGGATGACTTTGGCTCCATCTGAGGTGAGTCTAGGCACTGTCTGAAGATGGAACTTCCTATGGGTATTCTATTAGCTTGCTCGAGTTTTGTCCCTTCCTGGAGCACGTGGATTCTCATAGGGCCTCTCTTATCCTGTCTTCTTCATTGTATTCCATACCCAGAATAGTCTCTTTTCCTTGGGCAGGAGAAAGGGAATGAAAGATGCTCTATATCTAGAAGTCTTTGCAAGCTGAACATTCAGTCCCCATCCTATCGCTTGGCTGGGCGAGTGTGACATAAGACATCCCCTGGGAGACATGGAGCAGGCTGTGTGCATAAACATGGGGTAGCCTCTGGTTACATAACCTGTCCTAGTTACTCACTTTCAAGACAAAGTGGGGTTCAGGGTATAAAAAAAGATCTTCATTTTATGACCAGAAAGCCTAAGGATCCTAATTGTTTATGACCAGAAGGCCATTGGGAACAGGTTCTGGAAGCATGTTGATATCTAAAAATATTAGTTTTCTTTTGGAGCCTTTGTGTTCTCCTGTGTATCAGCAAGGTCCTCTAATCCTATAGCATCCAAAATGGCTGTACATAGCATAACGTTAGAGAACAGACTTAGGCACACTTAGAATCTCCTGCTTGGGTCACTCATGTATTTCCCTAGACACTGAGTTCAGTCATTCTGTGAAAGTTGCTCCATGGACCAGAGAAAAGCACTCCCACCTTAGGCCTCTTCCTGTCCTGTTGTCATGTAGAAAAAAATCGTATTGCTTTAAGGCAGAAGAAATATATTTTTCTAAAAAAAAGGCTGAAATTGCCTTGTAAAATAGCCAGGAATGGGAAGGGGGAGAAAAGAGAGAGTTACAATAAATAAGTGCATTTTGTTTTTCATAGGATATTCGATTTTTAATTATTTTTGAAATATGCTATAAAATATGCTATTTTTATAATTCCCATAATCCTCTTTGTGGTAGTGGGCTACACAACTAGAGCATAGCAGTAAATAACTTTTGTAAGGTGTTTTGACACTGTTTTGTGTATTATTGAGACAAGATATCATAATTTATTTAATTAATAGAGAGCAGTTGTAAAACTGAGTGATAAATACAACTGAGAAAGTGGTTGTCAGATTGGTGAAGATACGTAAAGAACTGGTCCCTCAAAGGTCTGTTTTGGTTGTGAATGTGTTCACTGTTTTCATTGATAGCCTGGATAAAGGACCGGAGCATACAGTTGACCTTTGCTCATGGCACCACGATGTGTAGCAGTGAGTTTACTGGGGTACAGGGTTACAAACCAAAGCAGCCTTGCCAGATGAAGTAGCAGCTTGGAAAAGCAAAATCTAAAAAATTAATCGAAACCAACTGCAAAGTATTGCCCTTGGGCAAAAATAATCAACTGTGCAAACAGAGGATGAGGAACTTGTTCAGTAACAGTTCCGAAAAAGATCTGGGAACAGCACACTCAGCGTTAGTCAACAGTATCCTTTTGAAAAAGGAAAAGAACACACCAGGCTGTATGTTGAGTTGTCTCTGGTGTGCAGAATATGTGAAGCGAACTGTCCACCATGGCTGGAATTGACAGAACTTCAGCTTTACCCGTGTGCAGTAGGGTTCTAATTGATAGGGGGTCCAAACAAGTCCAGACAAGCTGGTTAGAAGTTGAAAAATAAAAGAGTGAAAAAAATGGAGTTCATTGGTCTAGGAAAGTCTGGGGAGAAGGAGACCGCGGAAAAAAAATTCAAACTGATTCAGGGCAGAAAATAGTTTATCCTTAGGGAAGATTGGACAAGAAATAGGTTTAAACTTCAACAAGAAATACTTAGTTTAAACTGGTTTTTCCAAGTGTCCAATAGGGATGATAAATCCACACATGATTCCTAGGGATGTGGGGGTAGCAGGTTAATCCTCACTCTTTGTGAATGTTGAAGGTACTAGTGCTTTCTGTCCAAGGAAGTGGGATGCAGTTTATGGTCTCTTGAGATCCTCTCAGACCCTGCTTGTTGCTGAGTTGTGATTACTGTCTTGACCCAGCTCAAATATACCGAAATATAACTGAATGTTGCAAAGTTTTGTTAAAAGAGACTATCTGTATAACGGATATTCAAGGTTGCTTATTTTCATGTTATCTAATTACAAAGAAATTACATTGATTAAACAAATTCTCAGGCTTTCTGTATATCAGCTGCCCTTTCTGAGAGCTTATTTCCTTGAAGCTATCAAGTTTGTACGAAATAGAAATAAAATATAAATAAATGGTTCTCCATGGAGATGGTGCCATTCTTTATGGAACTGCATCAGTGATAGGTCAAATTTATATTGCTCTGCAGCATGATTTTAATATCATTCTGGCCTGGTTTAGGCATAATCAAGTCTTCTGTTGAAAGAGCTCTTGTAAGGAGCAATTAAACATTAGTACTTTAGCTAAACCCATATTAATTTATGCCTTGGAATTTAAGTATCTGGGAATCATCTTAAATCTCAGCTTGAATTTTAGGTTGCATTGTATCTGCAATTTATATTGAGGTATAAGACAATCTGTTTCCATCTTGATTTAGTATTTATAGCTTAAAATGTTATTTCATTATTAAGTGTTCTACTCAACTGTTAGTAAGACCACTAATAGATTAAGGTACTATTATTTATGATTACAGCTTCTGCTTTTCAACAAGAAAAGAAGCTGAACATTCAGCAAGCGAATTTTAACATGCTTTTTGAAAGCCTTGTAATAAATCAGAGCTAGCTGGGTACCCTTCAGCAGCCATGAGTGGCGATTCCAGCCCTTCCAGTGAATACTTATAGCACAGCAGAAGCAAAGGACTTTGAACCGCTGTAACACCGAGGGCTCAACAGAACACCTCTGTAGGGCAGGCGCAGGAGAATAGTATCTGGAAAAGATTTAATTTCAGTTATCTCACCTTCCCTTTGCTGTGGACTGACAGGACTAGCATTTAGCGTTCTCATGAGCAAGATGATATGTGACTCTGAGCCCTTTGAACCAGATTGTGACAGAATGAACAACAATTGAAAGTTCCACTCAGGCCAAAAGAAGCCTTGCCATAGCGAGTCATCAAGTATATACAGTTTAGATTGACATTGGGATGAAAGAGTAACAAATTTGATCAAGGTAGATCACCATTAAACATTATATTTGAAATCTTTGAAGGTTAGGAATAGCTTTGTGTATGTAAGTAAGCTTTATGACAGTAAGCTTGTTTGTAGATTTATTTTAACATTAAATATGTCCACTGTCTATGTTTTAAGTATATGTTCAGTTTATGTCAGTATTTTGATCACTGATGGTAGCTTACCATTTAGTTCCCCTGTCAGCATAGAGATGTCTTGAAGCATTAGGGAAATAAATGCTTCAAATCCAAAGGAATAAAGAAAAATAATTAATTTTATTTACATCATAGGAAAGACAGGTTCTCTGCATAAATCTTGTATTGAATATGTTATCTTTATTTGGGCCAGACTGGATGAGTATGAGCTGCATAATTTCCTTTTCACTCTCCATGTAAGGCATAATGTCATGGCTTGACAAAGAAAAAGCAGAGTTACACTTGCTACACCCTATATCTGCTTTGTTAACATAACCAGAAAAGAGATTATATAACATAATATTGCCTAAAGATCAGTTCTCTGGTTTAAAGAGCTAATTTCTTCATACTACCAGTCTGTTCTGCAAACTCTTTTGTGTTTTAAGATGGGAGACTTCCCCTTTTCCCAGTTATGAGGAAGAAACAGAAATAGGGAAAATAAACTTGTTTCTATGTGTTTCTATATTACACAAACACTGAGCTTATAATATCTAGTTACATTTTTGACAATTTTGCAGTTAGGTTGCAAATAAAAACTTTTCACTTCTAGTTTAACAAGCTGTGTGAGAACTATTGATGGCTTGAAGACTTGCCTAAAGACAGCCGCATTTCAGCCTGTGAAGTCTGTCTGACATACCTAAAATTAGTTTTTAGGAGACTGGATGGAAACCATGGTCTTCATTTTTCTAAGCACCTTATGATTGTTAATAAAACTCCTTGTTGTATAATCAATTGACCTAAAGAGCAAGCACAATAGTTATCAGATGACATCCTAAACATATGTATTAAGACTTTCTGATTTGGCAATATTTAATATCAGCTTTCCAGTAATTTGAAAGTTTATGCTAGCATCTAATAAAACTTTGTCAGAAGACAGTGTTAACTACTTGATTTTGAAAAGTGGTGCGACCAAGCCTGTGAGTAGTACATCATTCAAGGACAGGCTCGGAAATCAATTCAACACAGGCATCAGTATTCAAGTTTGGAGTAGGAAAGACCCTGTCTGTCTTGCCTTAATATATTCAGTATGTTTTCTAGTATTGGAACTATGTTAAGTCACCAAAGCAAAAATTGTTCTAGAGGCTATTCTAATTCTCTTGTTTGGAATAATTTTTCTCCCATTCTATATATTCTGCTTTAGCTTTTCTTTGTGAGTGTCATCCTATTTCTCTTAAATCTATTAATTCTGATCTTTTACATTTTTAAGTTAAGATACAACAGCATTCTATCTACCTGGGGGCGTGGGACTGAGAACAGGGGGGAAAAAAGTACATCTTCCTGGTGAATTTACTATTAGAAGAGCAGGAGAGAAACATAATTACTGCAGTCCCATCCAAGCTTAGCGTTGCCACAAAACACCAAGGTTGGCATTTAGCTGAAATGCTCCTCTGTAGAGTTTCTTTGCTTTATTTTAATTCATAGCTGAGAGCTTAGCCTATAGCAACCTGAGCCGTAGTTAATGAAAATTGAAAAGTTACATTATATATTGTCCTTCAGGGTAAAAAAATTAAAACATCAACTTTATCTACAAAGACGGTTTCATTCCAGCTGCTGCATTTAGGGAGAGAAATGTACGCAAGGCATATACATTATCCAAGTGTCTCTGTCCCCAAAGGATGGATGAAAGAATGTTTTCTGGGCATGAATCTCTAGATTTTTTAGAAGTGTTATGGTAATTTTTTGTTTATAGTAGACTACACCATAAGGACAGTTTTACATGCAGTATACAGACTGAGTGATGAAGTCATTCACAAATTCCACTTGAAAGGCATAGATGGATGGAGTCTATTATTGAAGCAGTGCCTCACGTGAGTAAAGCAAAAAAGGACAGTGTCACAGCAAACAATTTCATTGTCTGTGGGAGCCATCCCTGTCTTTTTTTAAGAAATAAGTTACCATGACTCTGGTTCCTCACAACATCTGATGTAGCAGATGCAGCAATGAACAGTGGTCCTGGAGTGAACTGTACTTTCTGCAGCACTTCCATTTACACAACAATCCTGCATGGTTGGTCACCGGTCAGCTACTCTCTATGCCACGAAGATAAATTCCTGCACACTAATGGAAGACAATGTACCGCTGAGCTACTCCAATATGAGTTTTCCCCTTCTTCCTCTCCTCTTCAAGCAAACATTCCATCCACAATTTTGTGAATACAGAGTGGCAGCAGTAGCGTTTGTGAGGTACCTCTTGCATAAGGTGTGTGCAACAGACCCATTATAGTCTGTGTGCAGCTCCTGGGAGTTCTCCTTAACCACCAAAACTCCCCAGTGTCTCAGCCATAATTCCTACCAGAAAATCTCAGGCTTAAGTGCATGGTCTCTAGTACACAGATAAAGCAATGAGAGAGAGTTTAATGACCTGGACAATAAAGTACATGAAGTATTTTTATTATTTTTAGTATTATTGTAAACTGCAGATCAATTTTTCTTTGCTACGTGAAATGTGGCAGTTAGGCCAGGGCTCCAAGGGTTGCTTTTCCGGCACCTCAGTCCAGCAGGAAGGACTCTGGCCTGTACAGTATAGTAGATTTCCAGAGCCAGATGCTTGCAACATATTATTTATATTATAGTAGGTGCTTTTTAGTATGTGTTTTTTCTCCAATACACCTTCAAAGAGTAGCAAGCAACTTTCTGGGAGCAACCTCTACTGTGTTTCATGTTCTCCTGGATATCTTGATCAAAGTACAACTTACCTTGAATAGCAAGGAAACATTTCTTTATAAATCTTGACGTCTTCTAGCATGAGCTTCAGAAAACAGAACATTATAAGAAAACAAATTTTAAAGTGCTAACAGATCAGATCTTTATGCATCCTTAAGAATCCCTAAGACAGAAGCTGACCACCAGACGGGGAGATCTGGTGTTCCCATCAGTGAACTATCCTTCATATATTTTTATTGGTACAGCATATCTCCTTCTTCACCTTTCCCAGAGTGCCTTATCCCATATCAGTTATACTCCTGTGGAAATGGGTTTTAGACTATGTTTACAGATTGGTGTATACTAAGTGAAAATGTAGGTTAATCAATATTGAGCCAGGTGTTCGTAGGAGAGGCGATATCCCATTCTTGGTTCACATACACAAATAAGCTGTACATGTTGTATGAAACTGTTCTTGAGTGTTTTTCTCTGCATCTTCCATACCCAAAGACTATTTTGCCTGTAGGAGAGCAACTCTAAAAAATGTTACTGCTGGAACCAGAAAAAATATGTTGAATTCCAGATGTGCACTGTGAACACATTTCAAGAAATTGATGCTACCTGCTGTATTGCCAGCTTCCTGTAGGAACCCACCATGAACACAGTATTAACAAAGACAGGCCTGATTATGAATTATGCTGTAAGAATTATGCTGCTGGGGTAAGAGCAATCTTTTCATCTTCTCATTTTTAGGGATTTGTGTGTCCTACCTTGTTTCTGCTCTCTTTTCATACTTCAGCCAAGATACCTTCCCATAAAAAATAAGATGCATCTAGGATTTATTCCCTTGCAGTCAGATTTCTAAAACAAAACAAAAATCAGCAAATATGGAGACGTAAGACATACTCAATTCCCATTAACATTTATCACATATAGTCAAGGTGTTCTTATGATTAAGGAAATGACCTGGTACTTGAGAGACCAAGATTTAAATTCTGTCGATAATTCTCTATTTATTTCTGCTGCAGAAAAACACTTAAACATGTGCTACAAATTAAGGACAAGCTTAAGTGGTTTTTGAGCCCCAGACTATAGACCTTGGGCAAACCACTTTGTCTCTTGGAGTCAGAATGTGAAATCTTTTATTCAGCTTGGTGAGCAGTTTCATGCACAACTAATGTCATTGATTTTAATGCAGTTAGTCATGATAGTAACCACTTGCCAACCTCAGGCTGGTACCTCAGCTCTTATTCTGTAGAAGAGGGTGATTAAATTTCCATGCCTACCAGAAATACTAGTGTATTACACACTAGGTAATTTAGGTAAATTTAAAAATGCCACTCTTTGGAACTGCTTGAAGTCTTTTCACCAAGTTTCTGCATAGATGTTTTTGCGCAGGTACAACATCTCTTTATCTTTTATTTTCTTTATTAAAAAGTTGTGCAAAAAAGAGCATATTAGCGTCCTTAAAAAAATTGAAGTGATATGAGAAATGATGATATAAATCATTTCAGAGGAATACCATTCTGTTTAATATGGCATTTTCAGAGAAAATACTCCCTGCCTGTCATCCTTTAATGTTACCAAGTCACTATGCTTTATATGTAATCTATATCAGAGCAAAGCTTGGAAGAAGGTTTTTAAATGCAAAAGAAACAGCTTGTATTACTATAATATTTGGGGTTTGCCTTGTATCTCTTTTATCTGTTATGATTTTTTTAAATAACTACCAGTAGTGCTGAACCCACTGTGATTTGCAAGATAAGCTATTCTGAGATCCTTCATGTTCCATAAACCAGGGTATGTTCTTGATTAGGCAATCACTGAAAGAGGAAACTCACAGGGCAATTGCACTTACATGTCAAAAGAATATTTATTAAGAGAAGAAAAGGAAATGTTGGAATCTGAATCAAAAGAGTTTAACATCACTTGGCCTAACCTTTTATATCTCAGTAGAAATCAATGGAAAAAGGAACTTATTAGCAAAGAAGCATGGATTTATACAGAGACACATATAGACATGCATATGGATACATACATACATGCACTCACACACATATATATCATATTTGAGTTTCATCTTCCACTATTTTAATCTCAAAACCAGTGGAGAATGCTTGATTGCAGATTTTCCTTTCAAATCCACCACAAATTCCTTCATTACATTCAAAATAAAGGCTTTTTTCTCCCTCTGCTGTTTCTGGTGGCCCACAGAAAACAAATTTTTGAATGCTGAAACTGTAGGAATAGAGTCAGTCATTAGTCTATCTAATTAGATGCTTTGGTCAAACACACTAAGCACTTGAGTGAACCTGGACAATTATGTCATAGCAGGGCTGGGACTTTAAAGGACAGAAATACTCTGATGGCATAAAAAGTGTCAATTGCCATAGATATGTTTTTGTAGTAACCAAATCATTCTTGTGAACTTGACCCATTCCACTAAACTTCCAAAAATGTGGATCGTGAGGCTTGTAATGAAATTTGTTCCACTGTGTGCAATCATGTGCAGTCCTTCAGCTCGAGTCAGCCAGGGTACTGGGCTCCTTTGTCAGGCTGAGCTCCTCCTCTCTATTAACCTCCCAAACAGTGCCCAGATCAACTTTACAGCTCTTAATTATATTTGTTCCACTTTGTGCAATTAGGCTCACTCCATGCACCCAGTCCACCAGCTCTCGTGTAGGACTCCAGAATGTTTCAAGTCACAGATATTTATTAGAAAGGTATGAAAGTCATGGAATCCCAAACTGCCCTGATAAACATGAGACAATGCCAGCCCTTGATAATGCAGTACTTAGCTCCACAGCATTCAGCAGTGAGGGATTTTGAGTGCAGAGAGAGAGCAAAATGACCAAGGAGATATGTATGTGTAGAGAAGAGGCTATGAGAGAAGGTAATAGGAGACATGGCTACTACCCCTGTGTGCCACTATTCCACTTTTGCATTGATTGTGTGGAGAAAGAACAATGTTAGCACATGTTTTTTATGCCAGCCATAATTAGATTAATGATGCCAGCTTCATTAGACTCAGCTGACTTTCACAAACACTTTTTATTTTATACCCTACCTCCCCTTATTTGAGATAAGTAAGAGACAGTCTGCATAATTAGATATCTAGAACATTCAGTACAGAAGTTGCTTTTGGAGATCTAGAAAGAAGTTTATTTTCTAACCCTGTTGATATGGGGTCAAATCAATTTCCAAGGATATGGTGCTAGGGAAGGACGAGATATGAAGTCACCTTGTCTCTGTGTATCCGCCTGCGCTTGGTCTCCCTCTGTCTTTAAAATTCATTAAATTTTAGTATAGCAGTATAGATCTCAACCCTGGTCAAAGTCCTTTTCTTTTTTTTAGAAAGGAGAGGAGATAGAGTCTAAGACTTGGCTAGGCAAAACCACAGCTGAATTAATCCTGAAAAAAAAAATATAAAGAAATTTAAAATTAGTCATTAACCTGGTGCTACTAGGAAGCCTCCAGGAAACTGCATTTCCACAGAAAGTTTCTCTGTAAGTGTACATGTTGTGTCATGAGAACTTTCCAAGCAAAACTCATGCAGGCTGTCCAGTATCTTGAGTCTAGTTGTATCTGCTTATACCATGGATGATTTTGCCATATTCTCCTTGTTGAAATTTTGCCTAATGAAGTACATAAAATATAAAATAGCATGTATTCATCTGAAATGCAGGCAATACCTGTGAAAATCATAAGTAAGTATAGGCACTCAGTATTGTCCTTTCTTCATTTCAATGATTAAAACACCATTACTCAGATCCCCTTTCAATTTAAGAAGAATTTAGTGCATTCAGAGGGAATAAGGCAATATTCTTCTACATATAATCTGCTCCTTTGAACAGCAGGTTGCCAAAGCCAGAGTTCTTGTGCTATTAGTTGAAATGGCACAGCAACAGTCAAATCTCTGAGATGACACTCAGTGGTCATTTCTCCTCGTTCATTCATCGGACAGAAGACTTTGACTCTGTCATCTTTTTATCCGTGCAGCCAAAAAAGTGGCTGCAAAATACCTATTTTTAAACAGCTTCTGAAAAGTAAACATTAGCTAGAGAAGGTTTTTTTCCTAATGACGGAGAAAACACGTGAAGCTGAGACCTAACAAGTCAACATGAAATGCCACTGAACAAAACATAGAGTATTTACTATGATCCCACTTTTCTTGTGACAATATTCCCTATGGCAACAAATTAGATTTTGGTACAGCAGTGCTGGCAGAAGTAATGACCTGTCACCAAAGCATATACTTTTAGTATTAAAAATAGGAAGTCTTGTGGGGGCTAACTCATAAGCTTCTCTGGTGTACCCTAGAGAATGAACCTCTGTGCATGCATCATCATTCTGTTGCCAGACAACTTTCAGAGCCAGTGACATGACACGTCTGAAGTCTAAGCCAGAAAGAATGCTTAGAACACTTTTTTTTCAGCTTTATCAAGGTTCTCCAACACTTAATGGTGCATGCTGTAACCACACAAATCTATTTTCTAAACTAAACTAAACTAAACCAATAAATGATGAACTGCATTAAAACTGCATCAAGAAATCACGAGTCCACGTTCATGGCAGCATAACAAGAGGAGACACATTACCATGCTTTGTAGGTGAAACATTCATAAACCATTACTTCCTTTGTGTAAAAATCTTGGTTCCAACTTTTTCCTTTTAAAGAACAATTTAAAAGGCAATAGTTCTCAAAAACTTGTGATGACATTAATTTTTGCAATAAAATCACTTTCTAGATATATTTAAGTCTTTTAGGTAATGCCTAGGAAATATCCAGGAGGCTGAAATTTAAAACTTCACAGTAACTCCACTGTACTCAAGGGCCTCAGATATACATCTTATCAACTGTTAGAATAATTTCGGTTTGAATCCCTTCCAGAGTCTGAAAATTTTGCTATTACTGGATTTATTTCTGTGGTGCTAGTGCGATATCTGTGCCTAACTTTTTTTTGAGTGCTGTGGGAATCTGTCCCACTCAACTGAAAGGAAATGTGATGAGCGCAGCCCTTCAGACACCCACTCATGCCTATAGATGAGGCAGTTAAAAGTGGGGTAAATTTTTCCTAGATGAGAACAAAGAAATGTAGTTTGAACTGATGGGAAATAGTCAGCATAGTAATAAGGTTTTATAACTTCTCACCTGAAAGCCAATAACTCCCCCTCCACCTGCTCACACTTTGCATTCACCACTGGCAAGATCTACTCTCAGGTATTAGGACAAGAGGCACTGATGGATGGAAGTCTCTTCTTGATGCCTTTTTTATTCTCTCTCTCAAACAGAGCTTTCCTTCTCATATTCCTTGTTTCTCTTGTGCCAACTTTAAATTGGGATACCAATTTCTAAACCCCCATTTTTAGTAAGTCCATTTCTTGCCACTTTTGGTGCTTATGCCCACAGTTGTCTGCTGTGCTGATGACAGCTGTCTGTCATTCATTTCATTGTTCTTACACCTTAAAACCAGTGTTCTTACCTTATATTCTCTGTGAATTCTGGTCTTTATTTACTGCTGTCCTGTGTCTGTACTTGCACTGCGTGCAGCTTTGCCTTGAGTATTTTAGGCACAAATTTACCACATAATTTAGTCATCCAGTATGAAATACGAAATGAGCCAGATTAGATCATAAACATTCCTGACAGTTATTTTAATGATTGCATCTCAAGATAGTGTGTTTGATGGAAATGGCCTGGAAAGTAGTGACCCCTTGAGAAGACCTGGAGAACACTATTACCTGCATTGGTGAATGAGCATTTTGAAGTGTCTCTGGGGCAAACCATTGCTGGACAGAAAAATTTGGATAAGAATAATGAAATGCCCCAGTGTCTGAGGGCACCTTGTATTCCTTCCTGCCAGTATGAATGGAAAGACAGAGGAATGCTGCAGATAAAACTACTCTAAAAAGCAAAGACTGTATACTGGATTTTTAATTTTTTTTTTTTACAGCTGTTACCAGGTGATGCTGTTCATATGTCATTCCATAAGGAATAAATAACACATATGCTATTTTCAAATGTGTATATAAATATAATATAATATTTTGGTGTTTAGGAATCAACTGTAGCAATAAGTGCAGCATCTTCAATATGTCTTTCAGTTACCATGTTAATAATTTATGTGGAGTAAACAAAAACATTGGTTCTCTCTCAA
Organism: Mohoua ochrocephala; assembly: GCA_013398855.1. Lineage (NCBI taxonomy): Eukaryota > Metazoa > Chordata > Aves > Passeriformes > Acanthizidae > Mohoua > Mohoua ochrocephala. The sequence goes on from VZTA01007586.1 coordinate 185,860, forward strand.
GATTTCAGTCAATGAGAAATTTTCCAGTATTTAAACTGTCTTTTGGTTCTTTACAACCAGTTTTAGCATGGTAGCCCTTAGGCATCAGTATAAGCTTAAGCATAGAAGTATTTGTATAGATAGTAGTGGAGGAAGACAAGCCCTTTCAGACGCAAATTTGCCTAACTTATTTCAGGCTGAAATTTCAGAAAAGATTGAAACCACCTAAATGTATCATTATGAGAGGCAGTCCTGCCTTGTTTTCAGTTTTTTAACATCCTCTCTTTCATGTTGCTGCACGTAACTATGGATTACATCAGGGAACTGATCTGGATAGAGATAATAAGTATAAAAATATAAGAAATTTCATTCACTAGTTCTAGCAAATTTTGCATTGTGGTAATTGACTATTTTCTGAGAGTTCGTGATCCTGTAGTATTTATCTTTCATTCAAAAATTAAGTATATTTCTAGACCTCATAATTGCACAGAAAAAACAGAAAAAGTGTTCTGAGTTCATTTGAGCTTATCAGATTCCTGAAGTTCCTGAAAAGGAAGAAAGCAGACTTTAATTTAAGTTTTTTGAATTTCAAAAGCTTCTTTACAAGTTAAGGTTTATGATACTGAATTAAAATGAATATTACTTTTGGTTTTAACCTTTAGAATATCGAAATCTTAATGCAGTAGTAGCCAAGGGCATTTTTTAAGGCTGAAGGAACACAGAAGGAGAATCATAGGATCATCTAGAAATTTAGGTTATAGGGAGATTTTGGAGGCCATCTGGTCTAGCCTTCTGCTTGGATCAGGGTTAATCTCAAACTGGATCATGTCACCCAGGGACCTGTCCAACCAAGTTTTGAAAAATCTCCAAGGACAGTTTCCCACAGTTCTCGAACAACCTGTTCCAGGGCTTTTTCATTCCCTTTGTGCATTGTTTTTTTCCTCAAGTCCAATTGTAATTTTCTTTCTGTAAATTGTGACTGCGACTTCTTTCCTTTCACTGTGCACCCATGTGAAGCATCTGTTTCCATTTTCTGTAACTCCCCTTGAGGCAAACAGATACCCTCTCGGCCTTCAAGACCCAGTTTCCTCAGCATTAATGTGCATGTCAAGTACTCCAGCCCCCTCCAAATCATAGATTTCCTCCTCTGGACTCTGCAGCTTCTAAGTACCTCTTTTGCGTCAGTAAGCCCAAAACTGGACTATGGACAAACCTGCACTAGGGCTGGGCTGAGCAAGGGGGGATAATCAGCTCCCTGGAGCTGCTGGCCATGCTCTGGTTCCTGCAGCTCTCTGCACTGAGCCTTCCTCCTTGCAAGGAGCTGGGCTGGCTCATAGCGTGTTGTCTGCCATAACCCACAGGGCTGCTAGGGTTAAACCCACAGACAGACCAGATGAAACCCTGGAACAACAGGTGAACAGCACTTTTACCTACGCATGATTAAATTAATTTAACTCAAAAAGCATTGAACTTTGATTGTTTATAGCTTTTTAGGACAAATATTATTACCTGATAAAAAGAGATCCCTATTTGTCTTGGCTAAGGTGGTAAAATACTTCTGATATCAGAGCAGCTATGCCAGGTCAGAATCTGAGATGATAAGATGAATAATAAAGAGGCAAAAAAAAGGTAATACATTATATATTAGAAAATATATACTGGAAACCATTATTCTATGCTTGGAAAGCTTTGGGCATTTTTTAAAACGATGAATATCTCTGCTGGTTTCAAAGATGATTTAAACCAAAGTTTAGTTGCAAGCTGTAACTTGAGACTGTTGTGAGTTATACCACTGTTTTATTATTCTTAATAGCATCAAGTCAATCCAGAGATATTTCATCCTGCAATTTTCTTCTGATATGAAAATGCATAATGTTAATCTTTGTAATACTTTATAAACTGACCATAAACCAATGTTTATGGTCAGTTAATCATTGTATTACTTTGCTTTAGGTAATTTAGTACATTACCATAATGTAACAATCTACTTAATATAAATTTTAAAGTGAGCACAGTGCAAGTTGCAGGGCATTAATATATTATGTTTTCTAACCAGAGATTCAGAACACAGCTAAAGTTTAGATGCAGATCAGATATTTTCTGCTTCGAGTGACTTAGTGTTTTGCCTAAGGAATGTTGGGATTTTATGAAAGACACTACATTTTCTTTTTTTATTATCGTGTGCCTTACAGTTCATTTAGAAGTCCCAACAGGATTGGAGCAACCATTGCAATAATCACAACACAAGAACGTCCTGTGAGGAAGCCTTCTAGAGCATCAGTTCAAGTGGATACATGATAGGGTACTGTTTCCACCAACATTGAGGCATGTCAAATCCCACTGAATCCAGAGATTTAAAAGCTGTCATTAGTGGGAGTTCAAATGAAAGGCATTAATGCTAACACATGATGACATTATTGATTGTATGAAAAAATAATACAGTGGGTGGAGGATGATGCAAAAATAATAACAACCTGCGATTTTGGAATTCAATTAATTTAATTAATGAGTTTTTAAACATTGTTAGATGGTGAGATTTCATTAAATATAAAGAAAATTGATGGGTCTCAGCCCTAGTAACTTCCATAGACTTGTAAGAGACAGCTATGCTCCTTAAAGGGCAGCTGAAACTCAGGTAGATTCCAGACAAACCAAGAGACCTTCCACAGTCCAAAAGAGAAAGTAAGTCCTCATAACATCACGTAAGAACCTCAGTAGTAGGGACAGTTATTTTTCATTGGGTATTGCACGATTAAAGCTCTGTGTACACAGAGAGACTACTGTCTCCCTCCCTGAGAGAAGAAAAATATTGTCAGAAGAACACAGAGAACCTGGACATGAGAAAAAGTAAAGTAACAAGATTAAGAATTTAATGATCTAAGTGATCTGGGTCAGATTACTGCTATGATTAGGGATTGGGTAAGACTGCTTCATCACCATTTTTGAGTCTTAGGCACCAAATTTTAGCTAAGTGCTCTACTTTAAAGAAAGGACTGCATTATATGTCTCAAGAATGCTCTTCCTCCTTTAAGTAGCCTATTAAAACTAGCAGTTTTTTGTTGCTGTTAATTGCTTCTATAATTTGCTCTATACATAATCTGATACATAGTGTGCTCACAAGTCTACATTTTAGCTGAGGAACCTTCATCACATTTCATGGTGATGGAAGTAATTTGCTCACCTGCAAAGCCAAGACTCTGCTGAAGCTTGAACTGTTTGCAATAAAAGAGAAAGACATGGCAGGAAATGGATCCAATGTCTGACTGCTGCATGGAAGGGAATGAGCTTTATGTATTGGGCTTAATTGTTGAAGGCATGACACAACCAAAAGAATCATACTTAATTGTGAAGGATAACACAATGGTGTTAACTTAGTTGTTCAAAGAAATACCAATACTACACACAGGAATCAACTGCTTTTCACAGAAATAATTACTGCAGGGTCTTGACTACTCCTGAGCCCTGAACAAAGCCAAGCATATTTTTGCATTGCCTTAAAGTAAACGGAGAGGCAAATCGTGGCTCAAAGAGACAATGAGTCCCCTGGCTTTCCCTTTCAGTGCCTGAGTTCTTACATGCTGGTGCAACTAGGTCATACAGTGCAAGATTCCCTATTGTGGTTATTCTTTTTATTCGCCTCTTACAGCTCCCCTGGGTATTAGCGATAAAGGAGTGTTTTATTCCTTTATTCTCCCTCCTATCCTGCATAGCCATGCAAACTGGGTCACAATTTGGACCATAATTTGTAACACATCTGTGGATCCCTGCAACACTTTATAATCTACATATGTTCGACCCGCCCGGAACTGTATAAACTTTGCAAGCATTTTATTTGGGAGTAAGGAAGGAGCAGTGCAAAGGGAATAGATAGTCCTTTTTTTCTTTCAATCCTGTAAGAGAACAAAAACCATAAATGGTTTCATTATAATCATATTTACTGCATTTGTGTCACTGCATAGCAACATCAACAGGGCTGAGATAATCAGTATGATTTCATGTTTTATTGTAATAAGATTACATTGAAGTTTAACCTCTGCTCTTATTTCCCAGATTCTTTATATTTTATCCTATGTTATTTCCATTATTTTGTAATACACTTTGCTATGAGTTACTGTATGTCTCCAGAATTTTAATTGAGTGTAGTTTTTCTTCAGAAAGTTTCCCTATTTGATTTTATGAATATGAAATAATATAGCTCTCTTGACTGTTTACAATGACAGTTTTGTCAGACATTGAATTGTACATATATCATAGTCTCTCAAACAGTTAAGTTATTTAAATCAGATTAATAAAAAGAAAAAATATGTTAAAAAATTAAATGCTTACATGGAAAGTGTTTATTGTAGGCTAGGCACTGTTTTATGTTTCTTATTTTTACTTTATGACGATCCATTTCTTTCCCTTCCGACCCTGGTTAGGCATATTACTAAATGACATAAAAGGAAAGATTTTGTGAGACTACTAAACAGAAGTGCAGTTGGAATGGGACATAAGCCCTAACTCGAAATATGATTTTACATAGCGTCCAGTCATTCAAAGAGTGGTAGTAGAAACATTTCTAATATATCACGTAATCCAAGTCAAAGAAGATGGCTTCAAAACCCTGGAGAAAAAGACCATGCTAAATGGATTTGATCATTCTTTTGCCTCTTCCTCTCACACATTCATGTCAACATAACCGAAGACATTGTTAGTCTTTAACTAGATAGCACTTGTACCAATAGGACTTTTTTTTCAGGAGGGTCTGATTCCCTTCCTAGATTAAGTGACCCATTTTACTGCTGCTTCTGAGCTGCTGGGCTTCCCTGTAGCGGCTGCAAAGCCACTGCTTACTTATCTTTAACCCCTGGTGTGATGCTTTGGGGTCTACCTGCAGCAGAACTTACTGAGAGCTAAGGCAGGACTTACCTGATAACGCTTTGTGAAGACTGAAAATTTATCCCACCGACTCATGGTAACAAATCTGCTATTGATCAGGGCCAGATAAAATTCCACATGCCTGTGTAACTAGAGAGCGTGGAAATGGAATTGGTTGAAAAATATTTTAAAATGAAACAGATATAATTTGTTTAGAAATAGTACAATTCCTCACGGGAGATGGAGATTTAATTTTTAGTTTAAAAAGAAATCCCCGAGTTTTCCAACAAAAGAACAGTTTAGACAAAGTGCTGGAGACTAAACGCTTCAGTGAACCAGGTTTAACCCAATTCTCTGTGGAATTATTTGTGGTACACTACAAAATATTTGCATTATTCTTCAGAAGGCTGTAAAAGGCATTCTTGGAGACTAAGCATCAGTCTCCATTCAGAGAAAGTGAGCTAATCCTGCCATCTCCAGAACTGAACAAAGGGCAAACTCTCCCCTACTTCCTGCATTTGCTGCTGCACTCTGGAAACAAAGCTGGCCTTACTCTGAGTTCAAGACAGTCAGATGGCACACGCATTTTTACACAGAATTACTGGCAATTAAAAAGAAACACTCCTACTACAAAAGGAAGCTCAAGACAGGTGACCTGGTCTGTCTGCTAAATGCAGCTCAAATATATACTGGTTTACATACTAGTTATGTAAAAAATTTCATGAGAATTTGGTAGAACACTCTATATTGGCTTCAGATTCATTATTAAAAAAGAGATTAAATAATCTGGAGTCTCTTAAAGTAGAAGATACATTAAATAATCAATAAATGCAGGTTCTTTTCTCTGGAGCATCCTATATTTATGTCATAAGAATTTTTTCATCCCTTTTTGTATATATTTTTACTGATACAGGATTCTCCACACCATCCTGCCCCCACAAAAACTCTAGCTAGCTATCTAGCTATTATCTCTCTATCTATCTATCTATCCATCTATCTATTTCTGCTCCTTAAACATTTGATAAAGCAAACTGTATTCTTTCTCCAAAACATACTGGTGGAGCAGCAGTTGCTCTCTAGGAAGACCTGCCCAGTGAGAGCACTGATTGAGGGGTAATGGTCTCTTTTTCTGTTTCTGATACCTCTCCCACTTGGGCTGTCTTGTACAGCCTTGTATCCAACACTGAGCCATGCCACATGTGCTTTGTGCTTGGTGCTGTGTGTTTCTTCTTGCTTTTGTTCCAAGTGTTTCGACTGAGCTTTCTGTTCTGGTTATTCTGTTTGTGGGTAAAAATTTCAGCTGCAATAGTAATGCCTTTTCCAAAACTAGGGTTTAGGGAAACAAGGCTGAATTGTTCAAAACATTCACATAAAAATTTGACATCAACTCATCTTGGAAAAAAACACTTAAAATTTCTTAGGAGCTGCAAAGGGCTGCGTTTTCTGTCATCCATAGAGAATTTTTGTCCCAACGCATTGAAGTGTGAAGCCAGAAAAAAAAAAAGTTTGTAGATGCTCAGTAGCAATTTGCTAGAGTTTGGCAGCAAAATTATCCTAATTTTCCAGTCACACTGATCCTCCCAACTTTTGTGTGGCAGACAGCTTGCACACTATCACAAAGCTGATGCATTTTGTTACCCTGAAATGTATTACTTATTTTAAAACAATATCCCTAGAGGCAAGTGACATTTTACAAGACGAAGAAATGAGAACAACAGCAGCAGAAAAATTAAGATAATTCTTCTTTTTTCCCCCTCTTCTTCCAGCACATCTCTTAATGAAAATGATCAAATCCATGGTACAATCCAACTATGCTTAACTGCATAAATGTACAGAGCTGCATTTTTGGGTCCTGGGAGTAGGATGAACAGCATGAAACCAGCAATGTGCTTCCAAATAAAAGCAACAGCTCTATTGGAAGAATATTTCTCTAGTTCACTTGGCAAGATAAACCCTTCCCACTTTAATACAGTAAGGTCTAAGTCCACTTTCTATATAATGCAATGAAAATAGACACAATTTAGTAAAAAGAGAATTTGTCTTACTGTATTTCATAACTGCTACATATGTGTCTGTGTGTTTGTAAATACAATTTCTCAGTGTCCAAGAATTAAATCCTTGCCTCATAATGCTAGTAATAATAATAATAATAGTGGTGTCCTTACATTCTATGGAAAATAAAGATGGTCTATTACTTTCATTAGGCACTGGTAAGGGAGTGTGCACAGGTCACAGTATGCAAGCTATTAAGATTGAAGGCATCTGCACAAACAGCCTTGACTGCTTTTTAAAGGCTAAGCTGCACAATTTGTCTTTCATTAAGAGCTGTTGTGCAGTTTTGTGATTTGTAGCCAGCTCAACTGAGCTTCCAGAGTGTGTACTTCTATTTTGAGATCTTGTCAATAAACAAATAAGGCATATGCTTCAGTGAGTCATCTGAGCAGAGCAGGCTATCACAAGAATCAGTTGACCTGTACTTCCTTCCTGCTACTGAATCTTTCTCTACCTTTTCTTGTTAGCACAAAGTGTGTCCCTGTACACATCACAAAACAGAGAAGCCGGGGATGGGAAGACAAGGTCTCTTTCATCCATATGGGTTTATTTGTGTTCTGCTGGCACCGTTATAGTCATACAGTAACCAACATAAATTTTTAGTTTTATTATCACCTCTAAAAAGAGACAGAAATGTGAAAATTGAAGCCAGAAGGTTTGTATCACAGGATTAATTAGGCAGGGCCAAGTGGAGTCACACTCCTCCTGGCAGTGAGTGCCTCAAGAAGGTGCCTGCCTTCAATTATGGAGCGCACAAAGCAATTAAAAACCCTGTTTCTTTTTCCTGGGGTGTTACTTGTTGAGAAATCTTTTTTCTTTCTTTTTTCTTTTTTTTTTTTCTTTTTAATTCTCTGGAGATCTGAACTGGTTTGAGGTGTAATCTGCTAGGGTAGATATTCATGAAAAATTGATTCAGCTGAAACCTAAGTGCAATAGGTTTAAAATAAACCTGAAAGGAATGAACAGTGTGTTTCTTGGCCAAAATTTTATTGGCCATTTTTTAAACACACACACACATGCACAGAAGACCAGATAATTAAGGACCCAGACATTATGGATCTCCAGGAAAGAATTTTGTCACTGGGACACATGAATCAAATCAGCCGGCCACTTTGTGCATTTCCTTAAGCCATACAGCACTCTTGATTAACCTTTTCCTCAGTACTTTATACAGATAGATGAAAGTTTCTGAATGGCAGGGTTGAGTGTACGTGTCAGTTTTAAACATATGTTTCGGGCAGCCATATTCCACGGTCCATTGGAAATTAGAACTCTGTTTCACCTGTACCTAGTTTACAGGATGTGATAGCCTTTCTCTGGATTTATGAGCCTCTTTGCTCTCCTGGTGTTACCAAGAGCTTTACCACCATCACTGACTCTGACCCTTTGTACCAGAACTCGACATCTGATTTTGTGCAGCTGGACCTGCACATTAATGCCTTTGCCACATTCCTTTCAAACACCCAGCTAACTCCTTCCTCTCCTGTTATTTCCCATGACAGATAAATAATTCAAAATGTGATATAAAGTATGGTGTATATATGGTTTGAACAGTGCTCTATCAAGACATGTTTCAGCTATAGCAATGACCTCATACTTCCTGTTGAGTAGGGAGAAGCAAAAAGATATTTAAATCAATAGAATAAGGGAGCCATAGCAGTGGATATTGCAGTGCATGTGAGTTTTATTCACAGGTATTATGTGACAAAAAAATGTATGATAGGACATTAAAAGGATGTAAATAATGACCACTGGTTTACTATTGTTTCTAACATTGGAATGCCTATATTCCCAGGCCTCCTCATTAATGTTGCCTAAGAAGTAATTACATTTTTGAACAAAAAAGTAGTGGGTAATGGAGATTTTTTTTTCTCCCATTGTGCACTTTAATTTTATTATTCCCTAGTTTAAATATAACTCACAGAAGAATGAGAAAATTCTTTATAAAGGTCATTAAATAAATGCTGCTGGAACAAATCTTTAAACAGGATCATCACTGAAATGGGAAGTTATGCATATGGAACACTTTTACTTGTAGTACAGATTAAACAGTTGGCAAAATAAAGCTTTAGATTGCCAGACATTATGTGTCACTAGAAATCAATTCTGACAGATTTTATTGAGGCTTTTACCCATATTATTGCTGCTATATTTTTTTTCAGTTAAAAAAAAAGAGGAAGAGGATTGACTTTTTCATTACAGGTCAGCCCATTTGGCAAAGGCTATCCTGTCACATGGCACACTTCTATACCCATTTTGATTTAGTGTGCATAGTATGTTTATCAGTGCTGAATGTCAAGATGACAATAGTTTCACATTTCTGAGCCATTGCCAGAAGAACTCTGATACGTTCTCTTATGATTATTTCAAGATATTTTAAAAAGTTTCAGCAATTCCACCATACACATAAAACAAAACACAGCAAAGACTTTTTTCTTTCTTTTCCAAAGTTATTTTTCATTTGCTTCATGAACCTTAAATAACTATTTCTTAAAATTAACTGGCAACTAGGGGATAGCAGAGCAATATTCTTTTGCTCTATTTAATGTCTCGTCACAGGTATAAATCCGTAAATTTATTGCCAGTGGATTTTGGAGTTAGGTCGCCATATTACCTATATGTTGTTTTCTTCAAAAGGTCGTATACATTTGTACGTACAAAGTCAATTTTCACATCAGTTTGGGGGTTACTGATGCAATTTACTTAAGGAGATATATATACATACATACATATATACACACACATATACACACACACCAGGACAGTCACAGGAGAAGTATATAAAATAATACATTGTATTCGGATTGAAAATCCAATCCTGGTATTAACTGTCTTTCGTACTGCAAAGAGTAGATAGGATTCAGTTGCAATACTTTTAGAAATAATTAGGAAAGGCTGTTATATTCTTAGCGCAGCTACCTTGGACCCTGCTGCCACATGATGTGTCTGAGGCCAGAAGTTTTGAGGTCTACTGAAAGAGTGAGAGACACACTGTTAGCAAAAAGACTTATAATAGACTGAAAAAACACCAAAGAATCAACAGCTTTACAAGTGTTTTAGGATATTCACCAGCAAATAACAAGCTGAAAAATAGGCTGTGGTTCTTCTCTCAGTAACTTTATTCACCACTGCAGGTGGGTCAAGAGTGAGCTGAATATGGTGTGTTTCAACCACTAGCACCGAAACATGTCTTTATAAAGTATCTCTGTACTGGGAACTGAGGCTTCATTGTGTGCAAAAGATCATTCCTGCTGGCTTTAAGAAATAAGAAACACATTTTTTAGGCATCCTGCTTACTTTTGATTAGCTTTCCTCCTCTCCTTAAGTTTTCTTTATCTAGTCTTCAAGACAAGTTCAAAAGGCTCATTTGGTTAAGATAGCAACAAAGGATAAGCACAAAATTGTTAAACTTCTGACTTTGCTTGGTCTATCTGGGCAAAGGCAAAGGGCTGAAGTCTCAAGTAAACAAATATGTTGTCAAACTCCCTGTGAAGCCTCATACCAAAGAGATTGTAAGAAAAATAATTAGGGACAAAAACTTAATAACATAAACCAAACAAGTGAAACATTTTGGAACTCGGTTCCCATTTTGATTGAGGGTTCATGCTTATGCATTGTGATTTTTTCTGGATATTAAGATTGTACAGATGCTCTCCCTGGGCATCGCACAAGAACCACCAGATTGCAGACTGACAGGGTGGGCCTTGCTGTGCTGGTGCAAAGCCTTGACTTGAGTCCTGCTGTGAGCTGAACTCCCCTGTGAGAACCTTTGAGAGGAGCAGGGGAGGCATTGCTCGAGCCCCCTTACTGCTCCTTCCTGAGAGGCCAATACTCCTCCTTTATTACATGTGTGTGTGTGTCTTTGTTCTATGCTTCATATTGCACTACACAGCATTACACATTTACAACATGTGCATTTATCTACCTAAAGGGAAAGATATTTTTCTTTTGAATAACATTAACAAAATCAGGCTTCATATAGTGATTTGGTTCATTTGCACATAGATGAACTTTATATAGATCTGTTGTGAGACCAAATTTTTTTTTAGACACTTTTTTAGTGGATAGTGACTATGATGGCATCAGATTTAGCAGCTGTTGTGTTTTGAGCAGGAGCTCTACATGTGGTTATTTGGGAAAAAGGGATACAAAGAGTAGAAGTCTGAGTGTGAGACTGTTCAGTGGGAGACTCTCCCAAGTTCCTTTGTTACAAATATTGAAAAACACTAATTGAAATCCTTAATAATAAAAGGAAGATGCAATATTGGGAACAGAGATTCAACTGGAATTTTGTAGAGATGTAAGGCAGGCAAAACTGCAAGATATTAAAAGAAGTAATCAATGTGCCCCTTGTCATTTTAGGGGCAATTTTAGAATAAAAATAATTGTACTTGTATCTTTCCTAGTCTTTTTAAATTTCAGTAGATAATTTTTAATATAATTATTTTTTGAGGATAAAACTCAGTCTTGACTTGGGGTATCTCTCAAACGAATTAAAGGTCATTATGAACTAAGAATTCTCCTGTTTGTGTGTTAATAACATCCAAAGTTGTGATTACCTCCAGAAATATTTTTCAGGACTTCACTTGCATAACAATCTTTTTTCCTGCCTTTCTTTTTTTCAGAAAGGAAAAGCAGCACTGTGAGAGCACAAAAAACAGGTTTTATAAGAGTTTACACTAAGATACACACAGAGTAACATAAGAAGTTATTTAATAAATAATTCATCAGATTAGATAATTCATTTCTAAAATAAGGGTAATTTCAGTTAATATTATCCTATTTCAGAAATATTTGTATTGAGACAATAAGATATGACATCTCTGCCCATCAGAGGAGTGGAGGGAGTCATCCTTAGTCAGTCAGTATGAGTAAAGGAAAATACAAGGATTATTCAATTCTTTGATGGACAGGCGAGATATTTTCCAGTGTTTCCTGCTTTTGGTTTGTAAGATAGAATCAAATCATATTGTTTGTCAATCATCCACTTGTAGGACTGCCTTATTATTTTAAACTAAGTGTAAAATGTAGATGTATTTTCTTATCCGTAGAGTCCAACCAGGGCACGTGTTTCTGCCATCACCTGCTCCAAGGATCATTTAGCAGTGCACTCAGAGGTGTTCACCTACTTCAGCCATAGCTCATGATGTTAAGTGGTGACTAACACCACATTTTAACTGCCCATTATCTGTTACCACCAATTTAAATTCTGGGAAAAGTTGCCTTATAAATGAACATCCTCCCTCGACTTTTATATAAAATACTACTACTACTCTAATAATAATGCAAGTCCATCATCTTTAATAAATTAAACAGGACCTTCATTCTCCTTTAATAGCAATACAGGAAGTCTAAAACTTATTCTTAAGCCCTTAAATTTAGGGGAACACTAAAGTAGATGCAAATTCTCAAACATAATAGTATTTCTGGTCAGCTACATAGAAAATTTCACTAAATGGCCAAGGTAGGAGACCACAGTTTCTAACTAGATCCAAATAGGTCAACACTAGCTAATAAATTTTGATCGACTGGTTGTTCTTTGGCAGGGAATGGACAAAATGAAGGGCCATGAAAAAGAGATGTGCAATAAACTGAAACTGCAGCATTGGTTTATTCTCATATAGTGTCTGTGTGATGGATTAAAAAATAATAACAACTTTCTCCAAGGTTCTCATCAGAAAAATCAATTTGACTGAGACACAGGGTTTTGTTATTACTATTTTTAAGCAAAAGCCTTATTGACAGGAATTTGTTTTATAAGAAAATACCATATAAAATTATCCTCCACAAATAAATATCACAAAGTGAAGGGCAGTATTGTATTACATGTACTTCTCAAAGGCAATTGCAAAATCTAGTCACAATACACAGAAAATGTCCATATTTTCTGGTTTCCACCAATAAAAATTTTTAACAGAAAAATTTTAATGCATTTATGCAATAAATAAAAATAAATACAAACATCCAAGAGACACAAGTACTTGCAACTCATCTGATACATAGATTTTTTTTCATTGTTTTTAAAAAACAAAACACACATGCAAAAAATCTCACCCCAAAACACAGCAACTCTAAGTTTTGTATGTCTTATAGGACAGAGCCACAATTTCTAGTGGACAGACAATGAGTTCTGTATTTAATGCATTTATATTTTCTTGCAGCTATGAAAGTATAGTTATTATGAAGCCATTGCTAAAATAATTAATGGGGCAAAAGAAGCAATCTTAGAAATTATTTTCACAGGTTGATTTGGGGGAATGTCAAATGATTATATTTTTGAGGGTAAAATAATTACTTCAGTGAAGTAAATAAAAGCATTACTACTGATTTGAAAAGGACAGAACTTTGAAATATTTTTCTGTGAATTAAATCATATGTACACTTTTAGATATCAAAGAAAATGGAGAGAGATAATGCAAATGTGTTTATGGGAGTTTCAAATGCAAAAACACTCCGCTTCAAAGGCACAGTAAGTGTTTCCATCCCTTATGCATTACCAAGGATTATGATTTCTGAGGCTGATACCTTGGAAATCCATGTAGACAGAACAGATTTAACCAATACGTACCTACAACCTAAATGTATAAAAAGAAACGTGTTTTCCCTTTTTGCTATATGTGTTATCTGAAATTGCAATAGTGTGCCATAGACTTTGTGAACTGTGTTCATGAAGCCTTGGATATTGCTGTTTGATGCCATTTTTTTATAATGGTGTGACTGCAGTTATAAGTATTACAGATTTTTGTCTTATAAGTCTTGATATGATGCAGCGAGATCTTGTCAGGGAGTTTTATTCTTCAGCTGACTCTTGACTGGGCTGAGCAATCTGCCTGGAGAAGTGTCAGCTTCAACCAAGTTTTCCCCACAGTGGCAATATTTGCATTCTCCTTGGAGCACACTTAAAGCCTGGCTGCCCTTTCTGTCCCACCGCTTGGAAAGGTACCAGCTGTGCTGCAGGAAAAGATCACAGGGCAGGGGACAGAAGCCAGCGCTAGCCCTTTCTCTTTTGACAGCGATATCCTTCCTTTCAGTGTGAATTGGGTGGTCCTGGAGGTTTCTGCTCAGCAAACTCCTCTCCCATCTTGTGGCAGTTTTGCTGATGTGAGGCAGACAAAAGAATCAGGATCCCTTTTACAAGGCTGCATAGTGGAGGAATTACAGGGTAAGGAGCAACAGGTGTCCACACTGCTGCAATAGTGACATGCTTGACTTCAGGCACAGGCATAATGTCAGTTATTTACAAATAAGTGAATAATAGGAATGGACATTAGTGTTGTTTATGAGTTACAGAGAAGGAGTTATTTTATTTGTATTGTGTAATAGTTCTGCTTTATTTCAGAGGTTTTTTTTCTTTTCATGACATTTCATCACTTCTCATTTCCCCCAAATTAGATTGTAAACCAAAGTGTTCATTCTTTATTCCAGTCTCACAGAAAAAAAAAGAACAAAACCCCTGTAAAATAAATATTGCTGGTATCTACATAATGCATAGATTTCAATGTACAGTTTATGCTTTTTAGTACATAGTTATGATGCATTGGTAGAAATAAACTCAGTAATGTTGAAAACAGAACAAGAATATTGTTTTATGTGTAAACAGATAAAGCTAGATAGAAAGTGCTTGAAAATAATTAGAATTTTTTTCAGATAAAACTTAATTCTTTAATTTTCATTCACAATAGGGAAAACTAAGGAAATACAAAGTAGTAGAAGATGAAACACAATCTTCTGAAGTGCTGGCATGACTTCATCATCGGTTGTTAAGACTTTAACTCAGAACATGTTCCTAGTTAAGCTAAAAATTCACTGTACACCTTAATCCATGTCACATAAGATTATTCTGATGTATGACACAGATGTCACTGAAAGCTTCCAGAATACGTGAGATTACCTTTGTTCTTTAGACAATTAACAAGATTTCTGTCTTACCCTCTGTGACAGTTACAGAAGTACTGAACTTATCAGACAGAATAACATAAACCTTCATACGTGAGCATGTGTAATCATTTTATCATGATGCTCTCAAACAGTAATATCTTCTCACTTGAACAGTTTATCTTAGAATTGTTTAATGTCAATGCTTATATCAAGCAGACTAAATACCAGTATTCAGCAGTAAATCAGAGAAACAAAACAAACTAACAAAAAAACCCCCGAAAATAGAAAGTTAAAGTCGGCAACTAAAGGAAACATATTTCAGAACATTTCCAATTTTGAAGACCACTGGCACCTGGAACATAATTTAAAAGTCTCAATCTGCCATAACACAATTGGAAATTTCAGCAAAAAATCTTGGGGAAAGTGAAAGCAAAGGCACAGGACTATTGAGGTGCAAAATTAATAACATATATATAACTCTTATAAAAAAAACCCCAGTATAGTCCACAGAAGTTGTAGTCTGAACCACTACATTCATTCTCTGAATGAATTAACCCCACCTTAGCCTCTTGCACACTGTAAGTACAATGATATTGTAGGAATGCTAGGTTCAAAGTTATAATTCAGAAGCTTGAAACATGGATGTTTAAAGAGAAATAGTAACTACTTTTAGCTGAGAAAACTCTCTTCTGGAGCACTCTGCTGATTAACAAAGCTGTCCGTGAAATTCATGATGCCACCAGAAGATCAGAACAGAAGAGGATAAAATGTCCATTCGGAGATCAGAAAATTGATTTTTCTGGCTAAAAAAAGTCTTTTCTCCACTGAATAAATGTATTGTGAAATTCATTAGAACTGAGTTATATTCTGCAAGCACAGTCTTTTTTTTTTTTTTTAATACCAATTAGTATTTCATTTTAATTGCACACCAGTATAACTCTTTGAGAATGTATACAAGCAGGCTTATGGAAAGCTGAGAGAGACGCTAAAGATCCTAACTTCTCTAAGAAGAAGTTATTCAGGGTTTTTTTCGAGTCCTGTGCAAAGTCCTCAGAAACTTGGAAAGTATTAGAAGCATCTGTCCTCTATCCTCCTTTTAAACTGCTGTGGCTGAGACAGCGATTAGAGATGGACAAAAAGGTTCTTCTTCTGCTTGTAATACAAAGCACTTGCTTCTCTGACTTATTTGTTCTCCATCATAGATTAGCATCTTGTCAGTAGGTGCTATAAAGATGTCTGTTGGAAAAGATCAAAAGGCTGCTCAGTGATGAAATCTAGCAAAAATATGGTATAATTTCTTTTCTTCCTTACAAACCCTTTGTGTTGAAATCAGCTCTTTAAGTTCTAGGCAAAGTTTAGGAGCCACTCAAAGATAATTCTTAAAAAGAAAAATAAAAGTAGAGCAGCCTGCTGTCAATAATATTGTTAAGAATTGCACCTGAAATTATAACTTGCTTTCTAAGGCCCTAACTCATGTACACCATTATTGCTTGAGATCTGAATGATATTTTTTTTATTCGGCAAACTTATGTGCTGTAACAGATCTTGAAATAGTGCTGGGCAGTCTAGAAACAGCACAGTGGGAACCACATTATGTGCACATATAGGTTACTCATTCTGACACCGTTTCCCATTATGCACTCCAATCCAGTCTGCCATGAGCAGGGCTCCAGGAGGACCAGCTGTACCCTGTCATACCAAGACATCCCTTGTCCCAGTCATCAGATGGATGGGACTCGTCTTTTGCTCCTTCACAATTAAATACCTGAGAATCAGCTCACTGCTGACAGAAATCCAGAGCCAAAATACTGACTTCCAATACCGAGAGAGGAGCCTAGGCAGACCTAGGGCTCTGAAAATTAATAGACCTTTTTTTTTGTAACAAATGTTATTTCATAACTACAGCAAAACTACAAAGCCCTCTAAGTCTACGTCTCCTCTGGCACTGCACTGCCCTTTGTGCTTTTTTGGCTTTTTTGGAGCCAATCGTTTCTGATGCTCTCCTAGTGACATCTACAAAATCTGGGTTTGGGGGTTTTTTTCTGTATAGTGGAAGTTATAGAAGGCTCTCAATCCTTAAATGTGTCCTCCTATAAATTAGGTATATTATTGGTTCCAATAAAAGCCTAAAGAGAAGCTACTTTCAAACCATACAAAAGAACCTCAATTTGAAGTACAATAAAACTTTGAGAAGAGGTCTATGTATATGAAAATGGTGAAGGCTTGAACATAAATAGCGAGTTGCTGCTTGGAGTCCTGAGTGATAGATTTTGGCTGAATGACTGACTAAATGCAAATATGGCTGCATTTGCTGCTTTTAGGGCATAAGGACTCAGTTCAGGGACTAGTTAAAATATCTCATCAAGCTCAGGATAGGTTAAATTATTCCACCTAGTGGGGTCATAAGAAGGTCCAGGTGACCCAGTATCCCTAAGGTTTGTTTGGAGTGCTTCTTTTTCTGGGCTAGCGGTGCAACACCACGTAGTCTTTTAGAAAATGGGTGAAGCAATGTATGCAAACTTTGCAATATTCTGTAAGGTTCAAGATGTGACCTAAATGCAAAATAAAAATAAAGCATTACTACAGTAAAAGAAATAAATATATTCCTCTGTAGGGATCTCCAAGAACCTTGCATAATAAAATGGTAGTAAAATGAGCTAACTCTTGAGCACAATGGCTCATTCTTGGTTACAAACATGCTGAGTTTTATGTAAATAAATCTGCAAGAATTTTAATGACAGTGTCTGTTCTGGAGAATAGGATTTTTTAATTTTATTTGATCAATGTCGGAGAGAATAAAACATCAGAACTATTATTTTCTATTAACTGTATCTGGCATTGGAATAAGCAGTCTACTTTGCCAATGAGTTGAGTGGCTAAAGAAGTAAGAAAAAGAGAAAAAAGTTTGTCCAACTTAGTAAAAACTTCATAATCTATGTATATAAGGCCTCTCTCACTTGCACCTTTTTGTTTGAAAATATTTTATAAAACCAAAATCCTGTTGATATTGTTCAGCTAAAAAAAATAATGAAATCTCACACATGTAAGAGTTTGAATGTCTGGCTCATCACAATTTTAATTGTAAATCCCAGGAAATGCAGAATATGAAAATTAAATTAGGAAGTGCTCAATGGATTGCAGAGTAGTAAATTTTATTAAATTTCTTTACAAAATAACATTTGGAAAATAATTTAATAAAAAGCTGTATGTTCCTTACTAAGAAACAATGAAAAAGGTTCAAGCAGTTTTTTAGTGTATCTAGAATATTTTTTTGCAATGCCTGTGGTCTTAGGCAAACTGCGCCTCAAGAAAATGTGAATTGATCAAAACATATGTACCTTTAATCTAATACATAATTTATGCATAGCTTACTGAAAATATAATTTATGACAAACAACAGCATGATTCTTTAAAGCTATTTTATATGGACACTCTTCATGACAATACAGCGAATTGTTAACCAGTCTCGGAGAGCTGCAATCTACTGTTTGTCACAGACAACACATTTAATTTCAATTTTTAAAAAAATGTAGTATTCCCGAACTGTATAGACGTATGTAGTATTCTTAGCAGGAGCCATAACCTGCTGTCCCTGTCTGTTCTTCTGTAAAAATCCACATTTTACAACACAGGCAAAACATTAAATTTATATGTGCTTTTTTTCATATAGATGTACACGGCTCTCACACAAAGAACATCTATTTTTCAAAAGGTTGGTTCTTGGAGAGACAAATCAGAAGTCTTCTTGTATTTTTGCTGCTGTAGCAGTATTATGAACTAGGGATGGAAAGAAAGAGAACTAGAAAAATACACATTTTCTATGTACCTTGGAATAACTGTGCAATGTTAGATCTTATTGCTGAAATATATAGGACTTGTGCTATTTGGACAAATAGGATGAAGATTTCTGGTTTGACATGAAGGCAATATTAAACCTGAATTTAATCATGCTGGTCCAATCAATATTGCAGTATCATCTTTCCTATTGCAGTTTAATGAAAGACTGACACCAATATATCGATCTTCCTTTCAGGATAGTTATCATTCTGTTGCAATGTCCTAAGAGCAAGACCTCCAAATCCTCCTAACCCAAAATCTCTTCCACTACCAATCTGTGGCAGTATTTTTCTAAGTCATCTTGTCACAGAAGCCTACTGAGTGAACAGCACAACTAATTTGGACAAGAATTTCCCACCAGATGAAAAGAAAATTCCAATGTTAAGTAGCAAAATCCCACTTTTTTTCTACAGTTCAGTACAAGCCATTTGGAGTCCTTCAGCTTTTGTTCATGAAACAGCTGGAACACTTCTTAGATTGATCCACTTGATTAACTTAATTATTATGACTAATAATATTAATAGCAGAGAGTTGCTCATTACTACATTATTTGTAACACTGTCAGTGGATATACCCACTTCATGAAATGTCTAAAAAAAAAAAAAAAGAGTAAATCATGAAAAATCTTGTTTTTAAGTCCTCTGACATTGCCAAGAACAAGAATAGCATGTGAGACATCTTGCAGATCTCATCATCATGAACTCAGAGTGATAGTTCTGAGGATATTGATGTCATCAGCTCAGGAGAGTGTCTCACACAGAGGACTCACTCCTCCCTGTCCTAGTGCCTTACTTAATAGCCTGGATACTTCTCTTTAATACAGCAGGTTGCCTTACATTCCTGAGGATCAGCAGATAGTGCAGGAAGGCTTTTATTTCATGCCTCATTTCTTCCAATATCCTTGGAATGACTTACCTCACTCACATTCTCCTGGTAGTTGTGGAAAAAGAAGAGAGTTGCAAATGAATTGTTATTTCCTGTATGTGTGTACACAGGTGTAAACATCACAGCACAAGGGATACAGAGAGAATTTTTAACAACAAATATTTCAGTGATGAAAATGGTTATTTTAGCAGCCCTCAGTCCAAATGGGTGGGGTGGCCAAATGCCTGTTAATTAGCTGAGGGGGAGTTTTAGTCAGTATTTATGTGATTCAAAGAAAAATACTATTGATTTGATTAGGGTTAATTGGTGGCTCATCAAGGAGGAAGGTTGCCTGTCTTCTATGGCCCAGAAAGGCCAACACGAAGCTCCTGTCTGAGACACAGCTGAATTGCCTACATGTCACTCGATCAATATCTGTACGACATTTAACATCTAAGCACCAAAATGTTTTGAATATTCCCTTTGAATAGATCCCCTTGTTCAAATGCAAAATGGGGGACACATGCTCTAATCCCATTTCTACTGTGGATCTGCCAAATCACAACATTTTTGTGAAAACTACAGGAGTTTTACAAGAAAATCAGTTGCCTGCCAGTGAAACATGCTTTGCCTTAATAGAGTCACATGGTAAATCCTAATCATTTGGAATTGAGTTTTGTTCAATTTTCAGATTTTATTTTAAGAATTTTACCTGGAAACCAGGTAGAAGATACAGCCAGCCAGTGAAAAAAAAAAAAAAATTAAATTAATCTATAACTTTCTGTAATATAAAGTGTAATATTGATCAGTAAATAAATATAAACAATATAGGCACTGAAGAGTTTCACAATGAATTTAAATTTAGAAACTCACATCTTTTTAAAATAACTTTCGATCACAGTCTGTTCTCCCCTCCAGCAGTCCATCCCAGTTTTCCATTATGAACAGTGGACTGTGGTACCTGAAACCACACCTTCTGCACAGCAAATATTGCTTCAGTGCCAAGACTGCTCCTCTGTTGAAGGGGCAGAGGTTCCCTTGGAACCTGGCACTCCTGGCAAGAGTTTTTGGCCAACTCAGCTCATTCAAAAAAGTGACAAGCATGATAAAAGGGCCAAAAGTTGTTATACCTACTGGCTCTGCCATCCCTGGTGCTGCTAAGAGGTTGGCTATGGTAACTGACTGTTGCCTTTTTTTCTTCAGGCAGATGTAAGCTCACTAAATACACACAAAGGTGAGCAGATGTGAGCCAGTGGTGTACATAAAATTGGAAAGCTGCAATTCATAGGAGGTTGCTCTTATAATACATGTTAGACTTGAACAATAACATTCCAGTAATGTTTAGTCAACAAGAACAGCAAGACAATAGATAAGGGAGGTAGAGTAAAACTCATTTTCCTACAGCAGCATTGTGTGATACATCTAAAGTTAACTACAATGTGGAACTTCAGCCTTTTGGCTTTGACTACAAATTCACAACTACCCTTAGAGAAAAACCTGTAAGAAAAGAAGATTTAGAAGCAAGAAAGGGAAAAAAAAGGCAGGCAAAATGTAAAACAGAACCAGCCCTGTTTTTTCTTTGTCTCTTCTTCAGTCTTCCGCATCCTTTTGTATTCTGTGTTGAAACCAGAATCAACTATGCAGTATTTATAGTGATGTTACTCTCCTGATAAAGTATTGCACAGGCTGTGGCAACAATCTAGGGCTCAGCAGGGAAGCTGTGAGACAGCTATTTTTGTAATGTTTAAAATTATACTAAATTAATAAAAATAAAATCTCCTGCTGGGCTTCCAGTTTTAAATAGCACATTGTGGTATAAATTATCAGAGCATCAGGGTTCTGCTAATTTAGTACATATTATAACACTGAAGACATTAAAAGATCATAGCATTTTTCATTTTAAAAACAACACTGTGAACTGGCTTAATAATTTCAATAGTTTATACTAAGAAAGGCTAATATATGCTCAATGGGACAGAGGGAAATGGGAAAACTGCATATCATAACTTTCAGGAGTTTGAAGGTATAATTGTTTAGAACTCTGTCAGAGAGGAGCCTGCCTGTTCCTCAGATTATGACAATCTAACTTACTAAATTATCACCTTCTAAAATTAGAATGGTACTTAAAAATAATAACTATGCATAATTTTGTATTAAAGCAAGATGACATATTTCCTAATTTAAAAAAAAAAAA
>VZTA01007586.1:207574-265270 GCA_013398855.1 Mohoua ochrocephala
AAAATTTCTAAAATAAAAAAAAAAAAAAAAAAAAAAAAAAAAAGATTGCTTTAGAATAAGAGAACTTCCATTGTCTCACACCTGTATGGAAAACTTCTGCAAAGCAGTGCTGAAAATCCTACCTCAAAGCACATATTAGGTTAGATAGTCATCAAGCACACACCTTTTGAAATCATCCAGGAAGTACCCACTAACTTACAGAGAAGACATGAGCTGAAAGCATTTAGTCAGCTGTTGGGCAGCATGAACTGCTAATGTGTGTGCAAGACCAAGACCTAAGCAGAGTGAAAGAGAAAGGTGATGACACATGTTACCAGAGAAACGACGTTAAAAATACAAACGTCCACTTGACAGTAAGCCCACATATTGGCTCCTTAGATATTTTTCCCCTACTACTAGAAACCTCTTGTGGCCATTCATTCCTGGCAGAAAAGGATCAGAGTAATGGCAAGAAAAAATGGGCCACTGTGAACCAACCTGTCTGATACACTTTGACAAGGTTAGGCAGATTGACAACAGTGTTAATGCTTTGCAAACACTTATTGCTGCCACCCCTGGGCGGAGCTATGCCCAGAATAATGGCAACAGGACATTTGCGGGGAAAGTTCAA
Organism: Mohoua ochrocephala; assembly: GCA_013398855.1. Lineage (NCBI taxonomy): Eukaryota > Metazoa > Chordata > Aves > Passeriformes > Acanthizidae > Mohoua > Mohoua ochrocephala. The sequence goes on from VZTA01007586.1 coordinate 208,185, forward strand.
GCAAGACAATGGGCTGAGACATCTCTTCCTCACACCAGTTTTTTCTCGGTCTGCTTTTAAAATGCTAGAAGCTGTGTTTGAAAGCATGGAAGACTTATGACTACTGCTAGCATTTGTGTTTGCTCATGCCAGATTATTTATTTTCAAAACTACTGCTTGTTAAGTAAATAAAAGACAATATAATTTTGGCAATTACTATGTTTACAGGGAGCTGGAACAAGGTGAAAGTCACTGGCATTCTTGTTGAGCTAGCTGATAAAATGTGACCTGAAATAATGTGTTACTAGTGAAGTCATGCAAAAAATCCCTAGACCCAGTACACTGAGACCATGTCCTCATTGTGGAGAGAGCAGTATTCATACTATGCTGTGGCAGTCTAATATGTGTGTATCATAAAATACTGAACAAGCAAATAAAAGCAAGATAACTGCAACTTCTTGGGATGACTTTTGGACAGCAGTTTATCAAAATTTACATGCAAAGCAGCTCACTTCTTTTAGAAACCTTGAGTCTGAAAAAAAAGCACTTTTCAAGCCTGATCAGGTACTACTTTGCTGGTTCACTTGGGTTTTCATAAAGGGTGAATTGATTTAGAACACCACTGAATTCAATAGAAAATCACAAAACTGCAATCAGTGTTGCTGTTATAATGCAGAAAACTGACCAAGATAGTTAAAATATATTTTTTAAAGTAAGAAACTAACAATTTTTCAAAACTGGAATTTTTAATACAAATTGTAATGATAGAATAAAAGCTTGGATAATGGGGAATAATTGATTAGCAACATGTCCCTTTCCACTAGTCTTGTGGCATCTCAGAGGCCTACTTGGCACCTGGGAGAGCAGCAATTGAATTTTTGGTTTTCTAAATTATTCTAAATTATTTGAGTCTGGGTTTTCAATATTATATGTCAGTATCATGATCATTGCCTACAGTGGATTCAGCAGCTGAGTATGAATGTTAATCTTGAGTATATGAAAGAGCTCAGCCTGATTTTCTTTTCTTACTAGGCTTCCAAATCAAACTTTTCTTTGTGATGTCAAATTCTGATTTACTAGCCAACATCAATGATAGAGTCAGAAAATTACATGAAAATTTCCAGGTTTTGGGGCTTCACCACTGTGAAGAGATTTTTTTTTTTCCTAGCACTCAGCAGTTCTGTTCTTCCCTCCCAGCTGCTCGAGTGGGGACAACACCTTCTCCCCCCTTGCCCAGAGGACTTCAGAGAGGGCAAAGAGTTTTAGTCCATAAGACATCTCAGGAATAGAGGCTTTAAGGGTGACATCTGTAGCAGTATGAACACTGGGCGAAAGCCATGAGTGAGGCCAGCTTTGCTCCTTGTGCTCTGGAGCAGGGAGGCTGTGCTCAGCCTGTCTGCTGAGGGCAGGCTCCTCAGATGGGAACTCACTCTGCGAGCCACACCGTGTCAATATTGTGCCAGCGAGTGTGCTAATTATTAATTCATATGATAAATACAGTGGCCAAGCTGCGTTTATATCCTGCCTTTGAGGAATTTATTAGTACAGTAAACTTAGAAGAGAGAAACAGGCAAAAAAGATGCAGGGAAGAGGACACATAGATCCATGAAGCTAGTTAGAGATATATCCTCTTGACTCATGTATAATTTTTCCTCAGGTTTCTGTTGAGCCTCTATGAAGCCATATTTTACTGACCCTCTTCCAGAAAAATCCATGTCTAAATAAGTGGCCATGCAAATTTATCTGGCTTTACTATTAAGAAAGTACTCTTCAGTATTAATAAATAATTAATATTTAGATCATGCTTGTTATACTTTGGGTATAGGTGGAATATAAATATTGCCCCTATGAACACACAGAAGGACAGGTTTTTGTATTTTTTTCAACCACAAATGCTCAAATACTCACATTCTTGGCAGGGAAAATGCACAGATACGTGGAGGAAGCACCTTACCTGACACACTGGAATAACCTGTATGATGACATATTTTTACCTCTATGGAATCTAACATGGTTCTAAAAAGGCCTTTAGCTCAGATGTGTCCCACAAAGCTTTGTGTTGGAGGCTTCTGTACACCCCACGGACTGGTTGTCTGAGTTTTCACCATTATTCTGAAGCACTTTTTGTTCTCGCTTCCAAGCCTTTTTTTCTCCCTGTTTCATTCCTTGCGCTGGCATGTATTGATATGGATTTTTTTTAACTGTTATTAATTACAGATGATGTTTCTTCTTCACACTTGACCGCAAAACCAGACTGAAATGGACATTTATTGAATGGAGATGCAGTGTAGTGCACCACCAGTTCATGTGCTGCTCAGGCAGATTTTGAGGCCTTCCTTCCCCCTCTACTGATCCATAATTTATTAAGCTCAGGAGCTCTGTCAAAAAACTGAAACTACAGCTCAGCAGCACTAATTGCCACTTCCATCATTAAAACTGATTCATTCTCCCTTGATGAAACTCAACCAAGGAATAACATGACAAAGAAATCTTACGCTCCCTAAGACAGACACCACTTTTTACAAGGTAACTCTCTCAAAAACTAAATAAATACAAAATTATGAACAACAGCAGAGAACATTGGCATACCCCAGGGTTGTGAGTATGCCCGTTTACTTAAAGGATGATGAAAATATTGGGAGGAATAAGAAGGTGGCCACAATTTGTCATTTAGAGAATTTTTTTCAAGACACCAGCTTTGTTGCAAGGAGTCTGAGATCAGGTGAATGGTGCTAAAAAAGCACACGAGATTCTGGATAGCCCATTGTCCTGGAGAAAAGGAGGAATAAGGTTTCAAAATGCATTTCCAGATGCTATGTTGAATCACAATCTCCATGGAGATAGACTCACATGAGACATTTGTGTGTATAAAATGAAGTACAGCAAAACACAGTTCGTTTCTTTTGTCAAGTGAATAAGAGACAGCTCATTTGTCAGGAACAAGTACAAAGCTCATAGGATTATTGCTGCTGTGACACTAGAAGCAACAGTAAAACATTTAGATGGAGCAGAGGTAGTGAAATGCTGTGGAAATTTGAGCCCGTCCAAGTGCTCTAGAGCCTGTTTTGAAAAGACAGATGTTTGTAGAGGTCTGACCAAGCCCCACATGAACCAAAATTTTTGAGACATGGTGATAAAAATGAGTGCTTGCTTTCTATATAGGCATATACAGAAGGGAAAATGTCTACTCTTCACCCAACTTTCAAAAATAGGAAAGAGATGAAACAAACTGTAAAAATTAAAGAAGATTAAATCAGAATTCAATGTAAATAACGTAACTTGAGGGAAGTGACATCACATTTTTGTCTTCTGTCCATGGAGGTTCAAATCCACAAAAGCAAAAGTAGGAAGTGCAAGCACTGCAGAAGCAGAAATAATATTAGACTAGGTTATTAAAATAGTAATTTACAATACTCTGCTGATAGCATATATTCACAAAATAAAGGCTTTTACCATTTGTTAGAAATGCATACACATGCGCTCAAAGAAAAATCTAAGCCCCTAACACGGATAAGAAAGATCTCACAGAGGATCTTGATTGTGACAGTCAATAACCAATTCTCTATTCAGCATAAAAGAAGGAACAATATTCCATTAGCAAAAAGTTGTTAGGTAAACTAACAAAGTTATCTTAAGGATACATCTCAAGTTATATATATCACAGTTTAAATCTCAAAATACTAGTGTGCAGATGTACACTGCTATTAGGATTATCTTGCATGACTCCTAATATGCCTACAGTCTTCTTCACTAATTTCTTAGGCTTGTTATCATTTTTTTTCTTATGACTTTTAAAGATATCTTGAAATAAAGTCAATAAATTTAAACATTTTTTGTGTTTCTTTATATTACTGCCTTTGGCCACAACACTGAAAGCCTTCATTGCTCCGACTGTTTACTCCTGTCCAATTTGCGCTCCCTCACAATCATTCCCATGAACAAGGGTATGTTTCTCTTCTTTCTTTGGGTTTATATCCTTAGCCAGCATCTGCTTTTATCAATTACTGACCTTTACTTCCAACCTATTTTATTTGATAAAGCAAACTACTTTGAATAGATAATGTATTCAAGTTCAGGCTTCCTGTTGTAGATTATCCATAAGGAAGGCAATTACAGCTTTGTCTAATTTATTTGGTTTTGATAGTGTTTACTAATTTTGTGTAAGAAATTTTCACCCTATGGCCCAGTCAGGAAAGAACTTTTTTTGATATTTTGAATTAAGTCTGATGTTGATGGCCTAAAGCCAAATGTAGTAGAGTGAGCCAAAAGTAAAGTAAAATGCTGTTTCATTTAAGCTCATGAGAAGACCATATTTTGGAGACCAATGAATTCTGTGGAAGTACCAAAGGGAAAGAGTAGGCATCTATATTTGGAATAAACACAAACTATTATTTATATAGTTTGCCCCGTAAGACCAAATTTTTATTGTTTGTCCTCTCCAGAAACAGTGAAGAATCCATATTACTTTGTCAGGGTATGCAATGTGATCATAACAACATGGTGATTAAATAAAGCTGAGCACCCATTTCAACTCTTCTATAACAGTGAACAAAAAGAGAAAAATGACATATAAATTAAAAAATTAGTTCCAAATAATTACTGGATTCAAATTTTATTTCCTTACCTGGTGTGGTCTCGTTAAGAAATGGTATTGGTTGTGGAGTTAGAACTCTTTGAGCTGGAGCTCAGGACTTTCTTATGGTGAGATACCTAGAGAAGAACAAAAACATGTTTAACTTCAAATATCTAGATTTTCTGTTAATGTAAAGGAGAGTACTCTTTGGGATTGGGTTTTTGTTGTTGCTGCTGGTTTTTGGTGGGGTTTTTTTTAGTTTTTTCTTTTTAAGTAGCTGAAAACTTGGGATTTCTAGAAAAGGCAGAAACAGCAAAAGCTTTATAAAGAAATCTCTGCCAAATTACTTGATTACTTTGTCCCTGCATTGAAAGTCCTTTGTAGCTTTGTTTCAGTCAACTTGGTGGCCTTTTGATTTTGCTGCAAGCTGCACAGTAGCCTCTGATCCCCAGGACCTTATTGTTTCTGCTGTCTCTGAAGCCAGAGCTGTTTCATCATTGATTCTCTCCGTGGTTTCCAACCCTCTTCTTGAGATGCAAAGCCTGTCTGTGAGCTGTGACTCTGTTCTGCCTGCCACATCTTGTAATCCAGAAATTTCCATCGTGAGCAGACCCAGTTATTCCCAGGAACAGGAAGACTGTCTCCACCTAGCGCATCATGTCTTTTCTTTCCTCCCCATGACTTACCCCAACTCAGCTTGCTTTACTTTTCCCAGAGACCACCCTCTGATGATGCCCTGGATCTGCCTCAGCTCTCTGCCTCTTTCATAGCTTCCTGCTAAGTTTTTCTGAGAGGTGCTGGAGCTAAAGCACAGGGAAGTTTCCAGGCACTGAAGGAGGTGAAATTGCTGTAATTCTGCTTTCAGAACACCAAGATAGGGAAAGGGTAGACAAATGCCTGGAAAAGGAAAAAGGCAAGCCAAAATCACAGCCCTTTCACAGGAAAGTGAAACCCAGACCTTTACGAAAGTGCAAGACAAGCATGGTTTCATTAATTTTGAATTCTAGAGAGGAAAATAAAGTCAATCAGATACTGAAGTGTTAGACTTGGCTTTAAACAGTGCATGGTCCAGAGCAAGATTCTCACAATTTTTCTTCAGTAAGGGACTGCTCTCACAAAACAAGGAAGAAGCTTTGTACGCTCCTATTAAAACTTTCACAGACAGCCCTTGGTATAGTTACCAGTATTCAAATCTAATTATTGGAATACACTTAGACCAAATAAGACTTAGTTAACGGAAGCATATCCACAAAGTCCAGAATATTTTTTAGTCACAAGACATTTGAGACCAAACAAAATATCCTGCAGGTTAGCCTTTTCTAAAAGCAGATTTCATGCTGTGGTTTGCATTCCTGCTCTGTGTGCCAGACTTGATGACCTCTGAGGGAATGCAAATATAAAAAGATGAGCCATATTTGCACCAAAAGAGATAATTAAAGAGAGGAAGGAAATTAAAAAAGAGAAAAATATGCTGCAAATTTCAGAAAATCTACCTAATAGTGGAATAAGTGGATTGAGGGATAAATGGTCTCCCAAGAGATAGAACAGAAAGGCTATCTGCTTGGATTAGTACTAAATGGAATGAACAAAACACTAGAAATTGCATTGCAAGGAATAATATTGCACTGCCAGGGGAATGGTCAGGATAATCTAATAGTACTGTTTATCTCCAACCCCCCAAAACTGCAGGAGATAGTATCATGAACAACACCTTTTTATTCTCTCACTTTGTCACTCCTCTATACTCAAAATCTTTCTTTTATCCTGCCAAGAACTACTTTTGATATGATGTGAGGATGTGTCCAGCCTGAAAGGAAGTGAAAAGAAGGACAGCCCATGAAATATTTTGGGAGAAGCACGTGCTCACCATCCTCAAGGTTTACAGCAAGTCTAGTATTTCAGCAGGTATGACTCTTCCAGCAGGTGTGACTGTTCTAGTGAGGTGTCTATTTTCCTCCTTTGCCATTCAATACCTTGAAGAGATATAGGGGAGGGCTACAGAAGCCTTTGTTGCTTTGATGCAGCTGTTCTGATTGCTCGTCAAACAGCGGTGATAGTCCTAGAAAAGCTGCTGACAAAGAGAATGTGGGAGACTCACATTTATGGATTTTGTTTCTGTTTTTCAAGGGAGCACTCCCCTTTGGAAACAGCCGTATGACAGCAGGCCAGAGGGGTGACATACGTGTGAACATATGTCACTGCCCCCCGTGGTAATGTACATGCAAACATATGGCATTGCCCTCCTGGTGCATATTAGTTGTCAACAGACACAGGAAGGACCTTGCCCTGGTTATGTTTTTTATCATCCATATGGTTTTCTATTGCTCCTGATAGCAGATAAATTACAACTACTTCCAAAATCTCTGTCTAATAATAGTTTGTGTTTATTCCAAATATAGATGCCTACTCTTTCCCTTTGGTACTTCCACAGAATTCATTGAGAACCAAGCAACATTTTTTCATTGCACTGCAGGACTCTGATGATTTGAAAACAGAGGGAAAAAAAAGAGAGGAGTCAGCATAGACACAGCCAACAAGATGAATATCTGGAAGTAAACATGCAGCTTGACCCTTGTAACTTGGAAGGGACTCAGCCTCATGGGAAGGAAAAGCCTCACTGTCACATTGCATACACACCACTGCGGTCAACAGAGAAAATCAGGATAGTGGCCCAATACGAGGACACAGAGCTTCCGTAGACAGTTTTACAAAATGACATGATTCTATGAAAAACTGAGTTGGAAGATAACAAAGTTAAATCGTTTAGCATATGGACTCATATTTTTCTAAAGAGAAAGCAGTCTGCTAGACATTTTATAGTGAAAACTCCACTGGCAAAAGCACAGATCATCTCTAGACGATGCTGAAGTCAATACTTTCAAAAACAAGTTACATGAGCTGTGAGGATAAGGAATCCGAAGAGCAGCTAGCAATGGTTCTGCGTTAGTTTACTACCTTGTTGTCTATTCCAAATATAATCCCAAACCTCTAGGCAGCCACTTCGATGAGTTCAATAATCAGTCCCTAAAATGGTCTAAACCACAAAGTGTACAAAATCAGTGTGTGTGTGAAAGAACTACTGTAAGTGACCCAAAGTCTAAAAGACTGGAAAATCACACAGCTGTCCTGCCCCCATAAGTCAATCCCCTCGTCTGTTCCCTTTCATACCCCAATATCTCACTCACACAACACGTGCGGCAGCTGCCATTTGTTTGCTGTGCATCCGAGGACATGCTGCTTGGTTTAGCGTTTCTGTTGAGAAAGAAGACATATGCAGGGCACTAAAACAAGCAACATTATTCTTGGAACTCAGGTCTTAGTATTTTGAAACTCAGGTTTAAATATGTCAGGGCATAGTCAGACACCTGATCTGGCCTTTCCTGCTTGGCTGGCAGAAGAATATATTACCTGTAACATTGGTTGTGGTGCAGATCGAGTTTGCAGAAGTACAAAACAATAAGGGCGATAGATCACAATACTTGTTCATTAAAAAAAAAAAATGCTGTGGGTTTGTGGTACTTCAGTTCAGCTTAGATGATCTTGTGGCGCTGAGAAAAGTCTTCCAACATTGCATGTCAGTAAAATATATTTGAATAGGTTTATGCAGAAGCTCTCAATTCAGTTTTTGATGGAGTGTACATAATACGATTGGCATGAAAAAACTCAGCCTAGCGAAGTACTCTGTGCTATCAAGAATCATAACATGGGTCCTTAGGATGATTTGGAAAGCGTTTTAGTGGATCAGAGCTAGTGTTATTATTGTTAGGTGGATTTAGTATAGTAATTGCAAAGAATCAAAAGCTGAGAGTTGTATACTATAGCAAATGCTACAGGGAGATAAATATTTCTCATTTTCAGTAGCTATTGAAATGATTTGGTGGAGTCATGCTCAATGACTATTCCAAACTAGCTACATTTGTAATAGTCCAGAAATATAAAAATTAGCAAAGAACAAAAGTTTAGGATACATTGATGGGGTTGCCTTTATCTTTCAGGTGGAGAGAACTTTATGACAGGAAACAACAATAGGTTAATGTAAACAACTTATTTTGCCTACCTTCATATTTCAGTACAGTAGTTCAATATAACCGCATTTCTCCAAAGACTCGTATTCTGTTATTGAAAGGTAATGGTGGGAACCAACTTAAGAACATGTAAAATGCAAGATTTTTTAATCAATGAGAAGCTATTAATTTAACCAAGCCTTCCTGTAATAATATTGAGACAGACTGTCTGCCTGTTTTTACATTATAGCTAGCTTTGCAATCTGTACAGAATCTAATGAGGTGTGTACTTTTTGTGAATATATTGATTGAGAATGGTCCTTAAGAATCTAATGCTGCCAAAAACTTGGTATCTCTCAGTGATTCTTTAAGGGGTTGTTTGCTTTCTGGAACAACAAAGTTGTTATTTTAGTAGGAGTTGTTGACTCTTGCCATTCACTACGTATGGAACTCATTTAGTTCATCTTGGCTAGATCACATTAAGCTCAGCCCTCACTAAGTTCAGACTCGATGTGATCCAATGGATCAGTGATCTGACAGACCCCCATGTTAAACCACACTGACACATCACTTGACAGGTTCATTAAAGTCATTGTGCACATGTGTGGCTCTGCAGCAGCATGATTCCTCAAGTTCCCAAATAACCTCAGCCAGTATTCTGAGCAGGTCTTGACCTGACATATTTGGAGTTGACTAAAAATTCAAGGCAAAAATTTGAGGTAGACAATCTATTTTTTAAGATTTACAGAAACCGAATGGATCTTCTTAACTCAAAAACATGCCTTAGTTTAAGCATCTTTATGCCACTGTCATGATGTATCACTGCCGACTTCAACAGAATAGTCCACAGCTGAAATCCAACAAAGAACTATGGTTTTTATCAACCGTGGCTTTATCATAGTCAGATTTTATTAAAAATTGTTATCAGCTTAGAAGATACATACAAAAGAGAATCTGCAGCTAAATATACTCAAATCACTGAAAAGTTAAGAAGCTTGTTGCTTGCTGATTTCTTTAACTTGGTTTTATAGTTATTTGATATATTTTTTGTTTGTACTGACTTTTTGGTGTAGTATCTGAGTGTCTTCCTTTACTGCATTAAGCAATATGACTAATCTCTGAAATAGGATACATACTCTGGAAAAATTTTGCTTTGTGTGTGGAAAAACAAAACAAATGTACTGGCATGTGGAAAAAGTAGAATCAGTGACACTTCCTCCAGTGCTGAACACAGCTGGCTGGAAAATGGGTATTTTTGAAAATGTCAAGGTTTTACAACTTGTGCTTATCCCACATTAGAACAAAGCTGGGAAAAAAAGAGAAAAACCACCTTGTGGGTAAGACAGTTTTGCACATTCCATTAGAAGTAGGGGACAAGGATGAAATGATGTCCCTGGTTGTTTCAGGGGCTTGGACGAGATGACGTTTAAAGGTCCTTTTCGACTCAAACCATGCTTTGTCCCTGAATGATTCCATAATTGCAATTCCATGAATATTCTGTATAATGGTTACCAAAGCCACTAGAGGTTTTGCTGTGCCGTGTACGTGCATCATCCCCAACAGTTTGCTGCTGCTTACATTCTACTCTGAGAAATGGGCTCTGGGAAACCGTGATGGAATTGGAACAACCTGTCCCGTGGTCGGTCTGCTCCAGAGGAGTTAATCTCCCTTCCCATGTGCCACCAACACAGAAAAAACCAGGAAAGATCTCAGTATATATTTAGAAAGGTCATGTGTTATACAGTCTAAAGATGGATCACACGTTAAGTACTGGAACATGATGATTAGTGGGGACACATTGTTCTGTTGGTTGTCTGGTGCATTTCAATAACTTTTGTCCTACACACCAGCTAGCTAACTGAAATACAACACAGAATAACTACAGTCTGATGTTTACACTTTTTAATGACAATTTTAGCTATAAAGTAGTGTCTAGTCTTGGAATATTTTTATTTATTTTTGACAGAAATAAAAGGAAAGCTTTGAGTTTCTAGTGAAAAGAAATTACTACTAAAATATTATGTTATTCCACATCCAAAGTGGAGCCAGTGCTAACATGAAATTCTTTGAAAGTTGAAAGAATACTTAATCATGGTTTACTTGTTATCAAAGGAAAAATTACATTGAAGTCAAAGGCCATTTTATTGACATCTTTTGGATCAGAAATTTGCATTTTGATTTGAATGGGGCAGCTTGGCTGTTAGAAGTTTATGGTTTTAAAGACAGATTAATCACGACTCAAGTAGATAATTTTATCCCTCTCTAATCACAAAGATAAAATATTTCTTAGAAAGTCACTATAAGCTGATCTATATTCTGTTACCTGCATAAGCTATACCCCTTACTTGCAATCAATTTTAACTTAAAAATGGAGAAATAAATAGTGACTTTCAGTCCATAGCTGGTGAAATTTTAAGTTCTCTGAATGTCTTCTAAATGTCACTCTAATGTTTTTTAGGCTGGAAAAAAGTAATGAAGCAAATCAAGTGCTAGGCCGCAATTCAGGATGAAACTCTTCACTTCTACTGCACATTGTATAGGGGCCTGTAAATTTATTGAGGCCCAGACTGTAAATCTGTGTACTAACTCTTTCACATTAAAATATATACTTAATCTGAATCCAAGAAATTCCAAAATCAATTCAGTGAACTTCCTATTTTTTTATTATGGACTATTATTAAAAAAAAAAAAGCAAAAAACCAAACAAACCATATATATATGTTTAGAACAATTCATTAATCAAAAAATGTTTGACAAATTTGGTGTAGTGCAGACTTTTACTGTATCCCTTTAGTTAAAGTGAAAAACAAAACCCAAACTAAACCAGGACTTCAGTAATCATAATAGAAATAAATACCAAATAAAAATACAGAAACTGTAACCTAGCATGGTGTTTCATGGGGAAGGGAGACCTAAGGTGACTGGATATGGATATGTACCCACTAGCTAACAGTTTATGACAAATGAAACATATTTAAGTAGCCTAATTTTCTTTCTGATTTAATAGGATCCAATAAATGGAAACTGTATGGCCAGAATAATGAAAAGAGCACAAAATTTATCTCATTCTGTTGCGTCCTCTCTGTGTTCTTTTGTCCTTTGATTGCACTGGTGGATAATATTATTTTGTTCCCAAGGAAATATGTCCCTTTGATTAGGTTGCAGATATTCTCTCATTTGTCACTGTTCTATCAAGCTATGCCATGTAACAGCAGGAACCCTTGATTATTTAATTGCTTGTAAGAACTCATTAAATCTTACTATCAATCATTGGACATATGGCAAATATCACCCAATGGCATGAGAGGTTTTAACAGTGATCTGTCACTGGGGCATACCCTTTCTTTAGTAGCATAGGCCCTTTGTTTAGTTCTCTGATCATAATAATTTTTAATTAATATTGATTTGTAAAAGAGTGTTCATGCAGTGGCCTTAATCTATGGGTACAAGGATAATCTTCTAACAGGAGCATTTGTAATTCCATATAAATATCCAGGAACTCCATCTAAGAGAGTTTAACCTTTTTAAAATGTTTTGTAGATCATGTTAGTCTGATGATAACCTAATTTAGTCTTCAAAGTGGATACGGCTCATTAAGAAAAACATATAAGAACAAGTCACACAATAGGTTTTGCATCAACACCTTGATGGGGTCCTATGAGCCATCTCTGATGATATGAATGCAAAAGACATTTTTCAAAATATAGAATATTAGCTATAGCTAATAGAGGTAGTGACCTGTGCAGCTATTTGTTTTGTCTATAACAAAAATCAAGTCAAAGGAGTGGGAAGAAATCTCACCAAATACTGTTTAATTTCACCACAGATCCTTAAGGTTTAGATTTATATTTACACGGATGGATAGACCTGAAGTAATGAAATAATCTGATTGTTGCAAAAAGTCCTGCCTGGGATATGTAGAGTTTAACATGAGAAAAATTTAGACTCGGCATTCTTTGCCATCAGAACTTTAGCTACAGCTAATTTTACCTGAGGAAGTTCAAAATTAGCCATGCTGTTAAACTAAATAAACTTTCAAAGGTGAAAGTTCGTGGCAGTTGGCAATGGAACTAGTCCATTTTTGCAATCATAAAAAGAGTGCTATTTGACCATTTTCTTGTGATGACTTCTCTTTACCTCTACTGGACTCACAACCTTTTACATACTTTGTTCATTAGTACTGCTTGGAAGTTGCAGGAAACAAAAGAGAAAAGCCCAACCACAAAACACTTCTCTGATGATTATATTCAACAAAAAATTTGCCTTCATCTTTCTTATTCTTGATATACTGTTATTTGGAAATAAAACCAGAGGATATAAGCTACTACTTTGCAATAACTTTGTCAAAAATCTCTTTTCTTTTGCAAATTTTGTGACAAAAATCTAAGAATAATTCATGAACAGAGAAAAGTGGAAACTGGAAGACTTCTGTCTCTGAGTCAGGCTTCTATTCATTCATGCTACCTGTGACATATTACGCTCTTTATCTGAGGTGTGGCTGCCTTTGTAAGATGACCTGTACATCTTGCCATAGCAACAGTTACGTTTGGGAAGGGTGGGTTAAATTCTAAAATTTGTATGTTCTTAAACAAATTTTTGGATATGGATCACAGCTGGTGTCAATGCCAATTTGTTTTGTGGTTTTGGTTCAGTGGGTGAGCTCCATAAGAGAAGTAGAGATTTGCGTGTACAGAAATAGTAAAGAGCCACAGACACCTTGCTTTAATACAGAGTGAAAGGACAGCTGTGAGAAGTTAAGAAAAAGCATCAGAACCTTATTACCTGAGATATGTATCTGCACTTTTAGGTATGGAAATTATTAAGAAAAGAGGCAGAAAAGGAAAAAGAATTTTGAGGGTGGATTTCTCCGTGTGTTAGTATTTCAGGTTACATTTTCTTGTTTGATGAACTTCTGCCTCTACATATTGCTGTGTATTCATCCTTTTTCTGTTAATAGCAGTATTGTACCAGGCATCTATAACTTGTCTTGCGTTATATTGACTAATGATCATATCATAATTTTTGCAAAAAAAATCTGTTTTATGTTTTCATGAGGACTTATGCTGACTCCCACATTTTGAAACAATTATATTGATTTAAAAATCTATAATAGTTATTTTTAAACTTAGTTTCTGAATCTTTGGTTGCTTTCCAAAGAGGATTCACCTATGTCTAAATAGCTCTATGCATACATACAGCCTTGAGGACAGATTATTCAGGTGTTTTGTATTCTCTGATAAAGTGAAATCTAATTCATTCCTGTAGAGGCAGAACTCAGTCCTATAACAAGGGGAAAACCTTCATGACAGATATTCAGCTACATTTAATATGTGCTTAACATTATTATAGCAGTATAAGGGATGTAAAAGAGTAATTTTCCTTTCCTGGAAAACACTATAAGACTGTCTTGAGATTCCTCTAAGCAGTACTGCCTATGAAAAACTATTCCAAGGAGTAAATCAGATACCATGGCTCATGAGAGAGTTGTTTGGGAAATGTTTCAATGAATATATACAATTTAGTTACTATTTTGTTTTGTAGTTTACATAAACTTGACATAACATTACAGGTAGATAAATCACAAATTTCAGTGGTTTTATAAGCATTTAGTTACTGGGTTTGGTCCTGATTCGTCATTTTTTTCCATGTTGAGACCATGTTGGAGTCCTTTTTGTGCTTTTTACTTCCCCTTTCCTGAAGTTTAATAATTGTAAAATGATAAAAATAATGTGAGACCATAAACAAATTTTCATATTCTGTTTGAAATTCTGAGCATACTCAGATTCGTTGGCATTTTACCTGAGAGTTCAGTTCGTATTTCATTTGTTGTACAGAAATAGGTCCATCTGATTTACTTCTGTGCAAAATAGTGATGAAGATCTCTTTTGCCAACTGGCTTGAGACTATGCAAGTGAAGTACTTCATTAACCATTCAGAGATACTGGAAACACCTTGTTTTCCCAAGAAACTGTTTTAACTTAAGGACTTCATAGACAGTCTGTTAACAAGAGCTACAATACATTACAGTAACTTCGTTACTTCCAAGGTAGGCTAGAGTGTCATTTCAGGAGCAATGAATGATGCTTTCAGGTACCAGGCAGATACCCTAAAGACTCTGAGATTATGCCACAAAATACAGAAAGTCTTCCAGGAAGCAAATGAATAAGCTTTGCTAAGGGAGTGTAGAATAAAACCCATTAAAACCCATTAAAGGAACCCAAACCGTAGACAGAAGGTAAGGAAGGATTGATTTGTAGTAGCTGTAAAGGCAATAGAATGTCTATTTATTAATTAAAAGTACATTTTATGTTTGGGATGTGATAAACTGTTGATTGTTTAGGTGAATTACCTCAGAAATGCACCTAAGGCTATTAACACTGATAAATTATGCACTACTACTTTTTAAATTTCTGAAACAATCTTCACAAGTATGCTCGACTTTATTTTGAGTTGTAAGCAGCAGTTTTGTGTAACCATATTCAACATTTAACTATTGCACTAAAATCTTCCTAGCCAGAAAAGAAGCCAAGCTTTCACAAACAGTTTTAACTCTACTATTTTTCCCTATTTTCCTGTTAAATATACATACGTATGAAACAAAAAGTTTTCTATTTTGACAAAATCTGATGAAAAGAAGTAACATACTCTTAACTATATACTCCCTTGACTTTATAGTCCCTTTAATTTGGGAGTGCTAAAACAAGTAACCTCCACCTGAAAGAAATGTTTAAAATATGAAAATGACATTTTTTGGGTATAAATAAACACAGAGAGAAAACTGAAGGTATAAATAAATCTATATATTCTCACACACCAAAGTTCTGGGAAAATATATTAATCTCTGTTTTTTTTTTTTCTTCTAGGATACTAACTAAATCAGCTGTAGGTGAAAAACACTAAGTATTTTTCATAGGTGTTCTGTATCTTTGAACATNACTAAGTATTTTTCATAGGTGTTCTGTATCTTTGAACATATGATGTTTTAAGTTCAGTATCTATATTTTGTACATATATATATATTAAAAAATATGTATGGTGTCTGTATTCTGATATAGACATGTATTCTGTGTACTTACAACAGAGTTTATATCTGAAAAGCAGGCATCCGTCCAATACCAAGTTAAAAAATTCAACATTATATTTGTCATCCCCTATAAATTTGAATGTATGATTACGTACGTACGGGAGTGAGTGTGCATGTGTGTGTCTGTCTTGAAAAATAGGCCTTTTTTGTCACTCTCTGATGGTGGTGACGGAGGGAGAATAATACCTTTATCCCACTATAATTTCTAAAGGCATTTAAAGGGTTCATTGTTTCAAATCAAAGAGCTATTCATAAGTTCCAATAAAATGCAATCCATCACAATTTTACATGAGCAGAAGCTTTCAGCTTGTGCATATTTTGTCAGGAAGGCAATTTAAAGCTTATAAACACAAATCACATCTTTGGGTTTTAACCACAAAACATTTACGCAGTACTGACCTACCACCTACAATATCTCAGTACAAAGCCAAGAAGTAGAGCAGGCAGGGCCAGGAAGCAAGGACCTGGAGACAGCATTTTATTTTGGAGTAGACCAGACGCTGGGGCATCAATTCAGGAATTCTAGAAAGATTGAGAGAGGAAAGGAAAAAAGTGCTTATATCCCTTATCAGATTGTATATGACATAATAATTAAAACAGTTGTTTGGATGACAGACCCATCTGAAGCAGGTTTCTATATCCAGGAAGAAGGACTCTGGAATAATTTATTTGCCCTTTTTTCCCCCCATGTATTTGATGATTCTGCTTGTGAACTAATGCGCACATTGACCAGATGCGTAATTGCTATGATACCGTAGCATCCCTGATCAGTAACTGATTTAGCTCAGTCCGGTAAAAAACCTTTGATGCATAAGGGTGAATCACTCTTAGGAAAAAAATGTGGAGAAATATTATTAATTCTATTTTACTGGAGGAGAATTGAAGCTCGGAGATGCTCTATTGTTTACCCAAGGCTACAATAATTTAAGTGACTTACTCAAAGAGCTGGAATCAACCAGTTCTGTCCTAGTCTGTCTTAATGTGCAAACATTACTCTATTTTTATTTAGTATTTCCTATTCCGGGAATCTTGAAAGTACAGTGCAGATTCATCTTCCTAGGGAACTGGTATTCATAGACTCATGAATCACAGGATAATCTTTGTTGGATGGGAGCTCTGTAGGTTATCTTGTCCAACCATCTGCCCAAATCAAGAAGCTAGACCAGATTAAATAGGGCATAGTCCAGTAAAATTTTGAAAGTCTTGCTGAAAGTCCACAGCCTTTCTTGACAGCCTCTTCAGCACTTAACCATTCTCGTTGTGAAGATTTTTTTCCTTAAGTCCCCTTGCAAGGTCCCATGATGCAACTTTTTATCACCATAATTTGTCATTTCATTGTGAATCTCGGAGAAGAGACTACTGATGTTTCTCCACAACCACTCATTATGTACTTAAAGACAGAAAATAAATAACCTTTCAGCCTTCCTTTTGAAGGGTTTAATAAGTACATCCCTTCAGAGTGTTGTGTGCTCCAGCTCCTGTCTATCTCAGCATTCTTCTCTGGCTTTGCTCCAATTTGTCAGTACCTCTCTTACAGTGGGGAGGCGGGCACTGTGGCACTGCAGGTGTAAGTGCACATGCAAGAGCTTAGTGGGAATAAACACTTGCTGTGACCTGCTGGCCATGCTCTTGCTGGTGCAGCCCAGTATGGACTTTGTTTACCTTTGGCCGTGCAGGCTGTTGGCTCCTTCACCTGGTGCTGTGCACCAGAATCCTGGTGTCCTTCTCCACAGACCTGCTTTCCAGACAGCTGGACCCCAACTCACACAGATGCAAAAACAGCCCTTCCCCCTAAAAGAAAAAAATACAATCATTTATATTTTAGGAGAAAGAAGCTCTTCAATACCATCATAACATGGGAATGCAGTCTAACAATTGCTAAATATCCTGTGTTTCCCATTAAGATTAAGGAAGATTTCAGGCCCCAAACCCCAAACTTATTCCTTAAACAGGAATCAAGTGATTTACAGTAAACAAAAATCGCTTTGTAAGAGAAAAGTGGAGAACTTGCTAGTCATTGTAATGCACACTGATATATTCTTTAGCAGCAACATTGTTTTATTCCAAATAATCACAAGCCAGCAAACGACAAATTTACTGTTATCTGTAAACTGATTCTCTTATATCCCTGAGATTTATAACTCCCACACTGAATCTTTACCCCTTTCCTACTGTTAAACTGCTATCCTCTCTCTCTCTTTTTTTTTTTTTCTAATTTTTAATTTTTAATTTTTTTATTTTTATTTTAGGCCCATGGACTTTCAGCATTTCAAAAGGCTGCATATTTATTCTGGAACTGTTAGCTGCTACTGGGTTGTTTGCATGATTGAATCATGGTCCAACATGAATATTTTGTGTTATAAAGTGCTGTGTAGAATATTAAGGAGCCAACCAAAAATGGAAGGGAATGGTTACTCTAAAATCTTTTTCTCATTTGATGCTAGCAGATTGTTTTAAAAATTCACATCTTCTTTTCTGTGCACAAACTGCCTACAAAAATAGTGGTGGCAGTTGGATTGTTTTTAAAGCACATACAACTCTAACCTTTTTTAATCTAATTTACATTTTAAAATGTTTGCTGTTTCAGTTCAATTTGTGCTGATCCTGACATGGAAAAGTGGGAGGACAATGTTTAAAATAATAATAATTCTTGCCTCTTTCAGACAGCCAAGCATAGAAGAGAACAGTTCAGACCAGGTTTGGAGAAGAAAGAAAATAGGCCTGGATTCACTTTGGTTAAAGTAGTGTCACATACAGAATCAGTATATTCACAATAGAGGTTTTGGAACAAGCACACATGGCCTAATAAATAAAGGAAAGAAAGTAGTGAGAGAAAATCAAGCTACTTCTAGGTTGCAGAACGTAGCTGCAGAGGGAGGAGATGAAGAGACAGAGCCACTACTGCTGGAACAGAGACTTGTTGCCATGGGAGCAGGGATAAGGAAAGCTGGTACCCTGGAGGCAGTGACTGGGGACAAGAACAAAAAGGAGAGGGCTAAGAACTTGGAACAGTGCACATCCAGGGAACAGGCTCCTGCACACATCCCTCTGTATTTTAGGAAGCCCAAACTGCCTTATTTCCAACCTACATAATCACATGCACGATGGGGCCAAGGCCAGAAAGGCAAAATTTTGAAAGGAGAATATTAAGTACCTGTTACAGAAATAGTTGGGTTTTTTTCTGACCAGTCTGGAATTCGTAGTTCTCTCTTCCCTTTGAGCTCATTTTAAAATACACATGATATGTGACATACAAGGTGAATATCCATGCTTACAGGCTGATATCTTCTGGATCACTAAGGAAAAGACAAAGGTGTTTATCCATGGAAACAGAAGATTCACAGTTTCTTCCCCTAGCAAGTAATATGTTGTCTCATAGGAGTGTAATGACAATTCTAGTATTATGAGGGTTTGGCTTATAGAGAAAGATAATTTTTAAAAACCTCGCTAGATATTTCTACTGACATTTTTCAGTAAAATATAGCACAAAAATTCAAGCAATATCCTGATGTCATGGGACATTAGCATGCAACAATGGGGATAAAACTTGCTGTAGAATTTAACCATGGCATTTTTAGTTTTGAAGTAAGTTACTTTAAATTAGATTGCCATTTCCTGTATAAAAATCACGTATTGCAACTTCCCAGTTTCCCAAACAGCAGGCATTTTATATGGAAAAGATCAGCAAAGAAACTTTTCTCCTTTGCATTTTCCAGGCACAGAGGGTGCAAATGGTTAAATTTTTTTTGCTTACTTACATATCAAACTTTAAACCCTCTGCCCCATGGTTTACTTGCATGATTTTATTCTCTTTCCTCCCAAGTCTGCCTTGTACTTATGGTTTTTCATTCTACAGTATGAGCTGATTGTTCAAACTCTGTGACCAAACCCCTCACTTTGTAACCTTTTTTGAAAGTGTCTATTAATAAAAACAAGCAGGAGTTGTCAGTGCAGCAAAAAAATAAAACTGCCTGTTATATGCAAAGTACATCTTTAATGATGTTTAAAAAGGAGCTAAACATCTCTATGGGAATTCTTAAAACACTTATCTCTTAGGCCCTTATTTAGTTTTGCAAGTCTTTGTTGTTTAACAAGCTGGAGAAATGGGTCATCTAATGTTATATTAATCAGTAAATTAATATTTTAATTTGATTTTCTTTATAGTTGAGATGCTTGCGGCATATCCAGTGTTTTCTCTCTCTGTACACTGATGTTAAGCAGTATCATTATCATACTGTACCTTGGGGTTGTGAGATAACAGGGTCCAGTGATAGCTCTATTCTTAGGAGAGTGGGAGGTTTATGATGACACTTATACATTTTAAATGGCACATGGAGGCTCTCGTGCAATGAAATGTCTTACAGCTGAGTCATAGACTTTTCTACGCTGGGCTTTTTCAAGTTCGTGTACTTGAAATCACATGCTTTCATGTCCGAACAGGTGATAGATTTTGCCAGTTTTTTGACAAGATCTTTACAGTGTGCTGGAGTAAAAATCTCAATGATTCAGTTTTTTCATAACCAGTCCTATTTTGAAAATTTTTGATAAGTTGCAAGAGATATCAATAGATGAAAAGGAGAGAAAATGAAAATGAATTCTTTTTTTTTTGAAGGTTAAGTTCCAGTTAAATACATTTTTTTCAATTATTCAGTCAGTCAAATAGAGAAGACTCACTGACACAAGAAGAGACACAAACTTTTATTTATCATTATCAGCTCTAATTACCCTTATGAAATGTGCTTGGAAATTCAGAATTTTGATTAGATCAGGCAAGACTGTCCCCGTCCCTTGTGCATCTTTACAAGAGCTGACAAAGAAAGCTTTCTCCTTTTTGCTCTCTTATGCATGACCTTTAAACAGGTCAAAATAGTGCTAAGATGGAAATGGTTCACAGGTTACTGTTAGGTGAGTACAAAGGAAGAAACAGTCTTTGTTCCTTTTACCTCCTTAGACAGTCACAATCTGACCTTCTCACCTTCTCCTTTCCCTCCAGACTCCGTAATTGAGGATATTTACTACATCAAAGATCCCATGCCTAGTGCAGGCCCCCTCCCTCTGTTACAAATACACAAATCACACGTCCTAGTGCATGTTCGCTCTGGTCCAATGGTAAGTTACATGTCTGAGTGAAAATATATGCTTGGTGATACCCTCACATACCAAGGTCAAAGCAAATCACATTCACACATTCCATATCACACTTGGTTTACTGGCCATACCTCAGCAGATGCACCATAACCATATACGACTGTAAAACAGCCAATACTTTATTGTTTCTTGAGCTTCACTGGCTTTGCATCATAGTCATTCACAAAAATGCATCCAAATGCAGGTTCCACTTATGCTTGCAATTGGGCAGGTGCAAAATTGGCTCGGGAGGAATGTAGGCATGGTGCCAGTTTCCTTCTCTCCCTCTCTTTTTTTTTTTCTTTTTTTTTCTTTTATTTTTTAAATAACTAATTAATGTGAAATGGGATTTTAAACATTGCATAGCACAGGATTCTGGTTTTGGGGACTGAGTCATGTCTGGCAACCCTTACATTCAGTCAGAAGCTTTTTTTCCTGTCTCAGAATAGTGGTACCAGCTTTTCAAAAGATAAATCTGCCTGGATTGAGTCAGCCTTGAGGCCAGAAATGTTGTGTGGGCTGTTGGCTGGATGACTGCACCCGAATGTTTAGAAGTTAAAATAAATGAAAGAATCTAAATGAACGTGCTTATTATTTTAGCATAATAATAGAGCTAATAGATAATCTTACATTATGAGATCCATGAAAATTTTTGTGATGGATCATTGAAAATTTGTGGGAATATTCACATTGCTTTTGATCAGTACTAGTTTTCTCTGAGGAAAGTACTCATTTTTTACAAAAGCCTATAAATAGAATAACAAATGCCTGGATTAGTTTTGAATTAGAATGAAGTTCTCAGTCTAATTCAATGTCAAAATCCTTTTGAATTCAAGAGTAGGCTTACCTCAGTTTTAATATGAAGGACTTTTCTAAAAGTATGAAACTTCAGAGGTGTTTGGCTTCATTGTGAACATTTCACACATCTCTGGCTATCACATTGTTAAAGTCAGCACTTGCCAGTGCCAACAGAATGAGCTTGTTACACATCACTGAATGTTGCAGGGGCAGGTTTGACGCCCTATATGATTTTGGCGTCTCATTTTTTGGAGTCTTTACACAAAACAAATAACATCTGTCTTCAAAGAGAGTTTCATCAGCTCCAGAAGCAGGAAGTCAATAGACTACATGAGCAGGAATAGCAGAGGTGTCTTAAAAAGGCGGGTGCTCCGGAAGTGAGCATGCACTGAAAGAAGAGACAGTCTGCTGAAATTAAACCAAGTAACCTAAGGGGTCTGGCTACTCTCACGTTTTCACAACGCATGCAAAAAACAAGTTAGGAAGAAGTTTCTTCCTTTAGCAACTTAAAAAATAGATTGAAATTCCCATTCTTCTGTCCCAAAAGCACAGCAATATTTTCTCTCTCTATTGATTATCAGTCCACTTCGGTTGAAACACTCCTGACTAAGATCAAAATCGCCTTGAAAAGATGACTTTAAACCTGATGAAGTACCAGCACCACTGCACTATGCTATCATATGGGTATTTTTGGAAAATGAAAGTAAATCAATATTAATAATATAAACCAGAAATTGATTGATTTTGCCATTAAAATTTGTAATGGTGAAAGAGCCCATATCTAATGATTTCTGTTAAAGTCTTGTAAGTAACATATTAATTAAACTGGATACATGAAAATATTTGAAGACATTTGTAAGACTTACTTGGGTCAACCAATTTTTAAAAGCAAAAGTTCTACCATTAATAAATTGGAGAAAGATCATAGCTGTTAAGCAATAAGGATGAAAGTCACATGAAAGGATGACTATGAGAAATTTGAAAAAAAAAAGAATTTGCAGTCTCCATCATTCTCTGTCTCTTACAGTCTAATAAGTTAACTTGTACTGACTGGTAAGAGAGGCAATAAAAACTGATAATTCTTTAAATGACACTAATTCCAGGATGTATGCAAAGCCTCACCAATGCCTTAGCATCTATCAAGGACATATTAAATAACTCAAGATAGTGGATTAATATTGTGTAACCATCTTCAGAAATACTAAACCATCCATTCCAACATCCTTACTAGCATTGATCATTAACCATTGAATCAGTACTTTATGTTCATTTCCTTTCCTTTGCTTTATTTTACACTGGGGAATATTTGCATTTGTACTACATTCCTGTTTCACATCAAACACACTCTAAAATTCCTACCTGCCTTAATGCAATAGTAACTTTGGTAGCCAGTTATGGTCCTTGATAACTATGCTCATCCCCCATTCCACCCAACAGAGAGACTGAAACAGCAAAAAAAAGGGAAAAAATTAAAAGGAAAATAAAGACCTAAAAGGCCAGTGATCTGATAACAAAACAGATAAATTTGTTATTATAGTAATAACAAATTTATAAATTTGGAAATTAACATCTAATGTATGTCAATAAAGCTCAAGTAATGGCTTAAAAAAAAAAAGTTAACAAAAGCACCAGCAACAAAATGAGGAATTAGAAAGCACATTAGAGCAATCAGTAAATCATTTTGAAAAAGAATCAAAATCACTATACAGAACTGAAAACCACTAAGTCAATCCTTATTGTCAGGCCTAATGTGATCCAATGTACTGTAGTGAGGGAATAGGAAGGAAGTGTCTACACCACATGTTGAATTAAAGGGAATCAACCAGCCATTTACTTTCATTTATTTAGTAACCTTCGTGATGAGATCATCAAATATATTGTCTCCTCAGGAATCATAGAAGGCTGGTATCTTGCTCTCTTTCTTCTATCCCACCCTTTCCAACCTGATTTTTCCATCAAACTGCTTGATCATTTAAATGCATGGGATTTTTTTAGGGAAAAGTTGGTTTTGCTTTGTACCAGAAGAAAAATGTATTGAGATATTATGCTAACAGATTAATTTTAAGTCACTCTGAAGGATTCACTAAGGGACCTCTGAATATTACAGTATCCTATTCTTGAGGAGCAGTGCTCACAAGAGGCTATGTTAACTGAGATCAATAGAAAATAATTTGACTGCAAATGGTAAGTAAAAGGAAAAATGTTTCCTGTTCCACAAAAGCAAAATCTAACAAGAAAAACATATTGATGGCAACACTTTACCTATAAATTTAGAGACCACTGCATTAAACAGAGAGGACTTCTCTAGTCCCTTGTTTTGGTAGGTGAGTCGTCTGCTGTTGGAGTAATTTGTTGTCAAAGGTGTTTCAGATGAACTGTGTTCCTGTTTCTTCTATCCCACTTCCATGATGGGAACCTGAAACAGCAGCCCTACCTGTAGATATTTATTCTGTACAACATCCAAAGGAAGGTGAAAAGGATCTCACAATGGGTAAGACTCTATTTCCAAAGGCAGTTAGTATAACCAAAAAATCCACAGAACACAAGCACCTGAGTGCCTCCATGGCTCACTGTCCACTGGCTTACAGGATCCCTTACCCATGCTACCTATAAATGACTTGGTAAGTTAGCCTGAGCATGCAGAAATCCTTTCTTTGGTCACTGTAGCCCCTTAGTGCAGTTCTCTGTCTAGGCAACACTGCCTCATTCTGGCTACTTCAGAATTAATTTGAGTATTGCTATAGAGCTTCATATTGAGTCATATTTATATTTTGAAAGCAACAAAGCTTTTAGCTTTGGAGTTTTCTTCACCTGCTTCAAATCTGCTGGAGTTCATACGTATTTAAAAGCCTGCAATTTTTTTCCCAGCTGTAGAAGCTGGTCCAATAGTACATACTATCACACTTTACAAATCTTGACTCAATTATATCAGCACATTGTGGTAGGAATATTACTACTGAGACAGTTTCCCTGCTTGTTTTGTTCCCTTACTACTTTTACACAGTGTAAAAGTAAATTTGCACTTTGTGTTACTTCTAATACTCCTACTCCCACATAGTTTGAGATGATCCTATTCATTGAAATAGGAAAGAGACATCTCATACAAGGGACTTTCTTTGAACTATGTCTCTTTTCATAGGTTAAACTGGTTAAACTGGTTCACTCCTGTTTCGATGGTAACAGCAATAAAGCCTCAAAGTGGAAGTTATAGATAATAAATAGATAATAAATATACTAATGGATATGATAATAAATATTATAATAATAATACCACCACTTAAAAATGCACCATAACATCATTGAAAGGTTGCACCAAACAACCTGTAAAGGAAGGAAGCCACAGGTTTAATTCTTGGTTGTTTCTTGGAATAATTTCAGTAGTTTATTTTTCTCTCTTGAATAGCTCCTGCACAGTTTATTGTAGTTTTACTTGGTGGTAGTGCTGATTGTATATATCAACAGAGTTGAATTTAGAAAAATAAACTGTTCATAATTTCGATTTTTTATCAAAGAAGGTCAAAATATTATTCTTTTAAGTATAAAACTTCCAATTAGTGATAGCTGATGCATATGTTATCTAAAACACTATATTACTTTTTTCTGTTCCTATTTGTCTGGTAAAGAATTTGAGTTCCTATGAATTTATTCCTTGTTTTCATTGTACATGTGAACAGTATATGTACCAAATTTCAGTACATAGGGAGATTTGCGACAGTTTACTTTGACAATTCGCAATTTGTAGAGCACAACGTCTCTGCCAGCTAAATCATGTGGTTTTGCTTCTGCTCTCTAAACAGATTCATATTTTTTAAATGTGGAAATAACAAATAATACTTAGCCATAAAAATAAAAAAAATTAATACTCTTTAGATGATTTCTGATTCCCTTCTTCCTCTCATATTCATGCAACAAAAGCTGTTTGAGTAAACACTCACAAATACTAAAATGAAAGGGCATAGGCAGACAGGAAGAATGGCTTTTCAATTGGTTACTTAAAAGTCTTCCATTAGGTGTCAGCTGCTTACATTTCCAAACATTATATCCCACAATAATGAATAAAAGACTTCCTAATAAAAGGAAGGCTTTTTACTATGAGCATTATGAGTGCCTACTCAAGACTAAGGTTAATTTTGTGCCTTGCATGAGCACTTTGGCTTGCAGATAGAGAGTTTGATTTAGGAATGGGTCACACTCCACAGACGTGAAATATCCATCTGTTGTGTGAACGGTCACACTCTAGAGTGAATGGAATTTCTCAGATCAGAAGAAAGTAACTGAGTATTTTGTGATACCTGATCTCTCCCCCACCTGTGGAAACCTATTGAAGCAGCTCTACTTATAAGACATTTGTCAGAATGTTAATTGGAAAAATGACTTCATTGTGTGAGTCATACAGTCACCTCTGTGGACCTCATTAGGTTTCAATGAGCAGACTGAAGGCCAGAGCAATCATTCTGAGCACAGCCATATGTTGGTGAAGAAACTCTCCCAGAGACGGGCTCATGGCCAACTTTGGGTACTTACAAATGACTAGATGGAAGATGGAGGTCTTGGTGGCAGGAAATGCACTGGAAACACTGATATATGTAGCATGTTCCCCATTCACAACAAAGGACAGTTTAAAAACAAATCTTTTAAAATAGCAGATTCACTAGCTCGTAGGTTTTAAATAGCTTGCAGCTTTTGAGTTGGGACAATGATATTTTTTGGTGGCTGTAGAGTATGCTTGCATGTAGCTGTGGGGTTCTTTGCAGGACACCCCATAGCTCTTGTTTGAAATCCTTAGGAACACAGAACTTTTTGCTGGGAAATGAAGTCATTCCAGCCTGACTTCAAAAAATAGCAAGGACAACCAAAATAAACTATTGGTCGAGTCTGTGACTTTCTGTGAGAATATAAGCTACATTTGTGGAGCTGCTTTTTACCTCCATTTGAGAATTACGTAGGTCTGGATGAGGGCTTTAGAAGAAAATGAAAACTCTGTCCCCCACAGCAGCTAAGAAGTAATCTCCAGCAGCAAAAGTAGTACAAAGAGAGTGACAGATTCTACCATTCATTTAATTTTTTTAACTTGAAAGATTCTGCTATTTGGATATCCAGACTCAGAAGTGCCGAGAAAAACATTGTTGGAAGATATCTCATAGTAAGGAATCTTATCAGAACAAGTAAATGGAAGGAGCATGGGATAGCATTCTTCTTCTTATGTCATCTAAATATAATATAAATTTGCAATGAGGCTTAAGGTGACTTACAAAGCTTGATTAGCAAACAGGGAATTAAATTCCATATCCTTTTTCAGAGGATAAAAGTAAGTAATATAGTCATTAATACCTATGGAATAACCTCACCCAAACCAAAACTACTGAAATACAAGACTTCTGTGATTACAGATTTGTCTTACCTTAAATGCATCTATTTTGAAGCTATAGATTAAGGTACTTCTGTGGGTGTGAAACTCTCAGTAGTCTGACCTTTATGAAATTTATTTCAACTACTCATATATGTCTGAACTTCGGAAAAGTATACATTTTGCTTCTTTTTCTCAGTTGCTGTGCACAGTCCTTTTTCTATCTGATCTCAAAATAAACAAGAATGAAAAAAACATTTTTAAAAATTGACAGCTCACTACAACTAAGCAGAAATAAAACAAGAAGCTTTTAAAAACCAACAAGCCACCAAAAAGAAGACTGAAAATCTTGACATTGTCATCATCACTTGAGAGACTGAATTGTATCTACTCAACTCCACCTTCCCACATGATGAAAGATAAATCTAAGACATGGCCTTGAGGTATCAAGCCCTCCAAAACTCTGCCTATGCAAGTTCTGTTCTACCAACGGGTATATTTTTATTAGATACAGTGTCATAATTGGAAACACAGAGATGAACAGCATTTCACAAAAATGGCCATAAAATCTTATGCTCCCATACAAAAAGCAACCAAGTCAAAACTTGTTTGCAGCAAAACAAGAGGATAAAAACTAGGAATTAAAACACATTGGTCATTGTGAGAGCTCTCACATCCAACAAGCACATGGTGCTTTTCCCACAAACTCACCCAAGAGACAGAAAATATGCCCCTAAAACACAGAACTTAGTTTTTAACTCATGCAGTAACCTGGGTATCTGCATCAAAATACTTAAAATTTAGAGGTTCCTACCCTGGATTAATTAATAGATTTGAGATTCATAGGGCTCACCTAGTCTTTATTTTATTGAAGTTCTATTCAGAAATTTTAAGCATCTATCAATTTACATATCACTTCTAAGGATTCTTCCTATTCCTGTGGTTGGATGTAAATATAGCTACTGCTATGTCACCAATATGACTAATAATTATTACCCAGCCAGGTATACCTTTCTAGTCATATTCATCTTTAAAGAAGCATCACAACGAAATCTTCAAAGCAAAAAGTTGTCATCTGAAAATTCTTTCTTCCTTTCTTTGAAGTCCCTTTGCACTTAGAGGTGCTGCCTATGGAATATAATCTGGCATGCACAGCTGCTTTCACTCTCAATGTTTCCAATTTTGAGCTTTTTCTGGAAAGCCAGCCAAGGAACAAACAGCACTGAAGTTTATGTGAACCAATTATTCTCTATGTCAGCACTACAAGGTTATGGTGGTGTAATTCACTTAACCACAGCCTATGCAATCCCTGTCGATAAACAAACTCTTTGTCCTTGGTGTACCCACAAATTCCTTGTTCTTCCTCCCAGTGTCTGACTTCATGTCCATCCTTAAATTATTAACTCCCAGAGCAATGTCTTCTTCTTTGAAAATAATAAAACTATCTGCCAATTGTTGTTATCATATAAAAAATTAATTTTTCATAATCGCATTAAAGAAAAATGTAAATATCTGCATGGTAAAATTCTGCTATTATTAATTAAACACTTTGATTCAAAACCAGCTCTGCCTTCTCCAGAAATTAATATCCATATTTAATTTTAATATTTAACAATTCCTTTCAGTAATCAGCAGAATTCATGGAAAAAACTTGCTTGATTGTCTACACACAATTGATTACTGGTATGGCTTGTAGTTTACGAAGTTCCATAGAATGGAACTGTGGTTTGAGCATTTTAAAACACAGGTTCATGGGTGTTCAATATTTTATTCAGTTACACTCTTTGCCAATATCTCCTCCAATTACAGTAACACATTCCAACTGCCTCTTCATAAAGCCATCTTTCCCATTTATCTTTTTTGTCCACTTGGCAAGAAATATCCATAATGATGACTGTTTTCCTAACCTTTTATGTTCAGACAGGATAAAAAGCAACATCAACCACATGCTTCTCTGAGGTACGGCTTAAAAGTTGTTTGTTCCCCAGCCTGTGTCACAGACAGCAATGCAGAAGGTACTTTTCAGTTTACGGATTAGATTTCTGGTAAGTTTGCATTTTTCTGAATAAGCCTCTGCTCAGTGCCTCTGTACTTCCAGCTGTCCATACTTCCAACACTCCATTCCAATTTGAACACTCCATTGTTCAAAGCTCGTGAACTAAATGAAAGCTTGCATTCCACGGAGCAATAAGACTTCCCACAAAGTGGATCAACTGTTAGAGACCAGCCTTTACAAACATTTGGGCAAGTCTTGCACTGCATCAGACACAGAGAACAATATACATACGCGAGAGAGAATTCTTGTCCCTGATAGGAGGTTTTTCCAGCCCGATCACTGCTTGTACCAAATTTAGACAAATAAGGAAATGAAATGTGAGAAGCTAGAAAGACACGCACCATTGAGAAAATTAAACAGTTCATCTTGAATCGCTAATTTTTTTCATATAACATATGCTATTTTAATTCATTATTAGTTATGCTGTTAAATTGACTGGAAATATATCATTACACCTTAATAACCCTATTGTAAGTGCAAAGTACATCCTTAACTGGGACCTTATAAGTGATGCTTCCATAATGCAATACTGACATATGTTATAGACTTCTTGTGTATTTCAAGTGTTCATACTATTTATAAATGTCTGCAAATAAAGAATTGATAAAATAAGATTTTGATAAATAAAATGTAATTCTTTTCAGTGTTTCACAGATCATACTGTATGCCAAATAAGGTTCTTCTGCATAACCTGGGCCACATGCTTTCAAGCTTAATAGAGTTAATTTTCCCCTCTCAATAACTATTTTGGGTCTGGTAGTGCAACCTACTTCACTAATGGTGAATTTCTTCATAGCACACAAATTCTACTACGAGTATTGATGTATATTTTTTCCCCTTCTCTGTCTGCCTGCTGCCTAGAGAAGAGCCATACAACACACATGCAAATTAATCTGTGGGAGATAATCCCAGTCCCTCAGTTCACCCACTTTAATGTCAGGAAATGAAGAAGTTCAGTACTGAAAGCTTCGTAGCGCTGGGGCTTACAGAGCATTGCCACACAACATATTTTTCTGCATGTATTGTTCAACTGCTATTTTTGACTAATTTTTATTAAAGTTTAATTACATAATAATAATAATATTTACATATCAATATAGATTTCAAAAGTCTTGGAAAAACTTGCTGTACTCACTAAAAAGTGTTTTGCAACATTCCCTTTCTCTATTTTATTGTTTCCACATTACAGAAGTGCTCCAAATCCATATCCATTTCCTTTGCTAGTGTCAGCTGGTGCACATCCAGGCCTGCGGTGGAGGTGGTTTGGTCTCGTTCCCCAACTGGCTGCTAAAACCTGCTCCTTGCAACTCCTCTCCCCACAACTCACTCCTTTGCCCGGCTGCTGTGCTCTTCCTGAGGGCTGCTGTGGCAATTCCCAGCTCTGGGTGTATCTTCTCAGCCACCCACCCAAGCCTGGCAGCTGGTTCCAGTGAAATGCTCCCCTATCCTCACCCCCCAACAGAAGCCATCGGTATTTCTTTGGCAGAGCAAGGCTTGGCAAGCTCTGGGCTCTGGAGCTACAGCACAGGGCTGGGGCTGGCCTTATCAGGCTGTGAAATTCCACTGAAACCAAGGGGATTTCTTCTGTGGAGAGGAAAGCATGCAGAAGGGCTGTCAGGATTGGGATCTTACGTACTACTCATGAGTGGAAGAAGGAAAATGGAAATCTTTTCAATGAGCCTGTTTGCTTTGTAATATAAAACCATGTAATGAAAGAACATTCACATCATTGTAATTTTCTAATGTTTTATACTTTAGTCATATTTTTCATGGCAGTTTCTCTGATTTATCCATTTCAATTTTTTATGTTACTTCTTTTTTTGTTGTTGTTGCCTGTTTATTATTGGCATATATTTTTAGTATTTTTGCTTTGGATTTTTTTTTTTTAAATTGACAGGATTTCATCTCTGTTTGTTAAAGAGAACCAGCTGTTTTCTTCAAAGATAATTTTCTGAAGCTGTTGTGTGCCATAATTACACTGCAATTACACAGCAATATCCATAAAAGCAGATGAGGATTCTATGTGTCCTTCTGACTCATTAGAAGTTGCAAAAATGATGGATGCAGTCTTTCCTAGCTTGACTATTGCCCTCTGTTGGCAAACTCAGGTCCTGTCCTATCAAGAAAGAACTGAGGCATGGAATAACAAAACCTTTGAAAGGAGATCAATTTCAGTTTTGGTTATGGGAACACTGAGATAATGCTGAAGCTGGGAAGTATTTTCTAGGTGCATTTTATGGAGAACACTTTGAGGTGTTTTTTTTTAATGTTTGCAATAAATCAGTATTATTACATTTTGCATACTTTCTGATAAATTGTTTCTTTTCTCATGTAGTCAAATTACTTGAGCAATTATTCTCTTTGCAGTTCAGTCTCACATTCATGTAATTTCCTTGCAAAATCCTTCAAACAATTTCTTGTTTTGAAAGAGATGGTCGCATTCTATTCGGTTTTGTTTGTTCAGATGTTCTGACATGAATAAGTTGAAAGAAGTCAAAATATGTTCATATGGCTTTGGAATACCTTAGATCTTCATGTTCTGACTATGGAGAAGAAAAAAATCAGAGCGCTGCTATTTTCACTCAAATCAAAGCAGACGAAACCGAATTCCTTCTGAATCAACACGCCAAAAATATTTTCATTTTGGAATGAGTTCTCAAATATTTAAGATGACAAAAGAGAGCAATTAGGATGGGAAGGGTGAGATTTGGATGGTGAGACTTTGGGGAGGTGTGGGGGGAGGAGGGGTTACTCGGTTCTTTTTGCATTAAATATTGAATCGAGTGGGCTATTTAGTTTCATTTGTTCATTTCTGGTTAGGGTTTAGCATGGTCACTTCGTGACGGGCCTAAGCTAAGGTAAAGAATCAGTGAGGCCACTGCCACTGATTTTCAATGGACTCTTCTGCACTCCTGCCAGAGCAGCCACTAAAGTCTAGATTTGCAAAAGATCGTGGATAGGGCAGAACTTCAGAAAACAAATTCATTTCATTAAAATCCTGCAAAGTTTAATGTGAGCTGAAAATCAGGAGAGACCTATCAGCACATGGATTTCTCATGGGTCTTTGCTAGATCCTGACACAGTTTCAAAGCATTTATTTAGCTATGGGCAATAGGGAGTATTCTGGTTTTGTAGTCGACTGGTCAACTAAAGCATACGAGGGTATTATTAGTCCTCTAGTGATTTTCAGCAAACAGACCATATTTAAACAGCAGAGTTAAACAAAACTCAGTTTAGAGAGTCTATTCTGGGAAAAAATGGCAGTGGGAAATGAACTCATTTTATTTTCAGTTGTCTTTCTAGCTGTCATAGCATCTATAATGTATATCTCAGCTTGCAGAATTTTTAGATGCTCAGAATTCGAGTGTTTCCTTTAATGCCAGAAAAGGACCTGATTTTGTTAAGGCTAACACAAGGACAGGAATAAATTTTCTAGTGTTCACATTTTTTCAGTATTGATAGCTAAGACAACTTGAGTGAAGCTTCACAGGTCAGTGACTTCTTGTTTAGGATCACCGAGTTGACCAAAATTATTTTATATTGTCTTTTCCCTCTCTTTTCAGCAACAATTCATTAATATGTCCAAGATTTTTTTTTCCCCATGAAATTAGACTTGCACACCAAGACACGATGAATGGAATAAAAACCTACACCAGGGAAAATGGAAATATGGAAAGGCACCATTTGTAAGATGAGGAACTGGCTGTCTGTCCATCGCAAATGCACTATCAATTTTCAGTTTCTGTGTAGGACGGTAGTTCTTTCAATATATAAGACAACTGCATAATTGCAGGACTTCCAGCCTTTCTTCCATCCAGTGATTGCTGACTGAACTGTGTTGATTAGCTTTCAGTACAAGGCTTGACAGTGGCTCTGCAATCATTTTGCACAGCTCATACCAAGCAGTATTTTAATTTGTTACAAGAAATACCTGATGAAGTGTAGTGTTGGAGTCACGGCTTTTATCCTGCTGCTCTTGTAGAAGACACCGCTTTTGATGCCAAGTATATATTCTCCACAGTTCTTTTGCATTTTTTTCCACTATCACTTTTCATTCAATATTTAGAGAGTTTTTTATTTAACTCAATTATTTACAGCAATGAAATAAAAAACCCCTTCACAATTACCCCTGTTTTGTTAAATTGTGAAACAGTACATTTAGCAATTCTGTCAGATCTCTAGTAGCGAAAGTCAGCTCTTTGCCAGCTTGGTTTATATATTTTTGCTACTATATGTACTTAAAATATCAATAGATAGGAAATTAGAATTCAGCTACCAAAGAAAAGTTTTTAAATATTGCAGAGACCACAAGCACAAAACCCACTGAAAAGGCATATTTTTGCATATATAACTAAGACAAAATATGCAGCAGTTAAAGCTCATACTTTTCACTTTTCTCCACATGTACAGAATCTCTACTTTTTTTGAGGCATAAAATTCTGATGGTGAAATTGTGACTGCACGAACTGCATAGAATTAAAACATTATTTTTATCTATCTAGATTCATTAAAATGTAGAGAGGAAAGAGGTAGACCCTAAAGTCCAATTAATCATCAGTCTCTGAAAATTATGATGTTATAGTTTGATGCACTCATTAAAAAAAAAAAATCTGGACTGTATTTACAGGCTTCTAAATTTTCCTAAATGCTCATTTTATTTGTGTCATTGAATCAAAGATTGCATATGTCTTACTGCAGAAAATATAAGAAAAATTGACTGGGAGATAAATACTCTAGTTATTGCATGCAGGAATTGCAAAAGTCTTTGCTTAGACATATCAGGACATACTGTCCTGCTGTAAATATAATGGTTATCAGGGAGGGAAAATTTAGGCTCACTGCCACAGTAGGGGATAGCTTTATTTTCCTCCTTTGGTGGTTGTTCTGAGATTAATACACAAGCAGTGCAATATTTCTGAGAAAAGGATGCTTTTCAACCCCTTTTAGAAGATTGTTTTAGTGGTACTAGCAATGGCACTTGCAGATGTACAATAATCTGGATGCCATGCAACAGTTCAAGCTATTGTCTTTTAAATATTTCATTTTTCTCTTTGAAAGCATATAACTCATATCAAATCTTTTATTAAACTCTGCTGTCAGATTATTTTTGGCTTATTTCTGAACTTTCATACTGGTGTTATGTACTCAATGATGTGGTATGTATGTACAGTACATTCCTCAAAAACACTATTAGCTTCATTATTTGTGATTTAGGATTAAGATTTGTCTTTCAAATCCACAGTTTCTGTCAACTGCAATCATTTTCTGCTTGCCTTTACGCATAAGATCAATGCTCTCAGAGTTCAGGTTTCTGCGACTGTCATCCTGAAGTTGATGGTGTTTCTGGTTCTTTATTGCCTTCTGACATATCAGTACACTTAAGTACAATTTTTCTCCAGTGCCTGAGGCTGAGTTGAATGAAGTGGTCCTTCAGTCGCATTCTGTCATCTGTGTGTTGAGCACGACCTTCATGGTTTATTTATGATTAGAAGGTTATGTCTTTCCTCACTCTAGCAACGGTATTTTAGCAAAGTCCTTTATAAATTTCTTAGTTCTGCAAATACCTTGCAATTCTGCAGGCTTGCTCTCTGCAATATTCTTCAATAAATAATAGGAAGCTAGCCTGCACTTTTAGAGAAACTTTTCTACGTATATTGCTAGTGCCTGCTTAGATTGCTGCGCACATTGTCTGCTGTCCTGCAGAGCCAGACGAATAATGAATGATCTTTGCCATCTCTGGATTGTACCACTCTGAGTTCTTAGATGACATTTTGCTGTGAGGTCTTTAAAGATCTGGTAAGGAATCTACTTGATTATGTATCATCTACCCAGCAGTGAATGTGTCTGGCAGACACTGAAAAGAATTAAGCATGAGGAGTTTACAGCAGGATGAGACCTTTATAAGCTTTGAATTTCAACAGTTGATAAAATATGAACTAGACATCATTAGTGTTTCTGACTATGTATAGCGTTAATTGAATTTGGAATTTTACATGGGATTGCTGCTGTTGTTCAAACTTACACTATAAATTGAGGAATGATACTTCCTTGTGCAAAACCCCTCAGAGAAATCTTCTACAGCTCACCAGCTAGGAGAGGGATTGCTGCCAATCCTGTTACAGGTCTTTTGTGAATGTGAATACAGTTTTCTGAGCATGAAGGCCATGAATTTTTTTGAGAATCAACTTCCTCACGTCATAGGTTCTCTTACAGGCACACAAAAGTTTAATCCAGCTCATGGGTTTTACACTACATCTGAATAAACTCATCACTGGTCAAGTGTCTGGAATCAGTATTAGGAAAGATCTGTTTATCTATTTGGTGGATGTGATTAGTAATTCTGACTTAACCTCTTGGATTGTACGCACTGAATATATAAAAAAACCCCAAGCAACAACCCAACAAAAATGCAGAATCAGTTGATCTTGACGCATTTATCACAGACAAATGGAAATGGCAGGACACAAGTCCAGTAATGAGTGTCATAGTCCAAAGTACAAAATCAGAGCTAATTTGTAAAACTGTTAACACACATAACATTTACCCTTCTATTTAAAAATCTGCATTATTCAAAAGGTTTAAGGGAAAAGAAGCCAATAATACTTGATGATTCATTAGTTTGAGAGGCATACGTGCTCTTGTTAAGACAATTAAGGCTTTGGTCACAAATCCTTTGGTTTTATTGATTTGGCAGAAATCATAACCCTGGCTCATTTTATACTTAACACTGAAGAGCTCTGAACAAGGGGAAGATAGGTTAAGCAATTATTCTGTGATATTTGCATTGAACTGATCCTGCAGTTTCAAAACACAGATCACTGACCAAATGCTGTATTATGATGTAATGTGGCTACAGCAAGTGCCATTCATCCTGCACAAAAGGCAAACAGAAGGCTTCTGTATTAGTATGTTGAAAATTTGATAGGATAAAATGTCAAGTAATTTTTTACAGGCTCCTCAGAGAAAAGCCTCATATATATCTATAGATGCTCTGATATATTATCTATCTAAATACTACCCTTTCATAGATGGAACTGTTACTTACAGAAGGTGCAGCTTTACTTTCTTTCTAAATACCCTTTCAAATATACTGTTGAAATCTACCTTGCAATCAGTAGGTTTTTCCTTATGAAAGAGTTCTATATTTTAACTTCTTTAAGCCCTCTGCTCTGCATTGGATACACGAAAACCTTTTATCAGAGATTTACCACTCAGAAGACAAATTTCAGAACCATCATGGACAATTCTCTATAAGCGTCAGCTCAAAGTCCAACAGATGCCAAAAAGCAAAACCAACAATAAAATGCTGGGCATCATCAAGAATGTAACTGAGGATGAACATGAAACACAATACTGTCACTATCAACTGCGTGCAGCACTCTCCATATCTGCAGGATATAGCAGAGTCAGAAAAAGCAAGAGAAGAACAAATAAAATTAATAAGGGCTTGGTGCAGCTGTCTTGGCAGAGGGACAGACTAACTACCCAGACCTAGGGTTACCTGCTGAAACTCATATCAACTTGGATTAAAACAAGAAAGTTCTTTTTTTATGCAAACAAGAGTGATTGTGTAACTTCCTGCCAAAGACAGAGTTGGAGGAAACAGCATGTTCAAGAAGAGATTAAATAAAACAATGAAAAATCACATCCAAAAGCAGATATTAAAGGAGATAGGTGGGGATGCACCTTCTATTGTCCTTCATCTGCTAATTGTGGATGTTAGGGCAGCAAACCACAGCTAGTGACCAGGCTTGAGGCCTCCTTCTATTGCAAGTGCTAGACAGGGAGCAAGATGGACTAACGGGTGAGTTCTGTTCAAAGAACATGATTCTTTGAGCTGTTCTACAGGTAAGGCAGGGAACATGTTACTGCCATGAATAGGCTTTCTAATTATGGAAATTTTATTTGTGTGTGTGTATATATATATAGTAAAGATGAGTTTAAGCCATACATAAGCAGACTTTAAAGATATTTTGGGTTTTTTTCTACCATTAAAATGACAAATAAATTAATGAATAGTGAAATATATATATGAATATATTGCAAACAATTTAATGTATCCTCTTTTTCAACTTATATTGTCCTTTAATACTAATTTTCCATCTTTTATGTTCACAATATGTTAATATGACTGTCAATCTAAAATGTTGGAAACAAACATCATGGAATATTTCAGGAAGTTTATCTGAAATTCATAATTTCAAATTTTTGCTCTAGAAGTCTGCTTTTAAAGATTATGTTCAGAACACCAAAAAACACAATAATGTTGTCAAATCAAGATAATCTGAATGTCTTAAGTTAATTTGAAATGTTTTTAAACAATCCAAATTCTATTTATTTGTACAAAATATTTGGGTAAAAGCAGAAAACAGTACTCAGGACACAGATGCTGTTCAAAACCAGTAAACATTATCATTGTATCCCCCAATTTATTTACCATGGATTATGAAACTAGGTCTAAGCTTTTTGTGTTAAAAGAGTTCTGAATAAAGGAAACTGGCACTGTTCAAAATACTTGTCATTAGAGGTAAGACCTTCTTAGTTTTACTTCACATCAAGTTTTACTTCCACACAAGTTAGCATCTTTACTAACTCAAGAACTAAAGTTTCGTTTTACCTAAAACTTCTCATACTATTCAGCTCCAACATTTTAAAACAGTAACATATGGTAAGCAGCTTGTCAGAAAAAGGGGGGTACTGAAAAATTTAAAACAAAAAAAAAATGTAAAGAAAAAGGCTTCTCTTCCCTACTTCTCTGTAACGTCACGGTACATCTATCTCAATTTGAGCTTATTTAATTCTTGCTGCAGGATGCACCAACCCTTTGATGTCCTCAAATAATCCTAGTTTGGAAACTAGCAGGAACCCTTACAGAAACGTCCACAGAAAGAGCCTTGACTTAGTGATTAACCTAATGTTTGATGTGTTGGCATCTCGTGACATGTCATAGTGATGAGTAATAAGTTCACACTAACTCACAGCTTCATTTATGTTCTGCAAGAGAATACGAAACTGTGTGCTTGTAAGGTTCACAGACAACAATAATTTGTGAAGACTGGATCATGCCCAATACCACAGAAATTATATCAAGTTTAGATACCTTTTAGAGAAGAAATTAAAAACTAAATCTTAGAGAGACTGGCAGTATTTTAATCATAGCATTAATCAAATTGGGTATCGTGTTAGAGCTTCACTTATGTGATCAAGTTTTCTTCTAAACACACACTCTTGCAGAGACAGTTTTACAGGCAGCAGCTGATGTGTGACAATCTGGTGAGCAACTGGGAAATGTGCCTGCAGCTGAAAGTATTAGTCCTCATGTTTGATGGTACTTTGGGGTTTATTTTTCCTATGCTGCAGAAGGATGAAGCCACAACCATTCTGAACTTCCCCATACATACATAAAGCATGTACAAAATGCCTGAAATCCCAGCTTTTCCACTCTGTCACTCCCTCAGCAAGACAAAATCACTGAGATCACTTAGAAGCAAGGAGATCTGATAGAGATCTGCATGACAAAGTTTTCTGGTGATCGTACTCGGGCCACTACTGGTCTTTCAAATGTTGCACGAAACGCGAAATCACTCGGCTGGAGAACAGGTTATCCTCTAGGCGTCATATACATCATAAATCTCTCCAACAGGTGCAACTGAGAGGGTCTCAGAACAGCCATCAGTCAAGATACTTTTCTTTAGGAACCAACAAACACAGGTTCACAAATTGGACTTGGTCAGTGCAAGAACTTGTGATATTTATATAGATGTTTTTTCCCACTGGCGACTAATTAATAGCTGTCAGAAAGGCAGACACTTCTAACATCAGCAAAATTTTTGAAATCACAATTTCAAAAAACTTCATTTGGCTTTTAAAACCAGCTCTAAACACACTGCTATAAAAAGAGAGATATAGAATCCATAAAGCACATGTCTGGTATAATTTACAGCAAGAATAAAGCAGAATTATTTGGTAAAATCAAGAAATAGTATGATGTGAATAGAAATAATACATCAAGGTAAGCAGGTAACATGCACACAAAAGGCATTTGGGGAGTTACTTTTAATATGGGTGGAGGGGGAGGGGGGCGTGTGCACTTTGGAGGAAGCAGTACCACTTGTTAAAGTGTACACTTTCGGTTAGTCTTCTCTTAGGAGTTAATAGGGAATTAATCATCTGTACACCAGGGGAGAGTGGTTTGATCAATACTGAAACTATAACCTTCACTGAAGCAGCATATCTAATAAGTACATCTTGAATAAAATTCCTTCATGCACTGACTCATTTTTCTTAAAACACGAAACCAATAAGCATTAGAATCCTTTTGGAGTGAGGGTGATCTCAGCAACACTTCTGACTGGTCTAACCAAAGTGTACCCATCTATACATCCACAGATAGGCAATAAGCACATCTAATACATTATTAACACAGAGTAAAAATAATAATGGATCAAGAATTAAACTTTCATGAGCAATATGAAGGTCTGGTGTTGTGCCTATAAAAGAAAAAACAAGCCCAAACCCCATATTTATCTAAATTAACAAAGAGAGCAAGAGATTTCTTTCTCAAGCAAATACCTAGGGTGAAAAAAAATCATTATACAATTTGAAACTTTTCAGTGTGAGAGTAAATGCAGTAAAGAGTGCTGAATAGTTATGATTTTTACAGGAATATACTAACTGAAGCATTCTAAGAGAAGTACTAGATCTGGAAAGTATGATATAAGCCCAAAGATCTCTTTTGATTCATTCTGCCTTTTGCATTTTTCTTTATTTTTAATGGATGAACAGGGTGTTAAATTGGAGTAAAAGACTGACAGGAAAAAACACCCTGTATTTAGTACACCCTGTATTTAGTACATCCAAATGAACTTTACAGATGCATAGGTAAATTATTCCCCGAGTTATCTATCCAGTAGTCAGAGGATCTAGCCTATTGATTTGCTTACTGTGGGGCCTGCAACTTACTCTAATAAACTCTAATAAACCTTCTGATGCACGTCTTACATTATGTAATGAGCAGAGAAAAAGAGAGAAGTGTAAAGGTTGAAAGTTAGAGGTTTGCAAACAGAAACACAATAAAGCTGTGAGATTTTTAAGCAACTCCTCTACTTTCACACCTTTGCAAAACTATTTCAGCTAATGCAGATTGCTTTGGTGGGACTGATGTAGTGTAGGCAGCTGATTTGCTCTATATATTTTAAAGGAATAAGTAGAGGAACAGCGATAACTAAGAAGTAATGCTTCTCCTACTTCAGAAGAAGTATTTGGTACCTACTTGGTTTATCGTACCAATGATGCAGTTTACTGCTTTCGGTACATTTAATTAAAAAGCTCACTACTTTTGCCAGACCTCTGGCAGCAACCCCCAGCCAACTATTTCCAAGCGCTTACCAAGAAATCCACCGCTGGGAATAATGACGTTGGCACAACTGTGGTTCTTGCTCCTGTCTGATCACCCTTTCTCTTGTGCAAGGACAGGTGAAGGGCTCTT
Source organism: Mohoua ochrocephala (assembly GCA_013398855.1). Lineage (NCBI taxonomy): Eukaryota > Metazoa > Chordata > Aves > Passeriformes > Acanthizidae > Mohoua > Mohoua ochrocephala. The sequence continues at coordinate 248,641 of VZTA01007586.1, forward strand.
TTGACAGCAAAACAGCAGAAATTGAGGCCTGTGTCTTAAATCAAACAATGAAAATGTTAGTTGAACTGAACTGTAAATTGTGGTGACTTATCTGCTTCTATATTAGCAGCTAAGACAAGGCAGGAAAATAGTGTAGGGTGACAATCAATGAAAGGAATTACTATGACTGTCTGAAAAAGTAAGCTGGTCATAGTCATAGTCAGTGCTTGTAGGGAATAGAGATAAAGACTTTGCCCTCACACCACCTCAGGCAACTCAGATTTACTATACAAACCAAAAGAGTTTTATGCCAGAGAAAAGAATATCTGGAGAATGTGTGAAAAGTACTATTGTGGTTTGTCCCAGTTTGAGACAAGGTTTAATGAAGATATACTTTTACCAAAATGTAATGGGTAAAAATGGACTTGAAACCCAAATTGTCGAGTCACAGTTCACAATTTCAGAGAAATACATGCATCAGAACCATATTACTACAATGTTTTATTGTATTCTATTGAAATTTTTATTACGTAATTATCAAATTATCTCTGTGATAGTGCTGTTTGGGAAAGGGATGAACAGAGATTTTAAAAAGACACTCACAGTATATGTAAAAACTAAGATGACTACTGCAAGCATCTAAGCAGAACTCCTTGGGTGGGTGATTTGCTCTTATGAGACAAATGCCACTAGGCCATATGTGCTCCAGTTCTGCAAACATTTACATTCATGATTTAAAACATTTATATTCATCACCCTGTAGTAGTTCTTAAATGTCCAGTTGTCCCAAACCGGTTTCTTTAACACATTCTTGAGAAGGGCTGTGGCTGAGTGTACAGGTGGGAGATACCCAGACAGCGAGACAAGTCAGCTGCAGCTCATGAGCAATTCAGATCTGTTTTAATCATAGAATAGTTTGGGGCTAGCAGGGACATCTTCACCTACATCAGGCTGCTCAGAATCCTGTCCAACCTGACCTTGGAGGTTTCCAGGCATGAGGCATCTACCACCTGGGAAATCTGTTCCAGTATTTTGCCTCCCTCATTGTAAAAAAAATTTTCCTTATAACTAATCTAAGTCCCGTGGCTATGTTACAGGACAGGCAAAGAGGTCGTGCTGCAATAGCAGATGCTGCCTAAACCGATCAGCCAGGAAGAAAAGGGCACTCCCACTGGTTCTTTCAGGTACACAGACACACGCCGTGGCTCACAGGCCTGGGAAAAGCAGAGCTTTCTACAATAAGGAAGATGGCTGAACTAAGCCATGTTAATCTATTATGTAAGTAAGAAAAGTAGAAAGTAAAAAATCAAATGGAGGGGAAAAAAATGACAGTGGTCAAAACGACTATATTTTTAAATATTTGAGCTGAAACTAGTAATAAAGAGGAAAACCAAATGTCAAAAGATTATTATCCTGACAGTGCCCCATCTAGTAGTGTTTTGAAGCCCATGATTAGCTTCAGTATCTTGTGTTGTGAAGAGCTTGGCTTACAAGTTGAGGTTAATAAGTGCAATAAGAGATGCAATGCCCTAACTGCTCCTGTTTTCTCAGCAAACAGATGATAAGGAGTAATTATCATTCACTGATAACTGAGTGTCTCTCTTTTTAGATCTTGTATTCTCCATAAACTGATTTTGTACTTAGAATAGAATTTTCAAGAAATCAGTCTGTCAACATAATATGGTCTTGTTATTGCAATATTTTAGCTTGTAAACAACTTTTCTGCTTTTTCCCTATTTTAGATTGACTGAATTATGTAAGTAATGTCACATTTATGATTAACAGTGAGCTATTTACACAGGGACTTAACCTCTGTTGGAAAGCTACAGACACTTAAAATTCAATATCACTTTTTGGAAAGCTACAGAAACTCTTATGTCTTTTAAAAATGGGACTAAAGCAATTTATCAACTGTAATACAATGAAGGCAAGAAAAAAACCAAAATGAAATAATCTCTAATTCATCATTTCAGTGTATACTGAACAGGTACAATCTAGTATTTAAAAATAGAAAATCCTGATATCTGGGGACTGAATTTCACTTTGGCCTTATCAAGGGCAAATGTCACTCAGAAGCTGGAAGACTGCAACAGGCGGAGAGGATGAAGATTTTCAATAACTGCCAGCAGCATGTGCACTATAGGAGAGATCAGGGTCCTGACCAAGTGTTCACTGTACATTCAATTCTCAGCAGTTTTGAGAATACTTAGACCATGTTTCTCTCCTCCACTTGAGGAATGAACTAAATACCCTCTACTCCTTAGAAGGGTAAGAGTGTTGAAAAATGTATTCATTTACACTCAAAAAGTATATATTTTCTCTTTTTTTTTCATCCACAAGTTCAAAAACTTCTGTTTATTTCAACTCCTTTTTTAAACCTTTGAAGCTTGGCAGTAAGATCAACGCACTTAAGAAAAACACTAAAATGTTCAATCTGCCGTTTCAAAGAGGGCCATTTTGATGCTGATTAGAATTTCTTTCAATGCAAGTCCAAAACCTGCGGAAAATTAGTCAACATTATTCTCTGGCAGAAAGCAGTTGGAGATCCCTCATTGCCAGCATCACAACCTTCTTAATTTATTTCAATCACAATATGTAATAAGACATCTCAAGACATCTGTTTGAAACTGGCCCTCCTCATTTTGCAAAGTCTCTATGCCTGAACACATAGAAGCCATGCATTAAACACGATCAAAAGGCCATTCCAAAGATGCATGTTTTCACCAAGAAAATATTAGGGTGGAATAAAAGTACATCCCCCACCCCCTCCAAATCTCCCCTTAATAAAGGGCTGGCATTTAATCTCAGTTTACACTTGGATCTGAGCATTCTTAGACAGTGCAGTTCCACACAACTTGGAAGAGTTACTTAGAACAGAGTCTGGTTACAGACCTTGAAGTAAAACATCCACCTTTGCTCACAGAGATTTAACCCTGAGTGTGCCAGCTATTCCACTGTCTGACAGCCTATGAGCCAGCTTGTTCACCTTGTAGCTGTTCACCACTCTTCCTTCCTTCCTCCCAAAGCTGAGCTACTGTGAAGAATGAAAGGAACAGTGATACCAAACACTTATTTACAGGGCATAACTTCTGTGCCTTTTATCCCATAACAAGATGATGTGAAGGACTGCAATACAACTTTGGGGGTGGGCTCAATGCTTCTTTAAGCCAAATTCCCTGACTACCGGGTTATAGAATCAGGTATATTTTTAGTCCATTCCTATGGCCTAACACATCATTGATTACCTTCTGCAGAGAAGAGATTTGAGCATATGATCTAATGTCTAGGATTTTCTCTAAAAGAGAATGGCACCAACATGTTACCAGTGTTTGATTAAAAGAAAGGTATGAGCTTTACTTCATTACTTTATTTTCAAGAGCAAAGCACAGATAATCCCTTTCAAGGAAAGGTTTCTGATGCTTCTGGTCCTTATTTACCATTGCCTTAGAAAGGCAGAATTTGACACGCAACACTGTCAAATTGCAATACAACTTTCATCTTAATCCCCACCACTCCCTATCCCTGCACTGCATCCTCCCCCCTCCCCTCCCCAAATATATGAGGCCCCAGACAGCAAATTCCTTATTCTTAGGACCAGGTGGCTATAAATTTGGCATTGCTGTAGCCGATGCAGCTCATGTCTCACATAGTCGGGTGACATGGCAATAGCAGTCAGTTATAAACTGACATGTGCGTATGCATAATACTCCTGAGAAGGTTTCTGTGGCTCACCTTTGTTCAGTTCACCCATCTCCAGTCAGCTCTGTCCAGGCTTACAGGTGATACTTTCCAGAACCATTTAAATCCTGAGATTAAGAAGCAGCAGTTTCTGTCTTTGTCCATTATTACTGCATTATTTTACAGTATAAAAATCCGAGCCTGGCGTTATTAGATTCTCTCCTTTGCCTCCCATCCCTCCTTCAGAGTGAGGGTGAGAGAGAGAAAGACAATAATTAAAAAAAACAAACCCTAGAAATCAAAAGTATAACATTTGCCACTCTTAACTTCATGAAGTTAGATTTTGCCAAGCAGAAAAGTACATGTTGAAACACAGCCAACATTTATAGTCTTGTTCTAAGTTAATTTTGCTTTAAGGTTCTAACTGCAGGTGTTTGGGGGATTTTTCCCCTCTCCCGTTTAAGACTTCATGCTTGTTGCATAGGACCAACTTTGCTGAGCTACTGAGTTCCATTACACACACACACAAAAGTACAGTATCACCTCATAAAACACTTCCAAGCTTCATCATCTGAGTAAAGATATGACAAGGCTGTTTATCAGTAGGTAATAAGACAGATAATTTAACTGTACAAGCTCTAATTGGTCTAATTCACTAACTGACCTCTCACCACTTGATTCACTAGTACAATTGAGCTCTGATAAAGCCTTTAATTGTAAATTGCACACAGCTGTGAGCTGCTTCTCACGCTGGCACAAAAACACTATCATCGACTGTTTCATCTCTGCGACCTGCTAATTTGGAGCATATGTAACTGTTTTTAATGCTGAAGGCTTGACATACCACAAACAGCAGATGTTGCAGCTGCCCCTGAGACGCTTTATTTAATTCAATTACGTCTTTTGGAGATATGTAAAAAAGCTAGGCGAGATGAGAGAGGGCAGGAGAATGTTAAAAATGGAGCCCCTGGTTGAGGCCCAGGTGGCTCGATAGGCAAATGATTGGGTGAATGTCTAAATGATCTTTTTAATTGAGTAGACTGACGGCTAATCAGGGTCATGAAGTGTTATCACACTGATGAGCTGAGTGGAGCCCTGGGCTGCTCTGCAATTAATGCTGCTTTTGTGAAAGGAGAAAAAAGGAAGATAATGTATACCATCTGGCAATTGTTTATGATAAAAGCAGCAGTTTGCTACAAATTCAAGTTAAATGCTATTCATAACATTATTTCTTCTGCTGCTGCGGAGGGCAAGGACATAGAGCCCAGGCCTTTGTCTGACTTTCTCATTCTGTTTCAACAAGCAAAACATTCATTTGCTTCCACGTGTGTTATTATTAATTATTTGCCTGCTTGCTAATGTATGGCCTAAATGATGCTCTCTTTGAAATGCCATGAATAAGTCCAGCAATCTAGATTTTGGATGCTTCATGCCAAAGCATCCAGTGAGAGAAAAGCAAAGCTAAGGTCTCAACTTGTAGCTAAAAGCCAGAGAAAACAAGTTAGTTGTTTTGGTAGTGGGGGGTACCCATCCCCCTGCTCCCTTTCCCTGCCCTGTTTCATTTAAAAGAGCTTGAATCTTTGAAAGATACGCTTAAAGGTTCAGAAAAAAAGCATGATTTTGAGAAGGAGGGGGGAAACTGAAGGTGGTGAACATCTGTGTGAGGGAGTTCCACTGGGCCTAAGAAGGCTTGGCTTTACAAAAGAGAAAAACCATTCACCAGCAAGTCATGGATGCTCTTGGGCCTCGGCTTTCTAGCGAGGTAAGGAGAAGTAGACAGGAACTGGTGATAGCATAACACTGAGCTAAAAGCTAGCATCCCTGTAAGTACAATATTATTCTACTACTAGGTAGAAGGGCATGACAAGTGGGAAAAAAAAAAATCCTGCCAATTCTTCTTAGGTTTTAAACCAGTTGTGAGCTAGAAATAATACTGCTGGGGCCCTCCTTAAAGAGGACAACCAGCAGTCAAGTGAGGGAAAATTTAACAATATATAGTGTCACTTCTGACAAGAAGATGAAGCCTTGGCTTAAAACTTAGATATTAAGAGCTTATTTATTGCTTACAGATTAGTTCTGAAAATCAGGTCATTCCAATTCCTGGCTGTGTCAGGAATATATTGCACGTCCTTAAGAGAGTCACTTAACTTGTATATGCTTTGTCTAACGGAGAATCTAATCCAGTTGTTTTTTTTTTTAAACCAACACTCAAGTCAAAGCTGATCAAAATTAACAAATATCTGTTTTGACTCCTCTTTAAAACTTAAAAGGCTAGAAACAGAGACTGTCCCTCTGCCAGAAAAGTTGGAAAGAACTGGACTTTGTAAAGTTTCTTTAATTCTTGGGGTGCTGGAAGCATGTTTTGTGTATCAGTCCTGTCATTTTGTTTTATACCTTTTTACTTTGGAACTGGATTTAAGCATCATGTATATCTTCAAAGCAAGATATTGCTGGACAGTACTCCAGTAAAAGGAAGAATAGTCTCAAAAGAAAAGCATCAGCCTCAAGCTTAGATCTTAAGAGTTTTTGTCTTAAGCCCTTGTTAGTTTTTCCGTTCCGTGGACTATGGGTGAATACACCAGTTATAACCTGTCATCACTTGTTATTTTCTGTCCTTACTGACCACTGTGTACTGAAGATGAAATATCAGTAATGTTTACAGAGACCATGTGTTTGCAGCATAGAGAAGGATATGCTGCTTTAAGGATTTCACTCAGCAATTCTCATGCTTAAACCATGCTTTGAGTCAAACTTCTAGCTATGATTAACAGACCCTTGCTATAAATATACACTGCAGACTCCTTAGCAATTTCCTACCTTTTCCCTCCTCTTCCAGATACTGCAATGTTCAGAAGTGCCTGGGAGACTGTTTTCTCATCCAAGGGAAGTTTTACAAGATTCCTTAAGTTTTCTTGCTCTAAACCAGGTTAGCAACAACAACAACAACGACAAACACAAACAAAACACAACAAAACAAACCAAAAAGACAGTAAGAACTCAAAAGAAAGAAAGAAAGAAAGAAAAGAAAAAGAGTGAGGAGTAGGAAAATAAAATTAGCAGGAAGGCATAGTCTGCAGGAGGACTTTGCGTGAAGAAGCCGAGAGATCCTCAGCTGTAGCTGCCCTGGCTGATGTGGTGCTCAGTATGGTGGCACTGCCCCAAAGTAGTGTAGGCAGGCAGGAGAGCAGCACTGCTGGTGTCGTAGTGCAGTCCTCAGCACAGATAAACCATGTTAGTGCAGCAGCAGGCTGACACAACCACACTGCTTTGCAATTCTGCTTAGTCCATGCTGCTTTCTAGGCTGGCTCTACATGTAGATATGCAGAAGAACCTCCCTGAGTCATACATTAAACCCTGAGTTACAAATACAAGTTGAAATGGTTCTACAATACTTCATGAAATAAAGGCACATCAAATGTTGATCTGTCCACGGGCTCAGCTCATGGATTTAAATACCCTCAATGGGCCAGATGAATAGTGGGTCAGCGCATCTATTTCTCGCTAATCAGAAATCCTTGCCTTTTTAAAACAGGTACATACCATCTTGGAAAAAAAATGTTTCAGTTTCAAGGAACAAGTAAATTCTGAGAAAAACATTTTTAAGAAAATTCCCAACTGTATTTCTTCAACAACAGGCATTCACTAGGCTACTGTATCACCGTGGTAGTGAGAGATACAAAAGGGGTTTTGTACTGAACAATTGAAGTAGAACATTACCCCACTTTAGGTTTTAATGGGCAGAAAAACAAAATACTAGGAAAAAATGCCGTGATAAGAGCATGTTGTGAGTTGTGTTGGGAAGAAGTGCCTGCTGAGGGTGTTTTGACAGTACGGGTAGTTATCAGATATTGTAGCAGGCAGCAGCTCTTGTTAAGACTATGGAGTTAGACAGAAATGTTGCTACTAACACCATGCTTTAGAAGACAGCTTAAAATAATACTCAAGCTAGTCTTTGTGGCACTTTGAAATCATGGCATTAAGCTCTGAATTATGGATGAATGCTGCTTTATTTTAGTTTAATAAAGGTATCCCACACTTTCTCTCAGACTAGTATTAGACACAATAAAAAAGAAACATTCTTTCCAAGATTTAATATGCTATTTGAGTTCTCTTCTGTAATCACAGTTTCCTATTCTCTTTCTGATTTTTTAGCTACAGACTAATGTAAAATCTTCACACATAAAAAAGAATTTGTGGTGACACTTTTATTTATTTCTGGAAGAGTTTAGGAATCCTATATTTTATATACTTATAATGAGACAGCACATGAATTCCATTGCTTTAATTTCATTACGGTGTCACGGAACTTTTTCCAGGATGACTGGGACTGCATGAATAGCTGAACTTTCATTTTGATGACTGGACCTAAAAACAGCATCATTTTTAGTGAACTGGGTAATTTGTTTCAGCTCAAACAAAGAAAGAAATCATAGAGTAACTCTATGTTGGCAGTCTGAGAAGTCCTCTGGAAGTGTAAACCTGAATTAAAGGCCCTGAATCCAGGAATATTTGAATACTTTGTAGGACTATTCCAACAGAAGAGATTAAGAGAGAACTGTCTAAAAATATACTCTCCCAAATATTTGGTTCACAGTCCTATCTGTGCAAATAAAGAGAAGGAAGAAATCCTCCTTCCTTCATCTCAGCTCTATGACAAATATTTGGACTATTGGACCCTAAAACCTTTTACCATTAAAAAAAAAAATTATGTACTTCCTCTTACTAGGAATAATATGACATTTTTATCTTAAAAGTGAGCTTAAGATGTCGTTCTGCCATATAGACTCACCTTTACCAGGCTACAAGTATGTCTGTTGGAGAGGAGTGCAAAAATCTCATCTGGGCAATTAAATCACTATGCATTTCATCAGTAAAATTATGAATGCAGATTCACATGATTTTAGCATTTATCATCGATAACCATTCAAGTAGCTCCTAAAGTCATTTTTGGAAGGAAAGTACCTTCAACTTTTATAAAAATCACAGGGTGGCACAATGACTCACAGACTCTTTGAAGTAAAAGGGATCTGAAAAGTAATGCTGCTTTGCCTTCAGAATTCAATACAGAGTCCATTCTGCTCCTTCCACAGAGCTCCCATACTTTGGATATGGCTGGGGGAGAGACCAGAATATAATTTACAACTCACACAACTGTCCCATGTGTTCATAAAATCCACTGTTGCTGCCCAAGGACAGGAGAGAAAAAAAAAGAAATCTTCTGAGAAGGACTGTTCTTTCAGTTCCACTGCTACCAACATCCACACGATCTTCCTGGGTAGTGGTTTAGCCAGCATTTTAATCCTAAAACTACTCCAGCATTTGGCTATAGGCAGTGCCAGAGCACTACATGAGCAAGGCATTTCAGTTCCATCATAATTTTACCCAGGGGACTGAATTCCAGAGGCATAGCAATGTATGTGTGAAAACCTGCTAAATACAGTATCTTCCCTAGATAAAAGCACAGGCAGGGAAACATAAGGTAGACTAACACTGCTACCCCTCTGAACATAATAAGACAAGATCTTTGCTAAGTTTTCTTCCAAATTTACCTAGATATGTGAGCATTCAAAGTGAATGGTTACGCTAAATGGTGAGGAAATCTTTATGTAAAGTGTTTTCATTCATCTAACTTCTGTGAATAATATTCTGGAAATGCCTCTGTCCCTCTGTTTAGTGTAAACACCTAACTTTAGCCTACCTTAGGTTTCTAACAAGGATGTTATTCAGAACAACTACATTAGATTACATGAATATTTCCCATGGGGTCAAAATCCAAAACACAACTTTAAAAAACGTTGGTTGCTAAGTTTGTATATCCATCAAATGAATTTTAATTAGGTGGAGTAAGGCCGATTATGTTTTGCAATGCAGTGTACAATCCTAAAATAAACCTGTGAATGAAAATATCCAAATGCAAGCACACGTTGATATAACTCAGAACATCCTAATTGCTCTTGGAAACATGAGTCTCATAAAGTACATATAAACTGTGTCATCTTGACAAAAAGCACCTCTGGATCCTGGAGTTTTCTACTGAGTTTGTTTGAAGTTTATGTTAAAATAAAAAGGAACTATTTTCAAGGGCACAACAGACAGTTAGATATCTAACTCCAGGCAAAGTCAACACCTGAGACAGTATATTATACTAAAATCTTGGGAAGATTTCCAAAGCCTCTAAAAAGAGATAGGCAAAATTCAACCACTGATAGCTAAGTGCAGTTTTGTAACCTATGTAAGACAATTCAAGATTGTTCTTCTGCCAAAAAGGCTATTCCTGACTTCCCAGCACCTCACGGCCATATATTTTATTGTATCTTTCTTGAACTGGAATGAGGAAAAGCACAAAGTTTTCACTTTTTTTGTGGGATTATTTTTCACTTTGTCTGAGGTAAAGAAAAGAGGGAGTATGTGGAGGAAGGCAGAAATATTGTAACAGTAAGTTACTTATAAACTTGAAGAGAGCAAAGCAGAAGGTGCAAATTGTAGTGACAGCTTACATTGAGAGATCAAAATTCCTATGCCTCTTCAGCCTAGTTAGTTCTTCAGAGGTGCTATTAAGTGTATGCTAGATATTCTAATTAGATACTAAGCAAACACAGTATCTATTAGATATACTTGAAGCTTTCTAGCTATTTTAAGACAATGCAGACACAGCTATGCAAATATTTAGAATTTAATCCTTAGAAATCAATGTTCTCTACACAGACATATGGCATTTGCTAAAATTCAAAGCAAACGTGTTTTCCAAATCACTTAGAAAAAGGAGAGAGCAGACAGAATGATCCAAATTACTCATTGATGACTACTGAGAAATTCTCAGTCTATCCTCAATTCTCAGGTACACCGATAATTTCTCCAAAGTGCCTACTTATATTTTTTTGTGTCATACTTTTGAAACGTTATCATTTTGGGGATTAAACCCAAACCAATGGAGAAAAACAAAAAAAACCCACCCCACAATTGTTAAAAATTTTCCTTTCAATTTTTACCCTATTCTGCAAGGCATGACAATACTCAGATTATTATCTTACAAGATATCTCTCTCTTAATAATGCAAATTAAATTGAAAAGCATCTCCTCATTATTTTCAAAACAAGCATATTAATTTTCAGTTCAAACTGTCCTGAATTTCAGTTTCTTTCCATAATAATTTTAAAGGTGTATTTCAAAGGGAAAAAACCAACCAAACAAACAAACAAAAGAAATATAAAAAAAAATGGTTTATTTAACTCCAAACAACATTTTTGCTCCCCCACGTCTCATTCAGAACTGCAAGCTCACCAGAGCAAAAGAACAACCTTTTTTCTCACAAAACTTCAGACTAAGGTCATTAGCATAGAATGCAGTATTTCAAACAATGAACCATAGTTCAGACAGTCAGACTGAGAAAACTGGGACTGTTCAGCCTGGAGAACAGAAGGGTGCATGGACACCTCAAAGCAACCTCCCAGTATCTGAAGGGGAAGCCAGAAAAGGACTCTTCGCCGGGAACTGCGGTGATAGGACAAGGACTAATGGGTACAAACTGAAAGAGGGAAAATTTAGGTATTTAGGAATATCTCATGGGAATTTGTAGGAATAATTTAGATATTAGGAAGAAATTCTTTATTGTGAGGGTCCTGAGGCACTGGAACAGGTTGCCCAGAGAGGTTGTGGATGCTCCAACCCCGGCAGCGTTCAAAGCCAGGCTGGATAAGGTCTAGAGCAACCTGATCTAGTGGAAGGTGTCCCTGCCCATGGCAGGGGCCACTGGGACTAGATGATCTTTAAGGTGCCTTTAACATTCTATGAATCTATAATTCTATGAGTCTAAAAAGGCAACCAAATTTTATGAAGTTTTCTTAATAAAATGTCACAAGTCTTCCTTCTCTGAAGAAAGTGTGTATGTTTGAAGTGACAGCTGTTTGAAGCGCCTCTGTCCTGCCTAATTTTAAATCTAAAACTCCATTTCATATACCTTAGATGAAGCTCAGATACAGATTACTTTCTTATAACTTACTACACAGCTTGGGAAATTTTTATTAATAATGACTAGGAATTAAATTTTAATGTAGAGACCATTACAGTGTACAAATAGAGTGTATTCCCTGCTAACAAAATTGCAAAGTAGCTCTTATAAGCAACTTATATTTTCAGAAAGAAGTGGGAAGAAAGCGAAAAAAGGCTTGCTTCTGGTTTATCCTAGTGTACAAGATCCCCGGTGTAATCTGTTTTCTTTCCAGGAAGGCAGACATTGGATTACAGCAATAAACCAGTATCAACTCTGTCTGTGCTCCTTGAGAAATGAGTATAATATGGATCTCTGGGAATGCCGTTTTCATGATTTGCTTCCAGAAGGGACATTGCTGGAGATAACACAAGGTGAGGTTCAGCAGCATCCACTGTGCATGCACCAATATTTGCAGGGGCGGAATCAAGCCCAGAGCCTGCTCTTGAACTGTGGTATTTCTTGGCCAGAAGAAACCACAAAATACCCACATTCACAGATGGATTTGTTTCCAGACCACAGAAGTTTAAATAACATTTAAAAAATACTTTGAAGGAAAACAAGTCAACTTTTAATGATAAACAACTTCTGTGAGACTCTCTATATTTATACTGCTCAGTTCCATGCAGAGCTGACAACAAAGGGCTTGAACAGTCTGCAGTGTTCCACGGTCTACCACCCTGCAAAGGTCACAGTGGGAGCCCAGCTCTGCTCTGTGCCCCCACCAGCCACTTGGCAAGGTTTTGGCTGGCCTCCCTCCCTCTGCCCTTAGTCATCCTGCAGTCTAGGGATGCGTGATCTGGGTGGTGAGAGAGTGAGCTCATGCTAATGAACCCTCCTTATCATGTGGCTCTTATGCCTAATTCATCAGGCACTTTGGAGAGCGATCAACTCATCAACAACCACACGGTGAATGCTTTACCTCAAGGCTGGTGTATGCTCTCCTTGGGCGAACCACTGTGGTTAAAGAGACTGAGTAGATAAGTATATGTTGAGAGGTGAAATGTTACCAACACCTTTCCTTATTTGCTCACTGCCTACTGGACTCTTTTTCCAGTATTAACAAAATTAAAGCAAAATAAAGTGAAAACAAAAAAAGTCAAACAAAAGTAACAAAGAGGAGATTTGAAATAATTCCATGCCTTGAGTAGAATATTTTAGAAAAAATATTATCTCTTGATGTGTATATATATTTTTTTCAATGCATTTAAGACAATGAGAGATATCCTGAACTCTTTCTTACTTTTCTGAAAGGTTTTGAGTACACTACCTTTGTGATTGTACATGCAGATATCCAATGCCTCCTGCCTATCCTATTCTTCTTTCTACCCAGTATCTGCCAGTTTGCTGCCTGCTATGCCTTTCTCTGGGTTTCTTTGTAAAGAAACTCTCACCACCAGCAACAGGCTGAGGGTGCTGCCAAATACAGGTACACATGTGCACATGCACACAGAAAGAGAACAAAGTTTCCCTCACTTCACGTACTGGCTTTAGACCTTGCACAGCACTGCAGTATAGTAGCCCTTGAATCGTCACATTGAAATTTGGAGGTTTAAACTCTTCATTTGGTGATGTCAGGAATAGAAAACTTTAGTAAGTGTTCATTAGGGAAAAAAAAAAGACATTACAGGAAAAATGGGCAATCTATATTGTAAATCTATATTAGGAAACTAATCTGATTGGGAGTGTAAACAATCTCTGCCTAGAAACAGAAATAAAAATTATACCAGTTGTATGTCCTGAAGATTCTCCAATGGCTCTTTGAACTGCAGTAGGAAACTTCAGATTTACATTTGGCTTCTGCAGTTCAACAAAAGTCTTATTAAAACAAAAGTGAACAAAATCAGGCCAAATCTTATAAAATAATATCCCTGTCCTGCAAAAAAAAGGGAAGAACCACCCCAAGCCCTCAAAATGCAACACCAACTTTATTTATATGAATTGTATTAGGTCTTTGATTCTGAACTTTTCCTTGAAATGCTCATATTCCTCGATAATATATCCTTTGTTGCTGTTGTGGCTTTCTAGCACAGTATGGCCACGGCTTTTCTGGGGAGAAACTTAAGGATGCACACTTCTGTCAGGGTGCAGAGCAACCTCTGATGTTCACACTTTAGCTGTTCAGCACTGATGGACAAGGGAAAGTCTGAGGTCAAAACTACTCCTAGCTTGCTGTCCCCTCCTCAGTAGAAAAACGGATTTGTGAAGTGCTTATCCTCAGATGGACAGGAGTTCTTGAACCTGCCAGTCCTGTTTGGGTATGTAAAGTAGTTACACATAAACATGGTCATATATGTGTGATTTCTGACTTCCTATGTGAAAATATTTTAACAGCTTTCTGGCAGTGCAATAATTTCAAGATTTTAGTTTGCTGAAGCACCCAAAGACCAACCTGACAGAGAATTGGATCCCACTGCTGAGTCATGATCCGACTTGGGTTTCTAAATATGGATGACACGATCAGGGATGTTCACTGCCCTTATAGAACTTCACTCAGGCTACTTTGGGGCCTTGGTATCCAACCTGACCAGCCTATTTTTTCCACTTATTGAACAGTGCCTGACCTTTCACCGTGTCTGAAATCTACTGAGGAGGCATGAAGATTTAATTGATAGCTTTGCAGAAATTTTCCCTGAAGTCAAAGGAATCAGACCCTATGGTTAGCTCTAGATGTCTGAAATTAAAAACAAAACCACACACTCATAGTCCTTTGAAAACTGAAGATTCATAGTCCAGTTTAATTTTGAAGGGGTTTGGATTTGGGACACTAAAAACCCAAGTGGTTTTCAAACCACTATCTGCACAAAATTAAATAACTGGTTTATGAGAGATTTTAATCTGAACCTTTCTTTATTGTTCAGCAGGACCTAGTAAATAGTGATCTATAGGAATTTTGTTTGTAATCTTTGTTTGCTTCACTGCAAAGTTTACATTATGCTGTGTTGTCTGTAGTTTAAAAACCTTGATCATAATTATAAATACAGGAATCTTCAGGTATTTCTGAAGAAATACAAGATTATAAGGGCCTAAAAAGAAAATCTTTCACTAGATTTGTGTCTCATAGGCCTCTCTCAATATGGTCTTTAAAACCTGAAATAACTTTATATAAATTTGTCTGCAGAAGAGCCAAGCAGAAGCACAACTGTTTGCAAAAGTTGAGGAAAAGCATTTAAGTCTATTTGGCATCATTTCAGTTCTTTACAAATCTATTACATGAAAAAAATCTTAGCTCCAGGGAGCCAAGCTATTGTACCTGAACTGGAAGGTCTGACCCAGATATGGATTGTACCTATTATGTAGAGACCATCAATTGACAAACATTTGAAAGTGTTCAGAGTACCAACACGAATAATATAGAAAAAATCCATTGGCACAGAAACATGTCATAAAACACCTGAGATACAACAAAGAAACTAGTGCTTGTTCATTGTGAACAGACATTTTCAAGTGTTTTACAGTTTTTGCTTTGTTTTGTAACAAGTTTAGTGGAATTTAAAAAAAACTCAAAAACCACCTGGCTTTCAGAAAAATGCTTCTTTTAAAGAAAATCTAAAAAAGTTACGCAATGATTCTGGGCATGTGATCTGGGAACTTGGAGTATCCACAGCACTCATCAGAATTTGGGGGAGAGGAACAGGATCTCTTTATTCTTCTTAAATTGTAAGTGATTCAACTTGAGTGGGTTTCAGACAATGGTGTCCAGTGAAAACCAGATCTACAGGAAAATTGGACAGAGTGTCGAGGAGATCTTGGAGATGTGGGCTAAGGAGGAAGAACCAATGTTTTCTTCTTTGGCAATTAGATTTGGAAAATGGAGTTCAATCTGCAAGTGAAGTTGATTGATTGGTTTTACGTGTTTAAACCAGAAGCTCACATCATTATCAGAAACCACATGCACTGATCCCCATGCCAAAACAAACCAGGTGATCTGCCTCATACATGGACCTATTGTTAGCTGCATGCCTTGTGACTACTTTGAACTTTGTACAACGATCAGCTGGGGTCATACTAAAACATTCTTCTTCATTTCTTTCAATTCAGGATGGAGCTAAATGAATCAGAGGAGTTTTTCCATTGATTTCTGTAGGATTGTGTTTAACATCTTCTAAAACACCCCAGATTTTTTGTTGTGTATAAAGCAACTTAAGGTTAAAAAATACACATTTTCGATGATATTAGAGCCATTCTTAAAAATAATAGAAGAAAATGGCATTTCAGGAAAAAAAACCTCTGAATTTTCCCCTGTGTAGCATCCCTGGTTGAAGTCTGGAGCAGAGCAAGAGCTGTGTGCTTTCTCTGTGAGTGCAATATCAAGCACTACAAATGTTCAGCTTAGAACTGTCAAGCCACACATAAAATATTGATACCTCACATTGGCAGGGTTAATACAGTGTTATTTTAATTGCAAACACACTGTGGGTGATTAGTCAAACTTGGTGCGTCTTGAATTCTAAGATAAAAATGCCTTCTGGCTGGACCTCCTATGCAATTAGCACTATGACCCTCATGTGCTCTTCTCTGTTATTAATATGATCGGTCTAATATGAGTATTAGACATCATTCATTAACCTGTTGTGAACCATCTTAAAAACCATCTCTGAATAATAGACTACATTCCTTTTTCTAAATCCATTTACTCGTAAGGAAAGTGAAAAGGATGAAGACGAGCTTTCTCCATTACATTGACTGGTATAGTGTTAAGCAATATGTACTGTATGAAATTATGAAAGAGCAAATTAAATAACAGGGCATATCTGGCTTATTAGTAATGGATGATCAGGTGCTCATTATGTTGAATTTCCATCCTGTTCAGAAGATGAATGCACATGCCAGAACAGAAATATGTTAACTGACCCTGTCTGAAGATAAACTAATGCACATCTGGAAGTTCACTGTTTTGCCAGCTCACTTTATGCTGGGTTTCTCTCTTTCTTTATTCTTTTTTCTTTTCTTCTCTTCTCCATTTTCTTTTCCTTTTTCCTCTTC
>VZTA01007589.1:15587-43624 GCA_013398855.1 Mohoua ochrocephala
CGGAAAGGAAGCGCTGGCGCGGCGGCGCCGGAAGTGCCGCGGCGACGCCCAATGGGCAGCCCGGGAGCGGCCCAAAAGGGGGCGGGGCCAGAGAGGGGCGGTGGCGGCTTCCCCGCGCCCGCAGCAAAGATGGCGGCGGCTTAAAGGGCCCGCGCACGGCGAGCGATGGGCGGGGGAACGGCACGGGGGCGAACCGGGCCACGGGGCCGCAGCCAGGCTCGAGCGGGAGCAGCAGCTCGATGCCCTCTCCCGTGCCCAGCCCCTCTTGGGCAGGCTGGATGGCACAGACACTGGGCAGGGGTTCCCTGAGGGGTCCCTGCTCCCCTGCCCACCCCACCCCAGAGCAGGACACCGTCCTGCTCCACCATCCCCCCTTTATGGGGAGCTGCGTTGTGTCCCCCGTGGCAGGAGAGGGCCCGGGGACTTCCATGGCCCTCGGCAGGTCCCAGAGCAGCGGGGTGCAGAGCCTTGGCCTGGGAGCGATGGCGCAGCAGTGCCGGCAGCACCCCAAAAACCACCGGGGACCCTGCGCTGTCCCACCACTGTCCCCCCATTGCACCGCTGCCACCGTCACCCTCAGCTCCACAGAACTGAACTCCCCCCCTCCACAAAGGTTTTGTGAGTTAAAAAAAGAGAATCAAAGAACACCTGGAATTTCATCTGCTGCTGGAAAAGGGAATTCAAAGAGCGAGCCTGGGAAGAAACAAACGAGTTTGGAATTAAAAAATCCAAGCAGTGTTTTATATGTAGAAAACTACTTGTGCCCCTGAAATCAAGGGAAATCAATCCCTAGGCACTGAGAGACCTGAGGGAATGGGCTGGGACAGGGGAGAAGACACAGGGCAGAGTGTCTTCACACTCTCAGGGGAGGAGGAAGAGGCTCCCAGCTCCAGCCTGACCCGGGACAAGAGCCTGGGACTGTGACCAAGGCCCGAGGGCTGGGAGCTGTCAGAGCCCACGCTTGGGCTGGGGTCTCTCAGGTCACAGACAGCCCTGGTGGAGTAACTCCAGACAATAATCCTTCCAAAAAGATGCACCCAGCCAGGGCACTCCAGGCAGCAACAACCACTTTAATGCTCTCCCTGACGAACACCAGACAACCCCTGTCAGCAGGGCCTGTTTTGCAAGAGCCACGAGGATGAAGCAGCTTTTCCTGAGGGTTCCCAGCAAACACACCTGCTTTTGCTGCATTTCCAAGAGCACCTCTCCAGCTCTGAACCAGCATCTCAGAACAGTCTTCCCCTATGCACTCAGAGTCACCCTCTGCAGAGTTGGTTTCCCACCTCCCACTGCTGAGCTCTGCAGAGTTTTGCCTCAACCTCTGCTTGGGAAACACTTGCTGTAAAAACTAGACATAAATTATTGACCAAGGAGAAGGAGGCCCTCGTCCTGTACCACTCCACAGCTCTAACGAGCTTCATGTGTGCCAAAACACCCCCGGAGCCTGACACATTCTACACACACAGCAGCACGTTGTGGGCAGTTTATTCCAGCCAGGGCTGTTTGTGTGTTATGTTCAAAGGTTACACAAGAGCTGCAGCAGCTCGGCTCAGCCCCACAGGGGTGTCCCCATGCTGAGGGCACAGCCCTGCCCTCCTGCCATGGCACACAGCACAGCCAGAAGTGGCTCACATGGGATCTTCCACCCATTGGAGCACGTTCCCTGCTCCTGGGTACAAGAAACCTCCACAGCAGATCAGACTTACCCAACTCCTAATCACCACCACCCTGCCGGGAATCAATTCTGAAATCCTGAGGAGTTCTCCTTCCTGCAGGATAAAGCTCAAAGAGCCAACGCAGCCATCCCTTAATTTTGGGATAGCAGCAGCACAGCAATTCCCTGCTCAGCATCTTTGACTCTGGAGCTGAGAAGGCAAAGGGTTTGTGTCCGAAAGAAGCCTCCGGAGCCCTCCCATTCCACACGGGAGTGGGTTCACACTGGTCTCAGGCGTGGTTCCTCCTCCTCCTCGTGGTTTGGTGGCTGAGGAGGTGTTTCCTCCTCCCTGGTGTCCTGCTTGTCCCTCTCTGCCTGCAGCCAGCTCTGAGGAGCAATCATCTTCTTGGGCCCGTGGGGCGGGGGCCCGATCAGCGCTTCAATGTCGTCGTAGTTGATCACTTCTTTCTCCAGGAGGGCGTTGGACAGCTGGAAAGGAGCAAGGAGGCAAAATGAGGGATGGAGCCCCCGGAGAGAGCAGAGAACTGCTTCTCTGAGCTGGTCTGAACTGTCAGCTCAACTCAGGCCTCAGCACCTGCAGCCCCCCAGGAGCAGACCCCAGCTGTCCCACCACAGATGGGGTGACCCTGAAGCCCCTGGAGCCAGGACCGAGTTCTCCAGGCTCCAGCACCGTTCCCAAGAGCACGTTTGGCCAGGAATACACAATGTGACTGCAGGCAACAAAGCAAGCTCTTGGGAATGATTTGGAATGAGAGCTGCAGGAACAATGAGACAAGTGTCCCTCCTGCCACTGTCCCTGCACCTGTGGCCCTGCCCAAGAGCCAAAGCAGCAGCACGGAGAGCTCGGGCAGACCCCGAGCCTTCCCTGCACACACAGCGCTGACAAAGAGCTGCCTGTTCCTGCAGGCAGGGGCTGGGGGTCAGCACAAGTTCCTCTCCAGAAGAGTGGAATTCTCTGGCCCCTCTGGCAGCAGCACCACCCCTCAGGAGCAGCAGGTGGCTGTCCAGCGTGGAACTGCTCGATCCTGCTGACGAGATGTGACACGCTGGCCTGGCAACCGAAACACTTAATCTGGAGATACTTTGGCTGCACTTTAAAGTTTTTCTGTGCTGAGCCTCTAGCAAACATCTGGCTGCTGTTACACGGCAGCAGCGGGACAGAGGAGCCTGCAGAGACACCCCTGAGGATCCCTGCTCCAGAGCTGCCAGGGCACTGCCCCGGCGTGTCCCGGCTCTCTCCTTACCACGTACTGGAGGCCTGACACTGTGTAGCTGAAGGGGTTGTTGTTGCTGTTCTTGTTTGTTTAAAAAAGAAGATTTAAGGAAAAGAATTGCTTGATTTGCAAAATAGGCAACGTGAAGTTGACTCCTGGTCGTTTTGGAAGTCACGGACCGGAATTCTGAAGGGAAGCCAAGGAGATACAGAGGTGCTGTGACCCAAGCTCGGCTCAGCACCGGGCACAGAGCTCCTGGCACAGGTGGGGACGTGCCAGGGTGTGCGGCTGGATCGGGACTGTCCTGACACAGAGGGGAGGAGGCAAAGCTCTATCTCTGCAACAAAGATCCCTTGGTGTATCGGTTATCAAGGAGGTGAAAACTGCCCGGAGACACCAGAAAGCAGGAACCAGCCCCAAATCAGCCGAGGCGACAGGCCCCATATTCCTACACCAAAGCCAGACACTGTCCACCTGATTCCTGGCTTGGCTTCCCAAAAACAGTCACTGTCAGCTCTCCAGGAAACTCCACTGCCAAGAGGCAAGCAGAGAAGTGCAGGTGAAGGACACAAATTCCAGCTTTGATCATTTCCACAGAGCACTCCTCCTCCTCTACCCTGCAAACACCAGCTGGTGTGAGGAGGCAGACTACTCACTGCTGGGAAAGGCACACACATTCCTCCCGTGCCTGCTCTGAATCCGGGGGATACGCAGTAAACAGTCACTCGTTCCCAACACTCCCACTACAAGACTTTCTAGGAGAGAGACAACACTGCAACAGCTGAGCTACGGAGCACAGAAAGCAGCGAGGCAAAAACCACCAGTTAAAAACACCCAAACCAACCCAAACCAAACAACAAACCCCCACACAATCCAACTCACTGTTTGCAGCTTGTCCCGGTTCTCCAGCAAGAGCTTCTCTGTGCGCCTGTAAGCCTGAGCCACCAGGATTTTGGCTTCCTTGAAGAAACAAGGAGAGGGAGTTGGGGCGTAGGTGGCAACAAACACAACGTGTGGCTAAACAAGGAGAGCACTGATGGATGGAATCTGCAAACTGAGCCAGGCAGAACGTGGTTCCCACCAACAGAAACCACGGATAAACTGGTTGGAAAAAGGCCCAAGGAGTGCTGGTGATAAGGGGCAGCGAAGTCTTGCCCTAGCACAGCTCGATGGGAAATGCAGATTAAGGCTGTCCAGGAGCTAAAGGTGCAGCTCAGCACAAATCCCAAGGAAGCACAGCCACGGTGCTTCTGAAACAGAGCTTTTTTGTTTCCAGCTTATTGACTTTTGAACGAAAACAATGTGTTTTTTCAGCAACGAAGCCAAATTTCCTGTCAGAACAGGCTGATTTGCAGTCAGCCTGACCATCCTTTTGGTTAGATCTGGTCTAGGAAGTGCAGACATTTACACTGTGCAGCTGTGACTGTAAGACACAGATTTCTTGCCATCTCAGCCCTGCACAGCACAGGCCACTGGGCTGAACTCACAGCCAGGTGGGATTCTGCCCATTCCTGCTGCCTTACTGCACAGCCCTGACACAGGCGCGGAACTCCCCGGCCAACAGCAAAATGCAAAATGTTTGGGTGTAAACCACTTGCCATTTTTCACTGAACTGCAGAAAGCAAAGAACAAAAAGGAACCCTTAGCCCAGGGTGGCCTTACGTGGTCCATCATTTGCTGCAGGCCCTGGCTGAAGGGGCGCCGGCCGATGCCGGGGGCACTCTCCGGGTCTGGGAAGGAGATCTGCCCAATGCTGGGCACCATCCCGTACTGCTTCACCATGGAGTAGGCGATCTTGGTCACCTTCTTCAGGTCATCCTGTGCTCCTGGGCAGGAAAGACACACACACGCTGCTGGCCAGCTCTCAGCTAAGTGCAGGAAGAGCACATCCTGCACAAACACACGTCCTACCAGTGGAGAGAGCAGAGGACCCACTGGAGCCCATGGGGGTGAACACTCCACCCACCGAGGGACCTTCCTGCACGTCCCAGGAGTGACAGGGAGTGACCCTACTGTGGCCAGCTCACCTGAGTCCTGACCTGACACTGCCCACTGAGCAACCTGCTCTAGTGGAAGGTGCCCCTACCCATGGCAAGGGGTGGAACGAGATGGGCTTTAAGGTCCCTTCCAACCCAAACCATTCTGCGATCCTGTTCGGATTTAACTAGTTGGAAACAGCAAAGAAAGCTCTAGGTCTTCTCAAGAGCCTCACCAATAACTGCACCTGTGGCCTTTGGCTTTGGGACAAGCCTGAGACAACACAGTGACAACCACCCAGAGACCTCCACGCTCACAAGTGTCTAAACGCACCACGTGACATTTCTTCTTGCCAGCACAGGAAACCTCTGTCCCTTGCTCGGATCCCCTTGGACCTCCACCTGCCCATGCCAGGCTCGGGCTCCTCACCTGTGGTGACCTTGTTAAAGGTGATGGCCTCGGCCACTCTTCCCCCCAGGGCCATGCACATCCTCTCCAGCAGCTGCTCCTTGGTGAACAGGTACTGCTCCCGGGGCAGGATCTGCGCGAATCCCAGCGCCGCGTTTGTCCGAGGGGCTATGGACACCTGCAACACAGGGCAGCCCCCTCAGCCCAGGGAACAGCAGAGCTCTCCCTACAGCGGCACAGGGAGGGCAGGAAGAGGCCTCTGCGTTCCCAGTGACGTTTGTCCACAGACACGGACACAGCCAAGGGCAGCAGTGTGTCCCCATTCCTGCGCTGAAGGCTCTGCCTTCACACACAAACACACTTTCTGCTCAGGAAATGATCCTGAACAGCAAGTCACAGAAATCCTGAAATTTAGGAGTTACTTTGGAATGTATAGGCAGCACAGAGTTCACTAATTCCACCCCAGAATCCCTGAGACTACCTGCAAGGTAGTCAGGAGAAAGACAGGAGCCCTCAGAAAAATAACAGCCATTTTCCCCACCCATTAAACGAGAGTAATTAACACCAGTTCTGCTTACACAATGGGTCATTCAGAGTGAATGTGCCGCTGGTAACAGGCCAAGGAGCTGTCGCCCTTGTCATTTCACTCCCCACCTCCCCCCAGTGTCCCGGCTTGCATGGATCACATCCCCGGGTGCCAGAGAGCCCTTTCCCTGCAGAGAAGGGATTCGGGCAGACAACCTCCCAGTCTGGAAAACACATCTCTCCATCACTATCAGAGCAATTCCTGCAATGGCTTCGCCGGCTGCAACGTGCTGGGAAAGGGATCACATTTGGCTGTGTGCACACATGGAGGAGCAGCCTGGAAGTGCATGACTGAGCAGCAGCACCGGGAGACTCAGTTGCTTCTAATTTTTAATTGCAAGGCTTCTCCTATAGCTGGTTAATCAGCTTTGCACCAGCACTATCATCAATGGAGCCTAATAATGGATTTCTCTACAGCATAAATTAGGGACATGGTTTATATAATCACAGAATCACTAAGGCTGGAAATGTCCTCCAAGACCATCAAGTCCAACCTTCGACCAAATCCCACCAGCCCACTGAACCATACCGTGAAGTGCCGCGTCCGCTCGTTTTTGAACGTTTCCAGGGAGGGTGACTCCACCACTTCCCTGGAGAACCTGTTCCAATGCTTAACCAACCTTTCAGTGAAGAATTTATTCCTAATATCCAGCCTGAACCACCCCTAGCTTAGTGGTGGGCTTGGCAGTGCTAAGTTAGCAGTCGGACTCCACGACCTCAAAGGTCCTTTCCAAGGAAAACGATTCTGTGATTCTGTATTTGGCATCTCCTTTGCTGCAGTAGCACAGCCCCAGGCTCAGGGAGCTGAGCAGAACTGCACACAAGTACCACAAAGCAATCTTGGACAGGGAAGCCCTCGGGACCCCCTTCCCTGGCAGTGGAGGTACCTTCATGACGGCCTCGGTGTGCTCCAGCAGCCAACCAACCAGCGCGTGCCCGGATTCGTGGAACGCCACCACCTTCCTCTCTTCTGGTGACAAGATCTTACTTCTCTTGGCAGTGCCTGTGGGAACACAGACCGGGGTTTCCTAAGTTATCAACAGGTGGAACCAGTGGGGCACAACCTGGTCCAGCCTGTGGCCGAACTGTTTGTGCTGCACTCTGGAGAGGGGGGAGCAGCAAAAACCCTTTAACTAAAATGTTTGGAAAAGGTGCTCCCTGGCCCTGAGGTGGAAAGCAATCCATGCCTGGAATTGCTTGAAAACTCTGGCAGAAACTTCTTCCCCTTCTCCTCACAACAGACTTAATCATTAGACAAATAATTTGACATTTGATTTGACCACAGCTCAAGAACCTTGTTCCCAGGGTTGGATCTGCAACAAGGCAGCTTACTCTTTTATTTTTTTTGTGGGAAAAAATCTGAAAACACCACAAAAAACCCCCAAACAACAAAACCAAAAATGAGACTAGCTAGAGTCTCACACTGATTTTGCCGTTTTCAGTTCCTTAGGCAGAACAAGAGAGAAGAGAGATGTTAAATTATATGTACAAGGTCCCAGCTGAGAAAATGGTGCATTAAGAGTGTTCAAATCAGCTAAAGTCCAAGAGTAGATACAGAAAACCTTCTCCAGAGCCTGGAAATGTCTCTGATTACACATGGCATGCTCCGTATGAGCTTAAACCCAGGCTCCTGAGAAGCAGCAAATGAAGCCATAACTCACACTTAACCCTTCCTCCAGGAAGGTGATTTTCGAAAGTATCTATTTTCCAACTCGGCAGAGCAAGTCCAAAAAGGATTAGAAAAAAAAAAAAAAAAAAAAGGTGAATGGAAGTAAAACTTCTAGCACATAGGAGGAGAAGTACAGGACACACAGTGTGTGTCAGGCACTCGGCACAGCTCAGAATGCTGGATGCAAAAAGGCCCCAGGATTTGCAGGCCGGAGTCCCCAGACAGAGCCCAGAGCAGTGGAGGGGAGAGCAGCCAGTCAGCAGCAATATTGCACCGAGCTTGCTTCATGTCTTGGAAAACAACATTCTATTAACATGAATTTTTAAACAAGTCAAGGGTTTTATTAAACAAGGAAACAACAAAATTAGTGTGGCAGATCTTGTAAAATTACTGCTCAGGGACCCTGGAAACCGCTGTGCCCCGCCAGGCACGATGGAACAGCAGATTAATTGCAACTGCCTTGATTTTCAGCAGCCAGTCCCTTACCCTGCCCTCAGCAGCGTGTGAGCATAGCCCTGTATGGCTATTTCCACAGAAAGATGTATCTATTCTCTATAAATATATATGTGTATATATATACACACACATACACACACTTGGAGAATTCTGGAAGCATTCCCCTGTCAGCCCACTGAGCGAGGGACTGTGCTCTTCACAACAGCACACAGTGTGCCTACCAAGATTATTTCTTTCCCTACATAATCTCCAGGCAGGAAAGTTCCCTGAAAGCCTGTAGTTATCACATTTATGACACAAGCCACCCAGGAAACAACTCTGGTGCATCTCTGCTGGCCTTACACAAACCCCACCAAGAAAATAGGCTCCATCTTCTAAAGCCAAGCCCTAAAAGCCTCTGTGTGCTCAGCAGGTTTCTCCCCTCGCTCCCAGGAGACCTGACCGACTGCTTTCTGTTCCCAAACTAAAAACACAATGGGAACTACCACGGAGAGAAGTTCTTGCTCCTCCCTTACAGCAACACAAAGCTTTAAGGCTGACAGGGCCTCTGGACTTGCACAGCTCCCTTTTGATTCCACCCCACTCTTATTAAAACCAGAAGCTCCTAATGGAAAGCACAGTAATATCTTCTTTCTTTCAAGAAAAGCTTTTATAGGAACTGAAATGCCCTCTGGATTGTGAAACCCAGAAGCATTCCTATGACATGGGAAGGGTACATTTAATACAGGGGCCTGGGGGGTTGGTTGGGGTCTTTTAGAATCTGTCTACAAAAAATAGCCAGTCCTGCTAATATGAGAGAATCTGATTAAACAACAAAAAGACTCCGTGGCCTCTTACACACACCAGAGCCTGAGCGAGGCCAGGCAGCTTTAACTGCCAAGCCCATGTCCTGCAATGCCCCACCACATGGATCCCAGAGAGATCCCTTCTGACGCCAGCCCCTCCGGCCTTCCTTGCTTTTTGCTTTATTTTCCCAGTCTGGGGAACTAAGGCAAGGCTGGAAACTCAGAAAGAAAAGGCAAGTGAGTCCCACAAGTCTGGTGCTTTTGCTCCCGCAGATGGGAAAGTAAAGCACATCTTCACAAGAGCATGTGGTGCCAGGACAAGGGGGCACGGCTTCAAACTGACAAAGAGGAGGTTTAGATGGAATACCAGGAAAAAAAATCTTCCCTGTGAGGGTGGGGAGGCCCTGGCTCAGGGTGCCCAGAGCAGCTGTGGCTGCCCCTGGATCCCTGGCAGTGTCCAAGGCCAGGTTGGACAGGGTTTGGAGTAACCTGGGACAGTGGAAGGTGTCCCTGCCCGTGGCAGGGATTGGAACATAGACTTTAAAGTCCATTCCCACCCAAACCATTCCAGGATTCTGTGATCCTTGCTGTGGCTGATGAGAATTTCTGTGTTACAACTGCAGTTGTCTCACTGTCCACTCCTGGGAGCTCCTGAGTACAGTTTGGGATTTGTGCTTGCACCCAAAGCACTCAAAGGGTTTTGTTTTTCTGCAACAGGTGAAGCTGTGAGGAATTTTCTCAAACACCTTCTTTTAAACGAGGAATTCTCCAAGCGTTTTCTGATAAAGCAAACACTCAGGACTTAATTCCAGGATCAGGAAGTAACTGACCCAGTACAAACATCCTGTTCCACACGTTCCACCAAAAAGGCACAGAATGCCAGTCTGTGTGCCCGGGCTCCCCCCGGGAATGGAGCCTGGAAGCAGTTCAGTGTCTGATTATGAAATTCACAGCTTGGCTCCGGGGCAGTTCAACCCGAAACCCACCAGATTCAAATCCCTCAGGTGAAGTCAAGAGTTCTGGGAACTCTTTTCCCCTCCCTACAATAATACACTGCTACAGGGAAATCTCCAGAGGCTCCTCTCCTGGCAATGGCACAAGCAGCAGGGAAAGGCCACAGGATGTTCTCAGAGGGAGAACAGTGCTCTACTGTCTTGCAGTTTATTCTGCCAATTCATCAAAGCTCGGGCTTGGAGGGCAGAAAGAAAAATCTCCAATTTCTTGCTGGTGAGGATGCAGAGACTATTTGCTATTGATGTTTATGTAGCAGGTGTCCAGAGCAGCAAGAAAAATTCAGAGATATTGTCACTCTTCTTGTTTAAAAAAACCCAACAAACCAACCCACAAACCCTCCAACCTTCTAAACTGAAAATGCCACACAGATTCAAAGTCTCCTCTTTATTATTTTGCCACTGGCCATTTTCCCTGAGCTATGGGTTCAGACTCCTGCAGATTCAAGAAGTTGGAGCTGTTTGGGGTCTTTTTCAGAGAATTTTCTCTGTCAGTCATTGAAAACCTTCAGGCCAGAGCACACTCTGGACCCATCTCTCTTTCTGGAACGTAACCCCCTCACCTGAGCAGAACAGACCCCTGAGGCAGCAACAAGAAATGCTGCTGCACTGGCACAGGGTGCCCAGAGCAGCTGTGGCTGCCCCTGGATCCCTGGCAGTGTCCCAGGCCAGGCTGGACGGGGCTTGGAGCAACCTGGGACGGTGGAAGGTGTCCCTGCCCATGGCAGGGGGTGGGACTGGATGGGCTTTAAGGTCCCTCCCAACCCGCACCATCCCATAATTCCATGAACTGGCTGCATCTCTCACCTGCAATGACTCTTTCCACAGCGTACTCGAAGTTGGAGGTGTCGATGGATTTGTGCCCTTCCCTGGCAGCGTGAAGAGCAGCTTCATTGCAGATATTTGCTATGTCAGCTCCTGCAGACACAGGTTCACAGAGTTACATTGGGTCTGAACGGGACAGAGAATTCAGAGGAACGGGCACAAACCAATCTGGAGAAGACCTAAGGAAGTCAAACAGCCTGTGCTTTTTGTTCCTGGGGAACAGAGAGCAACCCCGGTCCGTGGTGTTGATGTTGGATCTGAATAATACAACTGCTTTGGCAGGGAATGCTGACACCACACAGAGCTCAGCAACCCAGGAGCGGGCTGAGGCCAAGGCTGGCTCCCAGGGACAGGGATGGTGTGGGCAGCGGGCTGGCACAGGCTGCTGCTCTGCTCAACCTCGGAGAGAAGAGAAGGAACATCTGTTCCCAGTTTGTGTGGGTGGGTGATGGTGGCGGGGGGCTGCTGAGAGAAGTCACGGAGAGGCAGCGTGCTGGGGCCTGGGAGAGGGGAAACCCAGAAAGGATATTCCAGGAACTCCACATAAACAGGAACTCTGGAGCCCCTTGCTCAGCACTGTTTCAAGCTCCCAGGGACCCACCCTGGAAGCAGGCTCGATGCAGGAGCCAGGCAGAGCTGTCCAATTTCTACTCTGACCAGCAAAATAATTCCTACTCATTCCTTCCATCGCTTTCCTGGTAACATAAATCAATTTAACAACCTCTCCTCTGAAGTGCAGCACCTCATCCTCAACAGCTTTGAGAGGAGCAGGACTGGTTCCTCCTTCCCTTAGGAATTAGGCACCTGGGCATTATAAAAGTGTGTTTTCCCTACCTCCCCACCCTGCTAGTCCAACAAATTTCTGAAGATTAAAAATAGTCATGAAGAACTGCTCATCAGAGCTCACCAGGGAGCTGGTCAGGTTCCCACAATTTTTTTGTATTTCCCACAGTTTTGACCAAAACTCCCTTTAGACCCCCAGCACCCAGGAGCTCCAGCCTGAATGGAGCAGGAGCAGCCCAAGGACACATCATACCACTGAATCCCGGGGTCAGCTCTGCCAGGTGCTGCGAGTAGAAACTGCCGTCCTGGATCAGCTTGAGGCCCTTCAGGTGCTGCTCAAAGATCTCCTTCCTCTCCTGTAAAGAACACCCAGCACCTGAGCCCAGGCAGGGGTCACAAGGCGGCCCTGCTGCCCGCGGCAGGGAGCGGGGCGGTGGCACCGCCGGCAGAGGGGACGCTGACAACGCCAGCAGAGGGGACAGCGACAGTGCCAGCAGAGGGCAGGGCTCTCCTTGCAGCGTTCCAGTGCTCCGGCAGCCCTGATAAACACCCAGCTCTCAAATTCCCGACAGATGCACGAGGCTCTCCCTGAGTCACCGCTTTCTCTCTCGGGGCCACTCTCCCCTCCTCGATCTCACTGGGATCTGTCTTAACTTTCCCCTCACCATAAAAGCTCTCGCAGGAAGGAGCTCTGACTGCCTCGACCTGCTCCTGCACAAACCACAAACTGCAAAGCCCATCCAGCAGCTCCTCAGCCTGCGCCCATTTCCCAGACGGGGGTGGGGGTGAGATGCCGCTGGCGAGCAGCCATCAGTGACTCATTCAGCTGGTCCAGGAGATCCTGACTCAAACAATGGGCTCAGTTGCCAGGGTTTTTCCCCTTCCTCCTTCAGGGCAGCTGCACAGTTCATGCTTCCGGGGCCAGATTCTATCAGGCATTTAAGGTATTTTCACTGAAAACTCTGCGGAGGACAGTGAAGCACAGATGGGAGAGGAAGAGCCTGTGCTGGCAGAGCACACAGATCCTCACTGCAGCTGAGCCTATTCCCAGAACTCTGCTACAAATGTCAACACAGCGGACATGGAAGACTCTTGTAAATGGATTTAAAAAGCATTCAGAAGGAGAAAGTCACTTAACAGGCCGCCTAAGGGAAAATGAGGAGCCTTACAAGGATAGGGAGGGCGATAAACCTACAGAACAAATAGTGCTCAAGGCACATGACAATTTAAGCTCTCACACCAGCCAATTGCCAATTAGGTGCTTCCCAGTTTCCTGAAGAGAAGGCACAAACACAGCTCTGCATCTGCATGGCAAAGGGAACCTCACAGAAGAACTCACTGCCACGGCTCTACCAGAGCAGAGACCTCCAGACCAGTGAGCTGTCACTTCAGAGGAACAGGCCACTGCATCAGCACCACAAATCCTCGATCCGGAGCACAGAAACAACAACAAAGGCAGAGAGAGGCTCAACATCTCCATCTCCCCCAAGCTCAGCTTTGCCAGGCCAGTGAGACCACAAGGGACTGGGACACCTGGGTCACAGGAAGGACAAGGCAGCTGGTGGAACATACCTGGAGTGTTGGGAGATCAATGAAGATGTGCCTGTCCAGCCTCCCAGGTCTCATGAGAGCGTTGTCCAGGACATCGGCGCGGTTGGTGGAAGCCAGCACTATGACGTGATCCGTGGTACCCATTCCTGCCAAAAACAAGGAAAACCGGAGGAGGAGGTTTTCCCCACCTCAGACTGCACCGCAGGCACACGGTGGGCTGGAGGCAGGGGATGGAGCACACAGCTTTACACAAAACCAGAGGGTGTTCACTGCATCCTTTGGGGCTGCTGTGGCTGAGTGTCCCCTGCAGCTCGGAGTAAAGTCAGGAAGGAACCTCCCAGGTCACCCAGGCCGGCCCCTGGTTATCATGGATACACTGAAATCCCCTTTCCATTTACTTAATAAGCCTTGGCTTAAGACTTCTTGTTCTCCTTCCTATTGCCACACTTGGAAATTGCTCCAACTAGAACCCAGAACAGAATCTCTATTTTGATGAGTTCACAGATGCCTGCTCACCCCCGGGATAAGTCAATTCCTGCTCCTTTAACTCCAGGTTGTACAAGCAGCATTTCCTAGCTGAAACAGCCTTTTCCACAAATTTCCATGGAAAGCCCTTTCAGTTTTTATTTACCTCCAGCCCTCAGTCACAGACAGGCCACCAGGGGAGGGACAGGCTTTCCTCCGACCTGCTCAGGTTAGTGCACAGAGAGGACAGCTCTGCCACCCAACAGGGGCCTTGTTCTGCACCAGTTGGTCTTTGCCTCCTCACCCACCTCTTACGGGCACTGTGCAGAACCCACACCAGACACAAACCACAACCCAAGAGCTTTGCACTGATTACCAGCACAGAATTTGGCCAAGCCAGTCAGAGCAGGTTCTGTCTCCAGGTCTTAAAGATGAAGGGAGCATCGGGATTCACAGGCTGCCTGAGAGCAGCCTCAATGGAGGCATCAAAGGCAGGCAGGATTTCCTGGGGAAGGGAAGGCAGGGCACTGGCAGCTGCAGGAGGGCAAAGAGGGGCAGAGTTTGTGCTGCCTGGGTGGGGAGCCAGAGCTCCCGTTGAATCACTGCCCCACACTGTTATTTATTGCATTCCTCCAGGTGCCTGCAGGCCCCTGGGCATGAGTCACCTGCTTCCAGCACATTCCCCAGCCCTGGCACACAGCAGCCTTCCCAGGGAAAGGACACCACAGTCCCATGTGCTTCCCTCTGCCAAGTCCCACGCTGTGGAGAGGCGGCTCCGTGCACGTAAGCTGGGCCAGTTTCAGCTCTCGGCTCCAGCAGAAGAGCTGCCAAATGTGTCAGCGTGCGAGAGCTCAGCACAGATCAAGGTTCCAGGTGAGGCAGGGGACTGGCTGTGCCAGCCTGTGCTGCAGCAGACCCGGTGCTCCCTCTCTGCGGGCTCCTGCCTAAATAAGCTGCCCGAGAGGATGAAGCCGAGCATCCTTCAGGCGTGTATCACACTGCACTCTGGAGTGGGATAAACAAGCAGAGACTGGCAGGCACTCCAGGAATGGCAGGATTAGATGGCACACTGCATTATCTGCCTTGCAGCTGGGAAGACTCTCTTAAAATAGGTCTGACTATTAGAACAAATAAAAAACCAGAAGCACTGAGAGCATCCTCCTCACATCAGCTTCTGCCCCACTTGCTTAATGCAACACCACCTGGCATGTCACAGGCAAAGATCAGCCAAAGGAACAGGCTACAAAAACAACACCTCATCACGTCAGCAAATGAGAGGCAGCTCCGAAAATGCAGCCTGAAGAAAAGAGTTCCTGCAAGGGTCACGAATGAACCACTCCAGAAAGGAAAGGGAAAAAGGGTCCGCTTGAGCTGCAAGTGCCCTGCTCACCACTGAGCAACACACTGCTTGGTGGGCATCTCACCTGCAGGCTTACACTGTGCCACCCTCCAGCCATTTGTCCAAAAGCCTTTGGACATGTCCTGGGAGCAGTGGGGCTGAAATGGGGCCCCTTCCTGATGGGAGCCCCGGGGCCGCACATGGCACAGCTCGGGACTTGTCTGAGGGCTCCAGGTGAAGAGCTGCTACCAAAAGCCATCCTGCATTTCCATTCACAAACCCCGGCTCAGCCCAGGACTGCCAAAGCTCCTCTGAAAGCATCCAGAACAGAGGAGAGATTTGGGTCACATTCCTCTTCCGCTTGTCTGCGGTTTGAGAGGGAAGATTCACTATTCAAAGCAGGCACCTGCTCCGACAGAGCCGGGGTTTGTGCGTCACTCACTCCGCTCTCACAAACAGCTTTTGTAGAGAGAGGCTCCCTCCAGCGCCTCCCCTTCTCCCACCACATCCCGGTGCTTCCCCAACTCCCAAGTTGTCAGAGGGAAGGAACCCGAGGCTGCTGAGGGAAGAGCCCTCCGATGACTCCGAAACGTTCACACCGATGTGACCGAGCCCCAGCCCGCGCTCGCCCCACGCAGCTCACGGTGCCCTCATCCCCCTGCAGCCTGCCCAGCTCTGATCCCCTCTTCTCCCTCTCCCTTCCCTCCAAGGAATCTCATTCAATCACAGAGATCCGACAATCACTGATGACTCACGGATCTGCTTTTGTGCATGATTTTTTTTCTCCAATTAATATCCAGCTCGGGTCTGTGGTGTTGTCTTGCCTTCAACACTCAATTTAAGCTCAACCGGAGCTCTCAACCTTCCATCTCAAGGCTTCCTTACAAACACCCACGACTCCTGGGGCAGAACTGCTCCCCTCCTAAACAGCTTATTCACCATCAACCTGAGAACTGTTTTGCTGCCATGCACGTGGCACATCAGTGTTGTTTTAGGCGACACACTCCGTTAGGTAACACTCCAGTGACACGTGCCAGGATCCCTGCCGATCCCATGTTCCCAGCACCAGGCTGACATCCTTGCCAGCTGTCTCCTGTTTGACACTGTCAACTCCTTGGACTGTTTTTTTTAGCGTGTGCTTGATAAAGCAGTGAGCAAAACGAGGGACTCTGTACATGATCTGTGCGAGACACGAATAAAGAATGAGATAATACAGATTTAAAAATAAACCAGGCAGCACACTGCAAACAAGGGACTATAAAGTACACACTGAGGATAATATTTACCTTCTAAACTCACTTTCCAGTTGAGCTGAACCCTCATTTCTGCATTGAGACTCACCAATTGAAACCACACCTAATTTTTACAGACTGATGGAAATCAGACATTTTCATTTTTAGGATAGAGATGTGGAATGTACTGACTACATATTCCTGAACAGACACGCAGGCTTCCATTTAATTCAGAGTCCAGCTCACCCTACAACTGTCAGGGGAGAAAAGGACCCACCCAAAGGCTGTGTTACCACTGGCCTTTGCTGTCAACATCACCTACTTCACCAGAAGCACTCGGTACAGAGCAGGGTCTGGGGATACCTTTGGTGCACGATGGCTTTTAATTTTTCATATGAGGAGTGTGATGAGACAACATGGCAGTCAAGCTATGAGTTACAGTTACAGTGAAGGGAAAAGTGAAACAAACACTCCCTGATGGGCAGGTAGGTGGTTATTCCTGACCCTGCTCTGCAATAGTAAGATTGAGCAACAGAAACATTGCAAGTTGGGTCAGTGCTACAGGCTTGGACAGAGACAGGACTAAGGACTGCCAAAGGATCATTCTTTGTGTGAAAGTGTCTGAGCAAAGGGCCAATTCCAGGTGCAGAACAGCCAGAAACCAAACACGAGTGTGGCATCAAACCAGGACTTGTTTGCAAAGCTTATCCCCCTCATCTCAGAGATCCTGTGGTCAGGCAGACAACACAAATGCAAGGCAATGGACAGGAGAATTGATATATTACATCACTCATGTCCCTTTGGGACAGCTGAACTCTAAACCCTGACAGCCTTTAAACCACTACCTGTCCCACACTGGATACAGCAAGTATCCAACAACGTGTAATGGCCAGCTGGACTGAAACTCCAGGGGGTTAAACCTTACTAGATTTAGGGACTAGTGATGGGGTAACACGGGCTCAGACTGGTTCAGACTTCAGCAAGAGAACACTGGAGAGGCCAGCCAAGTTCAAGCAGGACAAAGATGAACAGGCTAAGAGCTGAGGAGATAAGGACAGGGAGAAACACTGACCATCCATTTCCACCAGCAGCTGGTTTAAGGTCTGCTCCTCCTCAGCATTGGCAAAGCCAGACACGTTGGTGGAGCGCTTCTTGCCCACGGCATCGATCTCGTCGATGTAGACGATGCAGGGAGCGCGAGCCTGCGCCTCCCGGAACAGGCTCCGGACACGAGCGGCTCCGAGACCTGCGGGGAGAGGGAAGAACCGGTAAACCTGGGAGCTAAAACTGTTAGCAAAGCTGGAGAGCAGCATTACTGCCCTCAGTGAGATACCAGACAAACCCTCTGAATGTGACAGTCCCTCTCTCAACACTCCTGGCACAAAGAAAGAGCCCCAGAACTCGTGTTTAGTCCTTAGACTCAGTCTGTCCTGGAGCTGGGTTTAACTGGGCTCCTAAACCTGCAGGGACTCCTACAGCTGCTGCAAGAGGAGCTTTGCTCCCAGCTCCCAACGTGGCCTCCCGTTCCTCCCACAGCTCACAGCAGAAATATTCAACATTTTCCTGCATACTGACCCTTGTTGGGTCTCAAGAGATCTGTGAGGAAGGAAGAAAAGGAGAAGGATGGAAATCCCAAGGCACAGAGAGGCCCTACTTTCCCCATCTGCATTTCCATACAAGGAAGGAAGCCTCGGTCAAGGGCTTTAATAATAGGTACAGGGAAGCCAGGGAGGATGCTTGCAGGTGAAGGACCACAGCTGCACGCTCTCAGAAAGCAGCAACCAGAAATGCACTTCAGATGCTACATAATTAGGGAACTGCATCGCTGAAAACCTTTTATATCTTCAAGTCTGAGTATCCAACTCGTCCTCCCCACGCCAAGCCCTGTCCTTTGCAGGAAGCCCAGCCAGCCCCCTCCAACTCCACAACAGACCGAGAGAGCTCCCCCGGTTCCTCAGAGCACCTCACCTCCAATCACCTCCACGAACTCGGAGCCTGCCATGGCCAGAAACGGCACCTGGGCCTCTGTAGCCACGGCCTTGGCCAGCAAAGTCTTCCCACAGCCCGGTGGGCCCAGCAACAAGGCACCCTTGGGCACTTTGGCCCCGAGCTGGAGGTAGCGGTCGGGATTCTGAAAGGACAACACAGCCTGCTCAGAGCCATAGCTCACACCGAGCACCTGCACCACGCTGGGGCCTCCCAGAGCTTCCTGAGAATGTTTCCAGCCTGGGCAGCTCTGAGCTGCCAACGGGAGCAGCTCCATCTGCATTCCCATTGTGCAACTGGGCATACACGGCTTGTTTCAACAGAGGCTGCCCAGAACCACAAAGGTTGAGGAGCAGAGCACCCCCTCCTCCCCAGGTCACCCCTCTATCCCAGAAGGCAGGGAGGAAACATTTATCTTATTCTACTTTTACACACCTTTAAATAGTCCACAAATTCCTTGACTTCCATTTTCGCCTCGTGCATTCCCGCTACATCCTTGAAGCCAATCCCTTTTCCAGATTTCCCATCCACGATGGTGAAACGAGCCATCTTCAGCTGGTTCTGTGGAAGGCAGCACAAGCACCAAACAACTTGGGATAAGGCAACAGTCTGGAAAGGCTGTTTGCTATATTTTGGGAGATAGCCCAGCCAGGGAGACAGCCCAGCTGTCCCTACCAAACACCACTGAAGTCCCCACCAAAGCACTGGTGTTTCACGGATTTTTCCTCTGGAGAAAGTTCCCAGATGGATGGTTGACTCAAACTTTATTTATCCACATGTTGGGAAGAGACAGAATAAACTCGCAGTCATAGTCCCAACACAATCCAGTTCAAACTCCGTGTAGACCAGGCAGGGATGATTATTAAAAACATGCAGATGTTCAAAACCTGATTTGGGATCTCCTCCCTGATTTCTAAATGCTCTGATCCTCAATACACATGGGACAGGCACAGTTCTGAGGAATATGAGTTGATGGCAAGCAACTGTGGGTGGTAAATAGTTGCCAATACTTGTGAAAGCACAGGCACTTTGCACCAGTGCCTGATGCTGCTGCTGGTTTCTGCTGGAAACACCCCAGGCCAAAACTACAGGTCTCAAACTGAACAGCCACCACGTTTCCGTCTCCTGATGCATGTGAAGCCACAAGGAGAGTCAAAACAAGAATTCAGTTAAACATCGTAACTGCTCGGTATGTTCTACCCAAAACAGCTACTCGGGAGGTTTTTTCTTTCAGAAGAAAGTTTACGGCTTCTGAGGCCTCAGAAACATCCAAAGGAAGAGTTAAACTCAGGGCCTGGCTGTCCCCACTTAGGCAAGGACACAATCTAGTCCTCAAGGCCTCATTACTCAACACTTCTTTAAAATATTCTTTTTCTCTGAGCAGCTGCATCCTTTTGTTCAAAGAGAATCTCAAAGCCAAAAGAGAACTGCGGAGGAGACTAAGTGGGAAATCCAACAAGGGACTGAATTCACTGTGTTTTCATCCCCGATCCCTGCGGTCAGGGACAGAGCACCCCAGGCTGGTTCCTACGGTTTCGTCAGCTGATCCAGGCCAGGGTGGGAGAGGGGAGGAGGAGGAGGAGTTTTGCCTGGTGTTGCAAGAGAGGCATGCGGCAGGAGCAGAACAGGCCAACACATAATGAACTCCAGAATCTGAACATATTTTATAAATTGAGAACTCATTTTGCAGAAAGCAGCAATTCCTACTTCTGGCTGTATGGGAGGCATGTTGGCAGGGCCCAGTGAAAAACACCATCTGCAGCTGCAGCTCATTAGCAAGCTTTGAAAACAGCAAACTGGACTGAAATTCCCTGAGCTCAGCCCTTCCTGCCATTGGGAAGGGAAGGGACCTCAGCTAAGGCCAGTTAAGGTACCAGCCAGGGAGATGATCAGCACAGGATGCAAGATGTGGCAAGACTGGAGAGTCCTTGGCACCAGTTCATCCTCATCCTGCGCTGACTTTACTGGGAGAAGGGGAGGAGACGACCCAGCAGAAGCCAAGACTCCCCACAGGCTGCAGAACACGCTCCCAACCCAGGCTACTCACAAAGGCGTTGAAGCCTCCGGCCCTGCTCGCCACCCTGAAGAGGCGGAAGATGCTCCACAGCATGGACACGACCACCAGCGTCACTATCAGGGAAAGGACGTCACTGGAAGGACAAAGACAGGTACAAACTGAAGCACTCAGCCACAGCCTGCTCAATATTACCCAACGTGGCCACTTTCAAAGGACATTTAGGCTACAGTGCAAATGAGGAGACGCGATTCGGAAAATGGAACTTTCACGGGTTTTTCTACAGATATATAAAACCCCAAGCCCCGACCATTACATAACCTAAGAAGTTAAGCAGAGGACACTGGCAAACATTGCCTACAGCTGTGGAAGAAATTCGACCTCACCATCCACTTCAGAGGCATTTCTGCTTCTAAAACAAGCAGGACCTCCAGGCACTCACATCACACCCGGAGCAGAATCTGCTGGGGCTGGCAGGGCATCCAAAGGGAGCTCACTGCAGAGGACAGTGTCTCGTAACAATAGTGATTCCAACTCCCCTAATCCTGGCAGAAATCCCAGAGTGAGTCTCCCATTAAGAGACTGCTTGATCCTCCTTAGTCAAACCTCTCAGGAGTCCTTTATGCCAGAAAAAAAGTGCTCCAGCACCAACATGGTCAGTTTTCTGGATCCTTTGGAACACCCACTGCATTAGAAGGGAGCTGAGATGACACTCCAGGTCTAACACAGTGACAGGACAAACACGCCGAGTACAAACACCCTGTGAGCTCTAAACAAAGGATACTCCCAAGAGCAGGAAAATGGATCCTATGACAGACGACAGGCTGAGATTGGTGGGCTCCTGTTCTGCTCCACATGCCCGAGGAACCACCTGGCCTCACCACACTCTTGTGCTTATCTTTACACCAGGAACGTGCGTTCCACCTCTCAGAGAGCGATGATTTACTCAAGCACGGGACCAGCAGGAGCTCTACAGCCAGCTGCATTTGCTTCTGCTCAGGGAGAGATGCAAAAGCAACACCGAAACCTGAAAGTCACCTTCAGTTTGTCTGCTCTGCAAACAGGATTAATTCTGAAACACCCCGAGCGCCCACAGCGCGGAGTGAGCCGAGCCCAAGCTGCAAAGGCTCTGCACCTCACAGGCTCAAACTCTAGACTGAGACCAGATCCTCCAGACATTCATCAGGTCTTCTGAGAGACTTAACACCCCATCACAGCTCTTAAAAAATTCTTTAAAATCTCTTTTGAGGAGCAGGGGAAACAGCTTGTGTTGGGGGCTGATTGTCTGTTCAGTCCTCTCATCCTGTTACACACAAGCCTGAAAAAATTGGCAAATTCTGAATTTTAACTGAAGGTCTCATACTGCATGATTAGTT
Source organism: Mohoua ochrocephala (assembly GCA_013398855.1). Taxonomy (NCBI): domain Eukaryota; kingdom Metazoa; phylum Chordata; class Aves; order Passeriformes; family Acanthizidae; genus Mohoua; species Mohoua ochrocephala. Next base: position 36,938 of record VZTA01007589.1, read on the forward strand.
AAAAAAGCTTATCTTCATCTATTCAACTATCTATTAAAAATGTCCCAATGTTGATGAGAGGACAAAATCCAGCCCAGGTATCCCTTCATACACAAACTTCGCATTTTGGCAAGGTGTCTGGGAGGAGGAATTACCCACACTGGCCATCTCCAGTGGGAAAATCGAAGCGTTTTAACGAGGGAGGAAGGCTTAGTGCACCTCCAGCCTTCTCCACAGACCAGGCTGTAACATCACTTGTTGCCAAGATTTCTATCACACTCTGCACTTGAATAGTTGATTATGAGGACAAAAAGTGCTCAGCCGGGCAAGAATTCGGTGACCCTGACCTGAAACATTTTGGCCTGTTGCATGTTGCAATTCCAGACTCCTTAGGACCTTCACTTTTCAAACATTAATGTACATCTAAAGCACCTTATCTTTCAGAAACATTCATTAAGTGCTCCAAATCCAAGCCCACTTTTTGGTGCTGTATTTAGGTAACATTTAGCTGAAAGTCACTTTTCTCTCCGAGCACAGGATGCTGTCACCAACACAAGAGCCACAGTAAGGACAAATTTATATCATACTTTCCATAAAAGCCAGGGTGTTTGTAGGAAATAGGGATTCTCTCTTTCTCATCAATATTCAGCTCATCCTCCACAGCTCTGAGCTTCTCTTCAAATTTGTCGATGTTTGCCACGCGCATGGTGTACAGCAGGGTCACGTTCTGGGGACAGGCAAGCCACAACAGCATGGAAATGTTATTTATTACACATCAATATCTGCAAGGAGCACAGGTGCACAGCACGGACAGGTCAGGGAAAAATTAGCCTCATGCTACACCCTTTGATCCTGCATCAATGAATTCGGGAGCAGATGACTGACACCAGGGCTCTGAGTGAATTTAGGAACCCTCTGGTCTTAGGGAAAAAGGCTGATGGAGTTTGACAGAACACTCATGACTAAAATCCAAAGGGGAGAAAACTTTTGAAACAAAATCCAGTCGTAAGACTTTACAATCTCCTGGACACCTCCCATATCAGACTGCGCTGGTAGAAGAAAATTGAGTTTCTCCAGCTTTTTAGACATACAAAAGATTCTTTTTTTTTCCAGGCCATCACTAATTATTTTTACAAATCAAACTGGAAGTCTTAGTTTCCAGGTTGCTTGAAGCCCCCTGAACTTCAAACACAAGAAAGAAAATAATTAAAGAAAAGCAAATTTACCAGCTGGAGCTTTACTGACCACATACATTCATGAATTCAGCCACCTTCAGCAGTACTGCCTAAGCTCATTCACTCCAGCTCTAGGGAGTCACTCACAACTTGTCCATGTGGAGTTCCTCCCGGGTGCAGATAAATCTCCACGATGTCACTCTCGGGCACCACCTCGATCCTCTGCACCTCCCCCTTCGCCAGCATCTCGTTCACAAAGTAGTTCCAGGAGATGTTGGTCCCTTCCCTGTTCTCGCCGATCATGAAGCGAAGCATCAGCACGATGAAGGTGAGCACCAGCAGCGCCCGCAGACGTTCCAGGTGCATCTGATTCTCCCTTCTCCTGCGTTTCTCCTCCTCTTCAGAAGAAAGATATCAGAGGGAAAAGGATTAGTGTGTAATTGTGGCGCTGTCTGATCCAAAGAAGGGATAATTAAAAGACAAAGATTAACACAATGGTACTTTTGGAAGGTTTTTGTGCTGCATGTTTGGTTTCTCCCGAAGGACTGGGCTCCCCATGGTCCCAGTGCACCAAACCCACCGAAATCCCACCAAATATCATTGTGGGCTAAAATGAGATACTCTCTTGCCTGGCCCCATAAGGACAGAGGTCAAATAAAGCCACAGGACCCTTATTGCTAAAAATCAAACTGCAGAGTGACTACAACCCACTTCATACAACACGGTTCCACAACGGAAAATATTAGGAGTAAATCCCGCGTCCCTGGTAAATCCCACAGCACATTATTATTGCCAGGTGAGCTCTGATCTCCTGGCACCTGCACCATGACTCCAGCAAGGCTTCCACTACCTCAGTAAATACCTGCATTTGCAGAGAATGGGAGATAGCACAGCACACAAATACGCTGCAAATCCATCTGCCTTAACCAAATTCCCCGGATTTTCTCCCATACAGCTCACCTCATGTTTCAGAGGCTTTGATAACTTGCCCGCACGAAGGATCTGTATCCAAGAGGGATTCCTATGCTGGATGTGCTTTCCCACACTTTTATTGTACTACAGCCACACTGAAGCAACGACATACGGAAAAGGGATGTTTTACTTCAACTATTTGCCACCAAATATTTTTCCAGTCTCACAACACTTTTCTTTTTTTTTTGCACTGCACAGGCAAATTTACAATTCTGTGGGCTGTAAAGGACTGTCACAGCACAGTTCAATGTCAGCTGCTGGCCAGTGTTTGAGTCGTTCAAATGACAACAAATATCTCCTCCTCTTTCCAGTCACATGTGAGCGTTCCCAATATATAATTCAGCACTTGCTCTTGATATACAATTTAACAGCAACAGCACCGTGGCACACATAAATACCCTTCTACACCCAGAAATAAATTCATTCCGTGCCACTGGGCTCTAATGCACCAGTGCTGCAGCCCAGATTTGATTTATTTGCAAATTCATAACAAATGCCCTGACACCAGCATTTATCACCAGTCACCAATTAGGCCCTACGCACGCTGCAACAAAACCCAGGGACAAACATATGACCCAGGCAGCTGCTAAAAAAAGTCCTCTGTCCTTCAGAGGCACAGCCTCATTTTTCACTGCTTCCTAGCTCTGCTCCACGCTGAACAGGAAAGGCTTGTTCCTAAATAGAAACAATGCAGCTTGGCAGAGAAGTCATCATTTCAGAGGGCTGTGACAAGCTCAGACTCCGCGTCCAGCCCATCCGCTTTGTTCTCCGCTGCCATCCCCTCACCAAGTGTTATCTGCTGCATCCAGCTTTGTTAGGACTCAGGAATTCATCCCGAGGCTGCGGGATGACATCCACTACAGTCTTATTAGGGAAAATTAAAATACATGATAGAAGACTTAGTCTGCACAGCATCCTGAAAAGCTGAGCGGGTTCTAAATAAAAAGATCCGACAGAGAAAAGAAACTGCCTCAGGGAAGTGAATCCCGACAGGAAAAGTCCATCTAAGGCTGTGCAAATCCCTTAGAGGTGCCAGAGTCAACTCCTGCTAGAGCACTTTGCTGTATTACCCTTCAGACCGAGTGCAGGCCCATAGCCTGCTCTGAACACACACAACCAGGGGTGTGATCACACCACCACCACCCAGGGGAAAGCTGCCCATCAGACATCCTGACACAACTTCTCCCATTTCCAGGAATTAGATCTTCCTAGGACCTTTAACCTGCAGCTGAATAATTTCAGGAGAAAACCCCATTTCTAGAAAGCTGGAAGGCAACACCATGCTTTCCTCTAGCCTGCATTTCATTAAGTACAAAACGGATCTTACTTCTCAGCTGAGGTAAAGTGTGACTGTCTGCACAGCACAACATCCACACTGCACCACAAGGCACCCCACAACACTCGGGAACGAGTCCCAGGGACTGGATGTGACACTTGCAAGCAGCAGCTGTGGGAATACTTCCAGCTTTTGAGTCCCCAGCAGCCTCCACCGAGCAATGATTTGCCATTAACCCCAAATGTGAACTCTCTGATTAAAATCTTTGCAAGGGCTGCGGTGACAGTTTGAAGAGTTCTTTGTAATAATTACAGCAGAGACAAGTGCTCCCCTGGAGACACGGGGCAGCGTTCCCCCTCCCAAAGCCGGGCTGTCCATTAATCACGGGAGGAGAGAGGCCACGGACCACGGCGTGATGTGAGCAGCTGATGTGAGCAGCTACAGCACTTCCAGGTGCTGTGCTCAGCCATCCCCCGGCCTCGCACACCACGGGCCCCAATTCCACACCCCGACTTCCCTCCCGAGGACTCTGTGATGGCTGCACTCACATCCCACTGAACGCCTCGTCCCGGATCAATCATCAGGGAAAAGCGATTGCTCTGGCCCTAAGGGGACACTGCAGTGACACCAGCCAGGCTGTCAGCAGCAGCTGACCTCTGACTTCGAAAGCAAAAAGTCCAAGAGGATTCAATTATTAAGCACAACAAAGCAAAAGCCAAGTGCTCCCATCGTTTGATGATATCCAGGTAAAGGCTTAGAAAATAAATGATAAAATCATATTACAATCTGTAATGACATTAAGTGCCTCCCAACTTGCAGTACAAAGTTCTGGAGCCACGGCAGGGGGTTGGAGCTGGATGATTTTATGGTCCCTTCCAACCCAAGCCACTCTGTGATTGACAGGTTTTTAGGGAGATAAAACTCATTGTCAAAAAGTTCTGTACATGCCTGGGGCTTAGGAGAAGAAGACATGGAAAAAACCAGTATCTAGAAATACTGATTTAAAAAAAAAACAAAACAAGAAAAATCAGTAACATGGCTGAGAGCTCTTTAAGGAATTTATATCCGAGCTCTGTGAATCACTAGAAGTAGGGGCACATCCACATTGAAGGTAAATGAAATATAAGAAAATAAAACCAAATCCAGCTTAAAGGACTGGCTTTAGTTAATACAAGTTTATGAAGTAAAAATGCTCTGCAACAAAACCTCCCAACCCAAACCCAGCTAATATTATGGATAATAATCGTAAAGGGGCACAGCCAAGGCACACGGCAATGGAGTGATTTGCACAGGATGCAAAGTGGCCCAGGAAGAGTCACTTTCATGCTCTTTCATCCTGTGATTAGATAGTAGGGAAAAATTCTTCCCTGTGAGGGTGGGGAGGCCCTGGCACAGGGTGCCCAGAGCAGCTGTGGCTGCCCCTGGATCCCTGGAAGTGTCCAAGGCCAGGTTGGACAGGGCTTGGAGCAGCCGGGGACAGTGGGAGGTGTCCCTGCCCATGGCAGGACAGGCTTCAAGGTCCTTCCAACCCAAGCCATTCCAGGATTGCCATGATCTGTCTCGTATCTTCCAGTCCATCACCTAAACCAAAATACTCCTTCAAACTTGCTCTTAGCCCCAGGCTTGTACAGGGGGGAAGTTACAGGCACAGGGAACTCCCCAGAGCCAGGAGCACAAGGGTGGATCTCCCTCCCTGTGTGCCCCTCCCTGGGTTTCAGTAAATCCTGGAATTTTTGGCATACACGTACCGTCCTCCTCCTGCGGAGATTTCTTCTTGACTCCTCCATTCTTCTGGCTACTCCCCCGAGAGCTGGAAGTAGCAAACCAGGAGGTGCTACCTGCAGGCGAGCAGAGGTCAGAGATCGTTTTAATGGCACGAGGGAAATCATTTGGAGAAATTTCTTCAGTACTGAAACATGGCACAGCCATCCCTAACACCGGTGTGGGCAGTTAGGAACAGCCTCACACTCGGGATTGGAAATGCTCATTAAAGGAAATGCAGGTGATGGAATTAAACCAGGTTCCTCAGGAATGCTGGGGGATACTCCAATAAAAGCCAAAAAAGACCACAAACACAAAGTCTAACGAGTCCAGCATCTCTTTAATCCCCTGAGCCCCTCGTGGGAAGGTGCCACTGTTCATCCCCGTCACCGAACCCAAACCTGGATCCCTGCAAACACACCCAGCTCCCACACCCAGGAACACAACAGCTCTGCTGCACTTTCAGCAATGCAGAGGGAAGGTGAGGAAAGGTTTCCTGACCTTTTCCCTCCCTGCTCCTCGGGACTCACCCAGGAGGTTCCAAAGTCTGACTGGAGCCCGGATTCCGTGCTGTTTTGTCAGGACTGCACCGAGACCTGGACGTGGCAGGGGAAGTGTTGGTGCCAGGAGGCTCTGAGGGAGGAGAGAAAGAAAAACAAGATGACGATTGGAAAAGCTCTGTGGCTGCTCAAGCTTTGTGTGCCTCCTGAGACTCTGACTCCTGAGCAGGGAAACACTGTGGGTGAGTGTCAAGACAGCAGCTGGGAGCCCTGGATGGGATTCCTGGTTGGGCACTTCCCACGTGCCTCTGGAAATGTTCATAACCCATTCAAAGAAAGCACAAGTGTAAATAGACAACCCATGCTCAAAACACTTAATATTTCATCTTCTTCCTCCCCGTGTCTGTTTTTTGTTCTAAAGGCAGGTTGGAAATCAGTTCTTAGAATGTGAAGACTCCCTGCCATATTAAGAAAAAGGTTTTTTAATGAAAAAAAGGATTTTTTAAAGGAAATTTTAAGGACTTTTAACCCTCCTGCACAGCAGCAAGGCCAATGCAGCTCTGTCCCTGAGGTAACTCAGCAGGAATCCTGCAGGGGATATTCACATCCAGGTGCAACTTCACAACATCTAAACCAACACTTACTGACAGTCCCACTGAACACGAGTCTGGCCCCTTCTCCAACGTGATTCCTGTCTCCCCTCCACTCCAATCTCTAAACCAGCCAGGGACACTGACCAGGCTGAAACCCCTCACTCTCTTTTCCTGCCTTTCCTCCTTTTTCCAGCTTGTGGTGGCTTAAGATGGCAACCTGAGGACTGATGCTCTCTAAAACAGAACAGCTTAAATTTAAACTAATCCCAGGAAAACCTGGCATGAAACAATGTCCCACATTGTTCTCCCTCCATCTCCTACTTGCAGCACAGAAAAAAGGCTTAAATCCAGAGGAGGCCACGAAGTTGATGAGAGGGATGGAGCACCTCTTGTACAAGGAAAGGCTGGGAGAAATGGGATTGTTCAGCCTG
>VZTA01007589.1:51660-181881 GCA_013398855.1 Mohoua ochrocephala
CCCGCCCTCCAGACCCCGTTTTTTGGGGTGAGGATGTCTTTTTCGCAGGGGTGCGGGGAGGGGGGGGAAGTGCGTTTTGGGGTGAGCGCTGCGCTGGGAGGAACAATACCAAAAGTTGTCTGAAATGGTAATTTCCGTTTCCCATTTCATCATCCCCGGGTAGGCGTTAGCCCTGCGTGTGTGTGCGCAGGGCCGGGGCCGCACCGAGCCCAGCCGGCCCCAGCCCCAGCCCCGCGGCTTTTATTTATTTCCCCGTTTAATCTTTAAATCGCTCCGTGTTTCTGTCCTCCGAGGAGCCTTTGTGTGCCGGGGAGGGGCTGCTCGACACCTTTGCCCCTTAGCAGAAAGGAAAAGAGGAGAAGAAGAAAAAAAAAAAAAAAAGCCTCCCAAGCCCAAACAGCTGCAGCCCAGGACGAGCCTCCCCCAGCCCGGGGATGGATTCATGTTTAGAAAGGCAAATGTGCTCGGAGGGAGCCGGGATGAGCCGAGCCCTCGGTGCCCTCTGCCCTTTCCCAGAGGGAGCAGCTGTCCGGGGTGTGCGGCTCAGAACGGGCCCTTCATTGAGGCACAGGGGCCGTGTGTTTACGGCTTGGCTTCTCCTCCAGGCTTGGGGATCTGTTTTGATATCCAGTTGCAGGAAAGGGTTCCTCCCCCCTCCTGGTTTTGTACACAAAGTGCTCTCTCACCACTGGGGACATGGCTCTATAGGCAGAGAGCGAATTCCAGGCAGCTCTTGAAGCAAAATTCCCTCCTGAGATGGCTTCTGAAATGGGGTATACACCATTTTTACCCTCTCTGTAGGCGAAGATTTTTAGGTGAAAACATCTGTGCCGCTTTGTAGGGGCCGTGTGCTTTCCTGAAATTTATCTAAATTTAAGGAACTTGGAGTTCAGCGTATTTCTCCTTTTTCTGTTTTGTTCGCAAAATGGAACATTTTTATATAATGACTCCAATTATTTCCTTTTTCTGTGGGGGAAAACCACTCCATGGAGTCATGGAGAGGGAAAAGGAGATTAACTCTCACATGTTTCCCAACGGCACCGATACATTCTTTGTGTGCGCCCTACCAGGAGCTCAACCTTTAACTTGATTAGCTTAAAAAGGGGAAAAAAAAAAAAAAGTTGGCGTTTTTACAGGCCGGATTTTCTGGCAGATTCCAGGTCGGAGTACTCTTGGGGTGGTTTGGAGGGGTTTGGAACGTGGCGTGGAGCGAGCCCCACGCCTCGCTGGGGAAACTCTGGGCACGGCGTTGGGTTTCAGAGCTCCGTGACCTGCTTTCTTTCCGTGGGAAGCGCTCGGCAGGGCAGGATCAGCCTCCGAGGGGTGGTCCGTGCCTGTGTGGGCGAGCTCTGGGGCTCTGTGCGAGCCGGTCCCAGGGCTCGGTTACGCTCAGGGCTCAAAGCCGTGCGTGTCTGGCGCTGCCTTGGGGGGTGCCGGGGGTTTGCGGAGCTCAGCGCTTTCCGTGCGGGAGCGCTCCGGGTCTCCCCGGTTCCGGGAGAACTCGTCAGTCCTACGGGAGGTACCAAACCTGCCGGGGCACATCCTGCCCTGGAGAAGGGCTCTGCTGTGAACCCGTCCGGGCGAGCCGGGGCTTGTGTGTGAGCCCGGGGTGTCTGAGTCAGTGCGAGGGGTTGGTTGGTTTGCGAAACTCCCGGCGAGCCCGAGCCGCCCGTGCGGCGAGCGACGCGCTGGGCTCGGGGCGCAGCGAGCCCTCTCCGTCCCCGACGCTTTTTTTGCCCCGTCCCTGTTGTAAAGAGTGACCGAGGAGCCCCGGCCATGTCGGCGCTGGCTGCCGCCGCTGGCTGGAAACTGGAGATGTTACGTTTCGTGTTCCACACTTGGTTTTGCTGTGCAGTTCTGCTTCTGCTTTTAGAAAGGAACTCTTCTCTCTTGTCTGCGTCTCCATTTCGTAAAAAAGCGTGGCTCAGAGCGAAGTGATTTTTTTTTCCTTTTTTCCATGGGCAGCTTTTTGTTTTTATGATGTTGCAACAGCATTTTCTCAGACTTAAACCTGCAGATCGTCCTGTTTGAGGGTTGGGTTTGGATGGGGGAGGAAATCTTACAAAAAAAAAAACCCCAGAGCAAAAACCCTTTGGCTTAATTTCTTCCTACGTGTGTGGCAGGCAACCTGATAAGATTATTTTATTTTCCACTCGTGTTTTAATGGACCGAGTCCCCCCAAATGCTTGCGAACAAAGCGAAGCGTAGCGCGGCGTCGTGCCGCGTTCTTCCGCTGCTCAGCAGAGCAGACAAATGTATTTCTCTGGGGTCAGTGAGACTCGTCGTGTTAATCAATACTGTACCAGCAGTGTTCCCTTTCCAGGGAACCAGATGGGCTACTTACAACTGGTGCTGATTATTTTAACTGTGTAATTGTAACATGGCTGCGTGATGACAGTGTTTCCTGCAGATACTTCAAAGGAAGGTTCCCGACGAGTGTGTGTCTTTACAGCGTTTAATCTGTCCTCTTTGTCTTTATGTTGTGGCTTTTGGACATGTGTTTGAAGTACTAAGAGGTTTTTCTTTCCTTACCTCCAGCTTTTCTATACATTAAAAGGAGGCAGTGCTCTGGAATGATGAAGTGTCTCCAGTGTGGGAATAAACCCAGGGTTTTAGAGGCTCCCACAGTGGTGGGTTGGTTTCAGTGAGTTTTAGATCCAGGCAGTGACTAAGCCCAAAAGCTGGGAAGAGATTTAAGTGACTCTGAGGAAACGGCAGTATTTTTTTAAAATAGTGCATGTGGCTTTGTTTTGGGGAAAAATATGTTGCGTGGTGACTCGAGTCTTAACTGGGACAGGCTAATTACTCAGTGAAGAAATCCTTCTCCGAGGGAAGGAAAGGCACAGGGCCGGAGCTGGTTAATTACATTTTGTAAAATTATGGAGTGACGGCTTTCTGAGCAGGTCTGCCCCTCTTCCTGCCCTGTACCTGAATTTCAGGCTCAGCAGTTGCCTTACGGATTGAAATTCCTCCCGGGTATTAAGATTTAATGGTGGTAGGCCCAGAGCAAGTAGTGGCAGGTTACTGCTGCTTTTCAGTACAGCAAAGCAAATAACACTGGGAAATATTTACATGGGGGTTGTTATTCTCCTCGTATTTCCTCGATGAGCTCTAGTAAAGGTGCTCGTGTGCTCCTTCCATCGCCGGGGAGAATTCCCTGCATTTCGGTTGTAAAAGGCTGCGGAGAGGAACCGGTGTCTCCATAGCAAAGATTCCAGTGTTTCGTGATTGGCTCACATATATTTTTACCCCATCTAATTTAAACCAGTCTGCACGACACTCGCAGGAATGATTTGTATGCAGCTTTTAAATATTTTCCTCCTTCCTGCGTGAGGGATTAGCGGCACAGAGCTGCTTTTTCGGAGGGTTCTCAGCCAAGTGTTACGTAATTTGTGTGCCACCGATGCACGGCCATAAAAAATACTCCCATCAATGTTAAGGGAAAGCTTGTGTAGGCAATTATTTGAAATCACAAGTGTCCTAAGCAGGTTTGTGCAGCCTTAAAATCTGGGCAAAAACGCTGCCTTTGGAATCCTGCTGGGAAGGGGGGTGGGAAGCTGTCAGCGCCCGTGGTCTGGAGGCTGGTTTTGAGCACATTCTACTCCACTTTTTAAGCTTTCCTGTGTGAGAACTGGTGTTTTCTGGTGTATTTTCTCATGCGACCGTTGGGTACTCAAAAACCCTAATTTCTCTGAGTCTGGGTGGTGGTGCTTCAGCTGGGGCTGCTTATGGGTGATGCCAATTTGTAATCTTTTATGAGAGTACGGGGGGGAAAAAAAAGTCGAAAGAAGCTTAAATGCTAATAACAGCGAAAAATCTGCTCGGCGTGGAGTGCATGTGAAGAAAGCGGGTGCACGTCGGGCTGTGGAGTCTCCGTCAGCTGAGCTGGGGGCTTTTAAAAATCTGCTCTAATTTTTATGCTGCATGTGGAATGGCTAATCCCATAAAAGCCTCGCACCTTTTGACAGATGAAACGCTGCTGTTCTTCACTTATTTGAGCAAAATATTTTTATAGATGGTATTAGCTCTGTGGCTCCGAGGGTAATGCAGTCCTTGCACGAGAAAGATCTTGCTTTGATCTGACAGCTTTCAAGATCCATTTCCAATCTTGGAGTTCCATTAAGTCTGTTTGTAATGGTGCCCTCAGACTTTTTTGCTGTTTATGTGACTCTTTGGGGTGTTAACGTTGTTCTGTATTTGAGTTCTCTTTAATAAACCGAAGGAATAATTGGGGTCAGGAAAGGAAATAATCATGTTAGAAGGTGCAGTTAATTATATCAGGTATTTTGGGCTCCAGAATTCTTTGTCTCGGTTCTAATGTTTTCTTCAAGTTGTAGGATGTAGTGAAATTATGAAATCGTCAAACTGGGACAGTGGGGCAGGGCGATGCGTGGTGGTTAATTTTGGGAGTGTGAAATGAGTGTGGCTGCAGGCTTGATGTCCACGAGGGCTGTGGAGGATAGGAGGGATGGTCTCTCTGGTGTTTTCCGTCTTCTGTGGGGCAAGAGGTGGTCTTCTGTGTGGTCCTGTGTCCGTCCAACAGGATTTAAATGATCTCGTGCCCATCCTCCCATGACTTCCATGGTTCTGTGTCCATCCGGTGGGATCTTTGTGGTTCCGTGTCCATCCAACACGATCGGTTTGGTTCTGTGTCTGTCCAGTGGGGTCTTTGTGGTTCTCTGTCCATCCAACATGGTCTGTTTGGTTCTGTGTCTGTCCAGTGGGGTCTTTGTGGTTCCGTGTCCATCCAACACGATCGGTTTGGTTCTGTGTCCGTCCAGTGTGGTCTGTTTGGTCCCGCGTCCATCCAACGTGGCCCTCGTGGTTGTGTGTACGTCCGGTGGGATCTCCGTGGTCATGTGTCCATCCAACATGGCCCTCCTGGTTGTGTGCATGTCTGGTGGGATCTCTGTGGTCATGTGTCCATCCAACATGGCCCTCGTGGTTGTGCGTACGCCCAGTGGGATCTCTGTGGTCATGTGTCCATCCAGCAGGGCCCACGTGGTGCCACGTCCCTCGAGGACGGCGCGGGAGCCCCCCATGGCTCAGCAGCCCCGCGCAGGGCTCGGGTGGGTGCCGGCTCTCGGCGGGAGCAGCCTCCCCGCTCCCTCTGCTCCTCCTCCCTCGGGGCCCCGCCGGCGTCTCGCCAGACCTCGCGTCTGAGAAACCATCCTGGCTTTTCCTGCCCCTCTCAGTGTTGGCAGGGAAGGCGTGAGCTTCCCAAAGAGGACGTCTGAAAGCTCCCGTCTCCTCGGGCTCGTTCCCGTTTCCTGGAGTTCACCGCGCGAGGCAGGCGCGCTGCTCGTCGCCGCGTAGCTGTGCTGAGCGGAGGCTGGAATTGCAGCCTGGGAAGGCCGAGGGATCGGGAGACGCTTCCCCACGGTAACCCCACGGAGAGCGGGTGGCAGCGCCGGGGAGGGAATTGGCTGCTGGAGTCAGAAGAAAGTGATGTTTTTTTCTAGGTCAGGGTTGAAGGCACTGTCAGGGTGGTGATGTGCAGCATATATTACTGTCTGCATTGTCCCTGCCATATGGATGTGTGCACACTGCCCTTGGCATTCAGGCGTTGAATTATTTATCCTCTCCAAATCTGGAGGCAGCCTTTCTTCCTCTGTCTCGAAGAAAACCAAACTTATCCGACGAGTGTTTTTAAAATAAACCTTCCGCTGTGAATTGCTGCAGTGGCAGGAGCAGGGTATCGATTGTATGTTGCGTTTGGATTCGGAAACCAAAGGTTACAACACTGGATATCTTGTGGAAACACTGAAATATTTATTTTGCTGTTAGGTGCAAGCGTGCGTGTGCTGGTGCTGGGTTTGTGTGTGGCTAAAATGCCATGTAATGAAATTTCCGGACTTGGAGAATGGAAAGGGGAGAAAACTTTGTAGCGTGTGTAAAAGCAGCTTTGTCTCAGCTGTGTGCGAGGGGATGGATGTTTTTCCGGGGAGAAGGCATCTCCTTTCCTCTCGTGCTGTGTTGGATTTGCTGTGAGAGGAGTGTTAAGGTGGTCCTGGTTTGGGTGATGGGTTTCGGGTCCTCGCCGAGGATGTGGGTGTTCGCAGGGTGTCACGGTGGGGAGGTTCCAGGCTCAGGAAAGCAAAGGCTGGAGGGAGCTGGCTCTGTAATTATTTTCGAGAGACTGACAGCTTTGCGGGATAGAAAAGGTCTCGAATAATTTACCTTTAGAGCAGCATAAAGCTGCTAAAACTGTGTCACAGGCGTGGGGAAGAATCGGAGAGGGAGTCAGGAAGGGAGATGTTACCCTCTAAAAAATTCACCACGCTCCGGAGGCAGCGTGTCCCTGAGGGCTCGGCAGCCAGAGGCTGGAGCGCCGGGCTTGGAAATACGGTGCTGCCCTCAATATCGGGATGTGAAATGAAAGGATGTGTAATTAGGAACTCCAAAAAAAAAAAAAAAAAAAAGGCATTAAATAGCTTTAGAGGTGAATGGAAGCTTCATTATTAAGTACCAACTGCTTAGCTGCAGTTCGTGGTGCCTCTTCCTTTCAAATCACGCACACATGAAAGTGCTCCCCGCCCCCAGCCAGGGCCTTATCGGCTTATCTGGGCAGGAGTTCAGAGCCATAAAAACTGTATCCTGCTTACACCTTCCAGCCGATCCTGTGACCTGTGCTGTGTAAACAAGTTGTACCAGGAGCTCCAAATGACTGGTAAGTGGCTGGGGTTCTTGCAGGCTGGTTAGGTCCAGGAGGAGCCGAGATAAAGTTCCAAGAAGTTCCCCTTTGGGAATGGTCTCCTGATAGCTGCTGCAGGGAGGAGGCGGCGGCAGGGCTGCGATCCTGCTGACTGTGGCAGTGACTGTATCCCATGGAAAGCACTTTGGGATAGACTTTACACTCCGGGGCTGGTGTTTTCCACGTTCTGCAGGAGGATGGCTGTGGCAGATTGTGAAATGTCAGCGTTGTGGTAACAACACCGACCGGCGCTCCGCGGTTGCGTCAGGCCTTGGATGTGCCGGAGATGTAAGCCTGTCTATAAATATATCCATATATCTTTGGATGGATGGGATTAGCCATGGCGATGCCGGGAAGAGATGGAGGTAATGCGGGGAAGGGGTGTGTGTGTGTGGGGGGGGACACAAACATCCTGCTCCTGGCTGTGCTCCGGGGGTTTAAATACCACCGGGCGCTCCGGTTACGGCGCTTGGCTGCTGCCCACCCCGAGCTGTCTCCGTGGTTTCATCTTGCAGCTCGGCACAGGCAGATCCATTTATCCAAGCTGGGCTGTAACGAGCAAGTTTGGGGATTTAGTGTGTGAAACTTCACCTTTCTCAGCAGCCCAAGGGTCGAGTGCACAGGTTTGGAGATGAAAACCTGTTCTCCTTGAATGTGGACCTTTTTTATTCGTTGTGGTTTCTTGTCCCCACGTATCCCCATATGCTGGGTTTGGGAATTAGGCTGGCTGGTGGCTGCTCTGCTTTTCCTCCTCGCCCTGGCCTGTCCTGGCACGCGCCGGGGTCCTGCGTGGTGGCTCTCCTGGCTCTGAGCTCTCTGTTCCTCATTTTCCCAGCAGCCCGGAAGGTTTCTGGGCTCTCCCAGGAGATCTGAGGTGCCCTGTGTTACTCAGCTGCTCCACGGTGAATTCAATTCCCTTCCCCTGTGATCAGCGCTGGCACTGGGGTGTTAAACTGGTTCTGTGGTGAGAGACGAATTCCTCTGAGTTAGTCCAGGGGGGAAGGGAGCGGACAAGAAGTCAACTTTGTGGCCCTTTCCTGGTGGGCTGAGTGGAGCTCCTTGGTTAGGGAGCTGGAGGCTGTAGTCTTAAAATGCTGCATTTAATTTCCTCCTGCAGTTTGTTCTGTCTGCCAGTTTCCCCTGCTTACCCACCAGGATGTTTCTTCTCCCTCCTGTCCATCCCTCCCCTTTCCCAGGAGCCTCATCTGATGGAGGTTCTGCTCTTGCCTTGGTCCTCCCCTTCCAAGATTCTTGTCTCTAATTTTAGCCCGTGCACCTTTTGAGGTCCCCTCCCGTCTGTTCCTGCCTTTCTCCTTCTCTCTGAGTTGTTCCTGTTGCCTTCCTCTCCCTCCGGAGAGCCGGGCCTTGTTTTTGCACGGTGGGAGGAAAGCGCTTGGGAAGGGAGTGAAGCTGTGGCTGTGTTGAGGTGAAGGCTCCTGGGGCATGGGGAACGCTGGCAGGGATGTTTGGGGTGCTCACAGGGAGCAGCCCTTCCCTCTCCTGCCTCTCCCTTGCTGTCCCTGCTTGGATCCGCTCTTGGAGTCTCTCTTTTATGGGTTTATCCTGTATTTGTCCCATGGGGCTCTCTTCCATGAGGTTACTGGTAGTGGTGGTGCTGCCCAGCCTCCTGGTGTCCCTGAGTCTCCTGCCCTTCTCCCTGCAGGAAAGCTGCAGGCTGCCCGGTTTTCCCTGGAATCTCACTCCACGTTAGCGTGCGTTTGCTTACGTTTACAGAGAAAATGACTTTTCTAACAGGGAGGCATCTGACCCAGTCAGTCAGGTCTCCTCAAAGGGATGTGGAGCCCATCAGGGTGAGCAGGGAACTTGGCCCTGGAGCCTGGGCATCCGGGAAGGCCGCTCATCCTGGTGGGATCCACCTGCTCGGAGCCTCGGGAGCACGGTGTGTGCAGCATAATCTGATTTGTGCCTGGAATATAAATCCTGGCTGTTGCAGACATGCAGCCCGGGGTTTTACAAGTTCTTTTGTGAAAACAGCATTCAGCCCCTTCGCTGCTGCAGCAAGGAGCTTCCCTGGAAACCCAATCCCAGAAATTAGTGAGGTTTGCAGAGGATCCTAGCAACTGCTGCTGGGGTTCCGTTGGCAGGGGTTAGGTTTGGTTTTTTAGACTGTTTGTAGTTATACTCTGTGCACTGTATGGAGATACATAAACTGAACCACAACGAGTTCCACTTCAACACGAGGAAGAACTTCCCGTGGAGGGTGGCAGAGCCCTGGAACAGCTGCCCAGGGAGGGCGTGGGGTCTCCCCCTCTGGAGACATTCCAAACCCACCCGGACACCTTCCTGTGTCACCTGCTCCAGGTGACCGTGCCTTGGCAGGGGGTGGGACTGGATGATGTCCAGAGGTCCCTTCCAACCCTCTTCCTGCATATCCTGTGGAGGGAAAGGTGTCGGGGGCCACGGAGCAGCACTGAGCCGAAGGGATAATGGGAACGCTGCTGTGGGCTCCGCAGGAAGCTGATCCTCGGGGAAAGTGGAGCATGGCTGGAATATATTGGGTGGTGTGTGACTTTGGTGTTTGTGGGTAACCCGAGCTCACCTGTGAGGAGTTTTGTTACCCAGATACTCTCTGACCTGACTCGCTTTTGTCAACAGTGGCTCCGGATGATTCGGGAGCGATGCTTTCCACGAGGGTGGTTATGTAAAACCTTAATGCGCTGCGTTCTTCCAGCTCGGCTTTACAACGTGCGCGGGGCTCCGAGTGCAACTTCAAAGGAGGGAGTTTGCTTTATGGTTGAACCTATGAGCAGTTTTATGTGCAGGGTGGAGTGAACTCGTGGAGAAGATTGCAGTTTTCCCACTGTCATAAAAAGTTACGATCCTCATGATCCAAGCATTGTTCCGTAGGCGGAGGCAGGAGGCAGATGCAGAGGTCAGCGGGAGCGTGCACGGAGCGAGCTCAGATGTGCCAGCGCAGTGAATGCCCTGCTCTGTGTTCCCAGCTCTCCCAAACGCCTTCAAAAAGTGCCTTGTGCTCTTTCTGGGGCTTCCTAAGAAACCTGCACCTGTGTTACTCGCCGAACAGGCAGAGCATTTCCATGGGAAAGGAACTTGGCAGGGCGGCCCTGGAAGGCGGCTGAGGGGGGGCTGTTTTCCAGGGCAGTATTTTAAACCCTGCTGAAAACGTGGCGTTTCAGTGGCAGAGACTGTGAGTCAGTTTATAACCTCCTTCCTTTCTTTGGGCTTTTCTGGGGGTACGAGCCAAGGGAGTTAAAAAAAATAACGAAGTGGCTGCATCTTGACGAGCCTCATTCCAATTAACTTCCCTCATGCTCCAGAAGATATATTCCCTAAACTGAGATATATTCCCTAAAAAAGGACTGTTCAGGCTAAGCAGTGATGGTGGGAGAGTAGGATCACCTTTTACAGACTTCATGGTGGGCTTTTCTAAAAGTATTTCAGTGGCCTGTGCTGCCTTTAAAGCCTGATGGGGTATAGGATTCTCCCAGCTGTGGAGTCACCACCCCAAATTCTGAGGTATGAAGCACCTTCCAGTTCTCAGTAAGTTACAGCTGATTGAAATAAGTCACTATTCCAGTTTCAGTCAGGTCTCTCTAAATATAAACTTAACCACTCGTTTAAACCGTTTTCTGCTGGGATGGGGAGGTATAAATGTGGCCTTTGTTTGCAGCCAGGAAAATTAAAGGTTCACAACATTCAGAAATGTGCCTTTCAGATCTTCTGAAAAGCTGTTCCTTAAAGAATGTTTCTGTTTGGAAATGGGCAAATATCTTGGGTAAGGTGGGTTGTTTCCCATTCTCTGAGCTCGAAGAATTTTATTCTGATGAATAAACTAAAACTTGGGGTGGGGGGGGAGACTCTGATCCTTCTCGTTGGATGATCCATTAGCTGCTCCAGCTGCCTTTTATTTATTTTTGTAGACACATGTGTGAATGTAAACATTTTATCTGGAATGGCCTTGCAAATGTTCCCGCATTAACATATATTGTCATGGAGAATAATTTTCATTTAACTGTAATTTGCTTTATATTTTCCTGCCTGGTTGCCATGGAAACGCAGACGGATGTGGCAGGGACTCCTCACAGGAGCCAGGTTATGGATTGCCTCTCTAATGGACCTCTGTTAATCACACTGCAGCCTGCGCTGGAGGAACCAGGGCTCTTTGCAGGAGACACTTTATTTAGATAAACTGTGAGATGCCTGTGGTACCTTAGCTTAACATTCAGAGTTACCAAGGGTGTTTTTCCCCTTTCTCCAGAAGTTTTTTTTTGTCGTAAGAACTGTGTATTATGATCCTGGAACTGAGATATATTTATTTAAATTTAACGTTGGTTAGACTTGATTTTCAATTTTCATTTCATTTGCTGTAATAGCTTAACTGGTAATGTTCTTTCCTGGGTTCGGTTTAAGATCTGAAACGTTTGAAACAGAGCAGTGAAACATTTGTTATCTTTATCCCTGCAAGAGAAGTTGACTTGCTTTTCATAATAATGTGTCTGTGCTTTTGTGTTTCCTTTTGGCTGCCAGCAGGTAGAAAAGGGGCAAAGATGGATTTTATTAAATTTATTGTCTGTGGATTTTGGGTCTGTTTTGCACCTCTTGTTTTTGGTGTGTGTCTCAGGCCACGGCTGCTGTTCTGAGCTGAGCCCACGCAGCGTGTCCAGGGAAGGGAAGGGAGCTGGGGCAGGGTCTGGAACACCAGGGGTGGCTGAAGGGAGCTCAGGGGGCTCAGCCTGGAGAAGAGGAGGCTCAGGGGGGACCCTCTCACTCTGGAGGTGTTAAAAAGTGTGTAGCTGTGACACTTGGTTTAGTGGTGGCTTGGCAGTGCTGGGCTTGATGATCTCGGAGGCTTTTCCAAACTAAACTATTCTGTGATCTCCAGGATTATCAGTGCCCATATTCCTGACGTTTTAGGATGCTGATCTCTGCCTTTGTCCATGGCTTGCTGGATCCTTGGAAGGAGCTGCCTTCCAACTGCTGAGATAAGAATCACGGTGGCATGGGTTCAAACTGAACTCACCAATTAGCAAATGATTCATTTTTGGTTGATGGGGATGAGCTCAGGGAGAGAAAATCAAACCACCCAGGATTCTCTGCTCTGGGTATTTGGATGGCAGAAACCTCAAATTGTAATGCAGAGACACGAATTTCATTTGTCTCCTGAATCAGACCCCTCAAAATGAATTTCTGGGTGGGTTTTAAGGGGAAGTTGGTTTGGCCCTTCCTTTGCTGCTGGTTGTGGTCAGACGCCCATGGCCGGTTACGTAAGGCCGGATTACTCCAGCACGTGGATGCTTCCCCATGCATATGGTCTCACAGTTATTTCTTGGTGCTTTACAGAAGGAATTGGGTAACATTTTGTTCTGTAATATGCAGGATGAAGAAATCCAGCATGTTTTTCTGTAATGGCGTATAAACAAGTAGTGTAACATCCTATTTCAGGCGTTTGGAGGAGGAAGGGCTCAGGAGGGGAGGCAGGGCTGAAGCAAAGCTTTATTTTCCTAGACCTACACACCAGATTTTAGTAGCTTTGCCTTCGGTGGATGCTGTGAGTGTTACAAATGAGCTGGTTTTTGAGGTGTGTGAGCTCAGTTCAGTGGGTGCTGGGGGTGTGGAGGAGCCTTGGTCGTAGAGGTTACGTCTGGTCCCCTCTGCGTTTCTGTGTCTTTCACTGGGTGATGTTGGTGCTCTTTTGCTGCTCACGAGGGGTGAATGTGATTCACAGTCTAAGGCCGATCTAATTTTAATAAAAGTCTGAAAAATGTCTTGGCTCTACTTAGGACTTCTGGGTCTTGTGCAGACTTTTTGCATTTTTCCTTTATTTTTATTTTTCCTCTCCTTTTCTGCCTGTTGTCCCATGAATACTCAGAATGGAGCATTTGTGTTCCCCAGTGGCAGGTTTGGGATTCCCAAAGGCAGCTCTGCAGGGGGGTGGGTGAGGCCCTCGGCATCCAGGCAGTGCCATCTCTGAGCTCTCGGATGGGACAGTCAGAATACCTGGCAATTTAGGAAATAATAAACCCTCTAATTACTGATTACTCTGTAATTCGTAGCTTTACCTGCATTTTGTTCCATTTCTGGCCTCCCAGGTCTGAGGCAGCGATCCCTGCACACCTGCCAGGTGTTTTTCCCGAAGGTGTGTCCCCGAAGGGTTGGTGATGAATGGCGCTGTTGTGGGTAGGAGCTAACACGGCTGAGTCACCTTCTGTGGCCTGGGAATGGACTCCTGCACCTGATAATTGGGTTAAACATTGGCTCACGGTGGCCAGGAGAGCAGAGTGGCTTTGGTGGCCGTGGAGGTGTTTGGCTCCCTTGGAAGCTTCACTTTGAGGATACTCTTCATCGGGAATTGGAGTGCCAGGACACAGGGAATGGCTTCCCAGTGCCAGAGGGCAGGGCTAGGTGGGATATTAGGGAGTAATCCTTCCCTGTGAGGGTGGGGAGGCCCTGGATCCCTGGAAGTGTCCAAGGCCAGGTTGGACGGGGCTTGGAGCAGCCTGGGACAGTGGGAGGTGTCCCTGCCCATGGCAGGGGGTGGGATGGGATGGGCTTTAAGGTCCCTTCCAACCCAAACCATTCCATGATATTTTTCAGGTTCGCTCACTTGGATTCTGCCAGCAGCTAATGCTGCTTTACCAGTACTCACAGAAAAGTGTTAATTGCAGATAGAACATTATAAAGCCAAACTCTTGTTCTGCTCCTTTCAGTCTCGTGGACACTCGGGTTTACTTTGAGCCACTCATGCCATGTTGTGCCATGAGCGCAGCTTTGAATTTATCTCCATTAATTGTGCCAGAGGTCTGGGAGGAAGGAGCACTTTTAATGCCTTGCTGTTCCCCAAAAATGGTGCAAATCGGGATGAGCTGTGGTGGGGGGAGGTGGGGAGTTTAGAGGAGCTGCCTTGTGTGCAGTCGTGGGAAGAGGGATTTCTTCAGGGAATGGGTGAATTGTTTCCTTCTGCTCTGAGCAGCCTCTTAATGAGCTGCCCTCTCCAGGGTGCGGAGAGATGAACCTCCCATGGCTAACTCCAGCCCGGGAGGCTTCCACCACATCGCTGCCTTCGGATCCTTGGGTCTAAAAATACATCCATGCTGCACAGCAGACTCCAGGCACGTTAATCTGTTCCCTTTAGGAAGGAGACTTGTACTGGATGGGCTACTGTGCAGATTGTATTTTTGCTGTGCAGGGTTACCGGTTTTCTTCTTCCAACAGAAAAACGTCGTGGAAATCATTGTTCTGGTTGGAATTCCCTCTCTGACAACAATAGCAGCAGTGGGGTGGGGTGCTTTGGAATTGTTTAGTGAGGAAAAGTTTTGGAGGAGCAAGCTCTCCCAGGCTGCACTGGCTCCGCCACGTGATTCCTCTTTGCTGTCCAGGCTCCTGCAGGAGCGTTCCCACCGCTGGCTTTCGGGATACTTCTGACCGCTCCTGGCTCCTCCAGCACGGCTCTGTAAGAATGCTTTGTCTCTTCTGGAGCTGGGGTTGCTCTGCCACCTTCCCTCCTTCAGCTGGGCTCCTTTGGTTGTGGTTTAGCACGTTTTCCTGGGACGAGGAGGAACGGGAGCCTGCCAGGCTGACACCTCAGAGCGCTCCTGGAGCTTTTTGCTCCCTCTGAGCGCAGTGATTCATCCCCAAGGCAGACAGCTCGTGCCCTCCATAGCTCCCTGGAGCTCCAGCCACGCTCCCACCGTGTGCTCCAGCCTTTCTGGCTGCAGGCTCGGCCGGGATGTTGCTCTCCCCTGCCAGCCTTTGTTCCCAGGTAACTCTGGGAATATTTTAGGGCAGCGGTAGCGCGAGGGCCGGTTTAGACACAGCGCCGAGGGGCTGGAGCTGCGTTTGCTGCCCGCTGTTGAGCAGCTCAGTAGCTGATTCCCTTCACGAGTTACAACTTGAATTGCTGCTGTTTGTGCCAGTGGGGCGTTTGAGGTCTGGGATCCAGGATGACTTGCAGCGAGGGTTGCGTAAGCGTGTGTAGCTCCGGTCTCGGCGCTTTGTTTTCTCTGTGCTCCAAGAGACGCGGCTTTCGCCTCTCCAGCTATTTAAGATTCAGAGTGTATTTTCCTCCTTTGATGTTTGGCTTACCTTGACAGGCTGGGAGAGCTGGGCTTGTTCAGCCTGGAGAAGAGAAGGTTCTGGGCAGACCTTGGAACCCCTTCCAGTGATAAAGGGGCTCCAAGAGAGCTGGGGAGGGAGTTTGGACAAAGGCCTGGAGTGGCAGAACAAGGAGGACTGGCTTCAGACTGAAAGAAGGAAAGATTTAGATTAGATATTAGGAGGAAATTTTTGGCTGTGAGGGTGCTGAGGCCCTGGCACAGGGTGCCCAGAGAAGCCGTGGCTGCCCCTGGATCCCTGGCAGTGCCCAAGGCCAGGCTGGACGGGGCTTGGAGCAGCCTGGGATAGTGGGAGGTGTCCCTGCCCATGGCAGGGGATGGAATGGGATGGGCTTTGAGGTCCTTTCCAGCCCAGCCATCCCACGGTGTTACTCAGGAGCTCACCTGCTCCACCAGCCTCTGTTTTCCTGGGATGTGCTGCTGCTCATTAGCACGGGCTCAGTCACAAGCTGCTCAGACAACCTAAACCATTTGTAAGGAAACTGTCTTTAAAATATGGATGGCATTAGAGGGACTGAGGCTTAAAATTAGAAACTGTTTATGATGCACAGTTGTAGTTGTTTACCTTGAACCATAATTATCTTATTTCCTGAGTTAAAAACGTCACGTCAGCTTGCTGAAGCAGGATTTGATGACAAAGGAATTGTTTTTAGCCACCAGCAGAGCAAAGAACACTTCAAAATGTGTGTCTAAATATGATTTTATAACCTAAAGTATAGCACACTCAGGATTTTAAATTGGCTCTGGAAGTTGCGTGGGCTTATGGGTCGGCCATTTGGCCGGGGATCAAGGGACCGGGTTTAATCCTGACTCCGTCCTTTTGTCCTCTGAGCGTTTTCCTTGCCACCCTCTGCGCTGTTTGTTTGGACGGCCCCGCGGTGGAAGGGAGGGCCGTGCCCTTTCCCGGGGTGTCCGTGGCTGTTCCCGGGGCGCGGTGCCGGGGCTCGGCCGCGGTGAGGGGCCAGGCTCCCCCACCCTCCGGCCGGGGGGCACCAGCCCGGCCGGCCCCCTCCGAGCGGAGGGACATCGGGAGTTTGCTGCTGGCCTGGCAGGTTCAGCTGATTTATGGACAAGCTCTGGAGCGGCCCGAGAGAGAAGCCAGGCGCCAGCAGCTGAGCAGGGGCAGAGCCTGCATCCCTCGAGCCCCTCTGAGCGGCCGGGGCGCCTCAACGGGCACATTCGACTTCCTTATTTTAGTGTTGTTATTATTTATGACTGTATTTCCTCATTTCATCATTCAGCAGTGCTCTCTGATCCCGTGTGGCTGAGGTGGCCTGTGCCCTCCTCACACCCTTTTCCGGGCTGGATTTCTGTACCTGAGCCGGCAGCTGCTCCTTCCTTACCTGTGCCTGCTGCTGCCAGGATGCTCCTTTCTCAGGAGAATGGAAAGTGGGAGGGGAGCAGCTTCTTTAATGATGACAACTGCTACTTAAACCTGTTCAGGGCTTAGAATAGAAAGGAAAAAAAGATCAGTGGAAGCTGTAGGTGCTTTCAATGTATGTGGGATTTTTAAGGAGTCTTTTTATTCTGACCTTAACTTGCCAGGCCCCAGACAATAGGGGAGGGATGCCGTGTGGAAATCAAGGAGGTGCTTCCTTTCAGCTCTTTCTTTGCTGTGTGATTTGAGGTGGTTGTAAGGCACTTATAACTCGGGAATTGTAGACTCGAGCACGTTCTACAATTACATTTTTCACGTTGCTTTCTGGGGACCTCCTGGGTTGTCCAAGCCAGGTGATGGTGTCTGATCGTATGGACCTGGGTGTGGGGCTGCCACCTGCATATTCCTAAAAACCCTGTATTTGAGTTGTTCAAGTGTCTGGTTGTGACATTCCTGCCACCACAGAGAGTTTTCTTGGCTGGGGAGGTTGCGTTCAACCTGCTCAGAATCCAACCAGAATCCACTCCGTGGATGTTTGCTGGTTTTTTTCCTCTGTGAGGGAGACTGTGTCTGTTCTTGAAGGCTGAACAGTGACTTCCTTGACTCCTCCTTGGCTAATTAGTGTGCTTTAAAATGGGATGCTCGCATCCTTTTCACCAATCAGCGCTCGGAAAGGGAAGGAAATAGTTCAGGTATTAATAGTAACCTGTATCCAATTTGCCACGGAATTACACGGATGCAAATGTCTGGGACTGCAAAGGTGACAAATGTGTCTGTCTGTCACTCTTTTCTTCTGAAAAATGGTGTTTTTTTCAATGTGTTAATGTCGAGCACAGAGTAAGAAATGCACATTCATTTTTAAATAAAGTGGAGCTCGTCGTGGCCTAGTGGCATCGTTCACCCTCCTGCTTCCCTTAGGA
Organism: Mohoua ochrocephala; assembly: GCA_013398855.1. Lineage (NCBI taxonomy): Eukaryota > Metazoa > Chordata > Aves > Passeriformes > Acanthizidae > Mohoua > Mohoua ochrocephala. The sequence goes on from VZTA01007589.1 coordinate 68,746, forward strand.
GAAGGTGCTGAGGGAACCGAGTGGGACTTTGTGGGGAAGTCACAGGGAGGGATTCAGTCTGGGGACAGCAAGGATGCGTTTGTCCCCCCTCAGTCGTGTTTAGGAGGAATGGAAAGGAGAAGGAGCCTGAGCTATGACAGCAGCTGTGAGCTCACTCTAAATTACAGCTTTAATTCCAGAGAACATCCTCCCTTCTTGCCTTCACTGGGTCAGTGAAGTTCAACATCTTGGAGCTTAATCCCCGTTCCTGGAAGTGTCCACTGCCAGGCTGGACGGGGCTTGGAGCAAGCTGGGACAGTGGAAGGTGTCCCTGCCCATGGCAGGGGGTGGAACGAGTTGAGCTTTAAGGGCCCTTCCAACCCAAACCATTCCATGGTTCTATGATGTGTCATCACACATTTTCCTAATTCACTGGAGGTCTCCAAACAGCTTGGTCATTCCTGAATTTAGGCTTCTGTCGACCCCCAGTTCCTTGGGACTGCGTTGTCCGTGTCAGACTTTCAATCAAAACACTTTACAGGACAATGTGGTTTCCCAGGAATCGCATCCTTCCCATCCTTTGTGCTTACTGCAGTGGGACAAATTAAACCTTGGGCTCTTCAGCCCACGCAAGTGTCTGTGTTTTTGAGGACCGTATCAGGTTATTTTGTGTTTTTTATCAAGTAGCACAGACAACACAAGCTTTAAAAACTGTAGATCTCAGCATACATCTTATCTGCAGGGCAAAATAAAGGAACTTTAAGACCAAGAATATATCACCTACTTTCGTTCTGAAAGCCATCTAATTAAATTTTACTTGATGCTACAATTTTGTCACAATCAAACACGCTGAAAGGTGGGGTTTTTTTTTTTAGGACTGGTGGAATTCTCTGCGTGCTTTGGCTTTTCACTTGGGTAGCTGGTGCTGTTTGAGCAGAGTTGGTTTGCGATTGCTGCGGGGATATTCGTAAACTGCAGCGAAAGGCAGGTCCTGGAGCCCGCCCCAGTGCTGGGAACCTCTCCGAGGAGGGTGGGAGCGGAACGTGACGGTTTGCTCCGTGTGTGTGCCTGGAGATGGCTGTGCTGGGAGCCCCTGATAGGCTGCGGGGGGGGATTTATCTCAAATTGATGTGGATTTCTTGGAAACAACTCTTTATCCGCTTTCAGATCCTACAGAGCAACGCCTCTTCTTTTTTCCTCCTCTTTCTAGAGAGTCCTGAGCTGCGTGGAGTGGTCTGGGGGTGCTTTTCCAGGCTCCTGAGGGAAATTGCCACAAATCTGATGGTCCACATTCGCTGTCCATCCCTTGGGGGGCCAGGAAAGCTTTCCCACCGTGCTGGGCATGGGTGTTCTGGCTCTCGCTGGGATGGGATAGACAGAGCTCCAGAGACAGGGATTTCTGCACGGTTTCTGTATAGGTGGCACGTTTTCTTTCCCAAACTCCAGCATTTGTTGGGATTCTTACCTGACTTGCCTGCTGTAACCAGGCAGGAATAGAATCCCTGTTGTTGTGGCAGGAACCCGTGGATATTTATGGAAGACATCTGTGGGGTTTGTAGTGCTGCTGCTTTTGGGTTCTTCCTCCACTCCCCAGTCTCCATTTTCTCAGGTTCTGGAATTACAATGGGATTTTAAGCATTTTTCCCCGTTTCAGCAGGTGAAAGCTCTGGCTGTGCTGTGTCAGGCTGTGCAGGCAGGCCCTGAGCTGAGCCAATGGAGTGCACTGGAAAACACTTCCAAAGTCCTCCTCCCTCCGAATTTGCCGTAGTCGTTCCCCCCCGATTCCGTGTCGGAGGTAATGGAGCTGATCCGGAGCGGGAGCTCCGTGGGTCTCGGGTGCTCCCCTGGGTGTGTTTTCACTGGAGCCCTCGGAGAGATGCCTTATTGAAATTCTGTCTCTTCCTGGAATTATTTTGAGGGAAGCAGATGAGTGCTGTGGAAAAAGGTTCTCTTACTCCCTAGAGATTTTTTTCCATTCAAGAGTTGGTCTAAACCAGAATCTAAATCTCTGATATCCTGTTAGGCTGCTTAGTTCTGGATCTCCATGAAATCTGAATTGATGCAAGTCTGACTTGGGGTCCAAATACAACTTCTTCCCTCAAAGAAACGCTGAGGGGGAGGCACACATTTGTGGGGATGCTGGCCTCTGGATTTCCCGGGATGAGACATCAGCAGTGGCTCCTTTCCTGCTCCCTGTGAAATGGAGATTTAAGCAGAACCTTTCTGCGTTATTGATCAAATTCAGAAACGTTGAGATGTATGAAATCATTGAATCTCAAACACATTTTTCATGGAGACCCTTGCAGGGGACTCTGCATCTGCACAGAACTTGTTTATTCCTCCAAGGAAGCCAATTCCCACCTCGCTGCTGGGACCGGTTGGTGCTGCTGCCGCATCCCAACTGCCGTGGTGTGAAGAGTCTGTAGCTAATGCCAGTGTTTTTCAGGTCACAGCTTGGGATTGTAAAGCATTTTCCATCTTAAAAAGACTAATTTCTGTGAAGTTACAAGGTACCTTATGAAGGAGGTTCGAATTATGTAATTCCCAGTTTTTTCGATGGGATGCTGGCAGAAGTTGCACGTTGTGCTCTGACTGTGAAGTCCTGATCTGTGTGTGGGTGCAGCAAGAATCACTAATTTGGGGAAGTGCTGAGGGATCCCGTGGTCAGCGTTAAGATCAGGAGTTGGTGGGAAAACATAGAAGTTTAAACACTTATATATTTATTTTGGTGGAACTCTGCTTGCCCAGAGTTTCCAACTTGCTTCACATTAACAGAAAATAAAATATCCCGAGTCTCGAAAGACTGAGCCTGTTTTAAACCAGGATCTGGCCACCCTGAGCAGTTGATAATTTGGTATTTATGTGACCATTTCGAGGCACGGGAGGAGCAGTGTGTGCCGTGGTGCACTGCAGGTGGCTCCTGTGCGGTGACCGCGAGCTCGGCAGGGTTGGAGCGATGTCCCTGGTCAGCCCCGCAAGTTCCCAGGAGGGACAAGGGCAGCGATGATGCTTTGTGAAGTGATACATTTTCATCACCTAAAGCTAAGAAAATGGGATGGCTAGATGTGTTTATTAATGATAATGTGGCTTTTGGAAGTGAGGTTGGGTTTAAATTGAAATGTTGGATTCCGTGCAACAGGAATGTTGTGTGAGTGGCCCGGCCACGTACAGCCAGTAGTGAGGCTGTGCTGGGCATTTCCCACTGGAGTATTTGCTGCATTCCTGAGTGATTTGATAACAATTTCATTAAAAAATGGTGCCATGTTCGTTGTGAAAATTACTTGGCTCATGTGTGGTCGCTATTTCAGCGTTACGATACTTTATGCATGTTTATATGTGAGCCAAGGAATGAATAAATTTGCTGTATGTGGGCCAGGAAGCAGCTGTAAATAGACCTTGAAAACGTTGTATCAGTGTCCTGGGACTGATTTCTGTAGACTTTTTGGTAGTTTTATTCACAGTTGATCATAGTTTTTGCCCAGAGAAGCTGTGGCTGCCCCATCCCTGGAAGTGTCCAAGGCCAGGTTGGAGCAGCCTGGGATAGTGGAAGGTGTCCCTGCCCATGGTAGGGGATGGACTTTGAAGTCCTTCCAGCCCAAACCATTCCATGATTCCGTGACAGTCACTGCTGTCAGCAAGTAGCTCTGCTGAATTTCCAGACTGTAGTTGGAAGTTCAGCTGTTTTTTCCCCTCAGTTTCTCTCTTACTGCTGTTTAAGTGCTAATTAGCGATGTGCCTGTTACTGTGCAGGAGAGGATGAAAGGAGTGGGGGAATCCTGCTGGAAAAGGTGCTGTGCAAGTACTGCCATCGTGCTCTACAGGGCTGCAGTTCCCATCAGGGGATCCCTCAGTGCCTCAGGGCACCCTGGCCTTGGAAGAATCCATGAGGTAGCCGTGTGTCTGTATCTCCTTTGCTCTTCTCAAAGAAAAATGCCAGAAAACTTCTCATTTTGCTCATCTGGAGAAGTTTACCTGCTGCGGGATTCCTTTCTTTGAGTCAGGACCCTGCGCCTTCACATCTTCCTCTGGGTTTTGGGGTTTATTTTGGCCTGTTCCTTTTCACCGAGGTTCCCAAGACTTCCCTCAGCCCAGCTGGAAGCAGCTCTACCCTGGATGCAGCTGCGTTGCTCATCTGGACATCTTCCCTTTGGCTTTTCATTGGGGAGTGAAAGTTTCCCAAAACAAACAAGGCTCTCCCAGGGTTCCCGATCTCCTCCACTGTGTATCAGTCCCAGCTGGCCTCAGAGTCTCTCCTGGATGGTTCTTGGAAGGAACCATCCCATTGGAAAGCAGCTGTCCAAATCCAGCTACATCAGAGAAGTTGTTTGTAAGGTGACGAGCAGCAGTAAAGTATAAAATCGTCACCAGCTCTGCAAGGCAAGAAATTCAGATTTTTTCACTGTAACCGGAGCAGGGATCGGTCACTGCATCCCTCGGTGTGGTTTGCAGGGTCTGGAGATTGGGTGGAACGTGGGGTTTTGGGGAATTTGGCATGAGCAGGATGTGGAGCTGGCATCTGTTTAAGCAGACCAGTATAACATCGCTGGGACTGGGGACGGCCCAGTGCTCCCAGTGCCTCAGTTTGCTGCTTTCCATACCATCCCACTGAGCTCCTGCAGCCTGGGAACGGTGAGGAGTGCAGGTTTTGGGCTTGGAATCTGCCAGCCCTTTCAAGTGCCAGTTAATGAATGTAATTCCCCTTCGCCTTGGGTGCTGAGAGCTCCTGCTGGTTCCTGCCTGGCCTCAGAGATTTCGCTTTGAGAATTCGTAGCTGGAAAAAAAACATCCTTGAAAGTACAGCAAGAGCTGGTCAAAACAGTCAAAAGTTAGAGGTTTGTAATGGATTCTCTGCTGTTCAGAGCAAAGGTGTGCTTGAAAAGAGAGCGCTTGTGCCATGGATAATTCCATGGGGGCTGTTGGGGAAGGTGAATTCCTGGCTCGGGAGCTTGTTCTGGCCCTGCCTGTCTCCGGGTCCATGAGCTGCTCAGGGTTTCACATACCCTCACTTGTAAACAAAATGCTTCTAAGCCCACCCAGATGGTTGTAGGAGCCTTGAAGCAGGTGATTTTTAAAAAAGCTATTGCCAGAAAGTTATGGAACAAGGTGGATGCTTGGCCGAGCTTCCACGCTTTCCTTTATTCCTCTGTTTGCGCAGAGTCGTTATCGGGAAGTTTATTTGTGGATTAGGCAAGGGTTTGTACTGGGTAACCTTCATGTACTCAAATCCGGTGTGCGTGTTGTGAATAAAATTCACTTGTTTTAGTTTTCTAATGAACCGATTCCTGTGTTTTTCAGATTACACAGCGTTTTTGGGACACACCTCTGTTGGATTTTAATATATGTCCTGTGAAGAACAGCTTTCAACTATGGAATCGGTAAATATTGACTTTGCTTCTTTCCAAAATTTCTGGTTTATTCCCTAACAAGTGCTTGTGTCTCTGTTGGACTGTTTGGTTTTGCCTTTTAAAAATGTTTTTCTTTATTTTCTGAAATTTGAAAGCAAAAATTGCGAGTTCTATGGAATATCTAAAAGGTGCTAACCAAGAATGTCTTGGGAGTTGTCTGTAGTTGTGAGGTGTCTTTTTAATTTTAGATAATTTTGAATATAGCAAGTTTTTCTCTGACCTCAGTGAAATAAAAGTGAACTTTCCTGCGTGGGCAGTTCCAGCACAGGTTTGCCCAGCAGACTGTGCAGCTTGTTGGTGTTGCTGACTGCTGAGTATTAAATAATCCCACAGTCCTCTTTCTTTCTCTTTGCTTTCAAAATGTCTTGAAAAAACCCAAAGTCTCTAAGTTTCCCAGTGTTACGTCTCCTTGTGATTAGCCTAATTGAAACAGATGGCACCTACGTTTCATTTTGGGCAGAGAAACCTCCCAATCTGCTGAGACTACAGTTGGATGCAGTGTTAGGATTCAACTTTTTGGGAGCATTAACAGATGCAGAAATAACAGGCTGTCGTAGAGTGCAATTTAGGGGGAAAAATGAGATTTTTTTGCCTCTGTTTTGTGCGAGAGGGTGGGAGAGGGTGGTGCTGTCCTAGAAATCCCGATGGTGTGGCTGGAGCTGTGGACAGGGGGTTGTTCTGGCTGGGTTTTTTTGCCGTGCTGGTGGTTTGGTGCGATGGGGACTGAGCAGAAGCTGGGTGGGCTCAGCTGGGCAGTGCGTGTCGGGGCGGTGCGAGGCTCGGGGTCACCCCCAGCACGCTCAGAAATCCTATGGAGAAGGCTCCCGGTGGATAACTGCAGTGAGTGGCTCCTGCCTTGGGGCCCTGGATCCTTGGCTGACCTCTGGGTTCAGTGGGATTATTTGTGTTGAGGTTGTCAGCACGATAAAGGCTGTTGCTGGAGAGTTGCTCGGCGCGGTCCAGCCCCGCTCCGTCGGGTGCCTGTGCAGGCTGATAGGTGTCTTTTGTCCTGGATTTTGGGGAGGGGAAAAAAAGAAAAATCGTTGTGTTTAGTGTGGCCATGATAATTTCAAAGTATTCAGATGGAGACAAGATGTTATTTCAGCTTCCCCTGGTGAATATTAATAGCAGGAGAAGCCTTTCACAGTGAGACAAAGCAGAGTAGGCATCGGTGACTCTCCCAGTGCCGTTAGGTAATTAAAGTGTATCAGGTGTGAGCCCTTTTCCTGGCGTGTGCAGGAGCTCTGTCCTCCTTCCTGGGAGCTCTGCAGGGCCCTGAAAAGCCCAGCTCAGCCCTGACATCAATTATGAATCAGGCTGGCTGCTGTTTGCTGCCTGTTTTATTTCATAGCTGGAGACAAAGGTTTTTCCTTCTGAGTTTTGGAGTAAGGGGTGTTTGGCTTTCTGAATGCAAACTGTCCTTTTCAAACCAGGATAACCAAAACTCACCCAAAATTCGGGTGTGTTTGCATGACCCTGTTTGGAAGCGTTTGCTTGAAGCAAGCCAGGTCATCACAGAGTCACGGAATGGTTTGGGTTGGCAAGAACCTTAAAGCCCATCTTGTTCCTTCCACTATCCCAGGTGGCTCCAAGCCCCAATGTCCAGCGTGGCCTTGGACACTGCCAGGGATGGGGCAGCCACAGCTTCTCTGGGCAGTGGTATTTGCTGCTCTCTTTGCTGTTGGCAGCAGGAGTGGCTGCACCACGCTGGGCTTGTCCTGGCCTTTGGTGACTCCACTGCTCCCCAGCCCCGGCGCCGTCCGCGTGTTCCCGACACCTTCCCAGGGAAGCAGAGGGGTCAAGGCTTTCTCCAAGCAGCAGCTTTGCTGGTGGCTTTGGCAGTGGTGTTTCAGGGAGTTCCTAATGAATATGCAGGTGTGGGATTAAAGGGATGAATGAGGAACAGAATTGCTTTCCGAGCTGCAGCCGCGCGCTCTGACCTCCCGAGAAGGGCACGATTGTAAAGCCGAGGCCTGGAGTGGAAAAGCAATTACAATACACGCTGCCAGGATTGAATTGTCCTCGGAAAGTCAGATGCTGCAATAATGGGAGCGTTGTTTAGGTGGAACGTGCCTTCACTTAACTGCTCGGTGTTTTTCTATTAATGCTCTCAAACGTGTTCACATGCGGTTCTCAGGTTTTACTGCTCTGGGGGAAATCGAGCTCGGTATTCCACCAAGAAGATATTTCTCTGCAGGAAGTGTTCTTCTGAGCTTGCTGCCTTTTTTCCCCATGTGTTTCAATTCTTACCCCTTCCAGATTAGAGGGGCTGGAAGATCACACTATGGCAGCGCAGTGTACCTTGATTCTGTAGCACGTTGGTCATTGTGGAGCCAAGGAGAGCTTTCCGTGGGGTCCTGGGGTATGAAAATGTTGGCTTTTGGGTTAAAAAGCTGGTGTGTTATGAAGCAGGGCCTGGAGAGGGGAAGCCATGTGCAAGGGGAATTAATTGTCTGAGAGAGCTGGGATTGTTCAGCCTGTGGGAGAGAAGGCACTGGAGAGACCTTTGGAGCTTTTTCCAGGGCCTAAAGGGGCTCCAGGAGAGCTGGAGAGAGACTTGGGACAAGGGATGGAGGGACAGGACACAGGGAATGGCTTCCCAGTGCCAGAGGGCAGGGATGGATGGGATATTGGGAAGGACTTGTCCCATGAGGGTGGGGAGGCCCTGGCACAGGGTGCCCAGAGCAGCTGTGGCTGCCCCTGGATCCCTGGGAATGTCCAAGGCCAGGTTGGACAGGGCTTGGAGCAGCCTGGGACGGTGGAAGGTGTCCCTGCCTGTGGCAGGGGTGGGAACGAGATGAGCTTTGAGGTCCCTTCCAACCCAAACAATTCCGTGATTCAGTGCAGCATTAAAGCAGCAGAGTTGTGTGGCTTGTGGGTTTGCTGACTTGTGCCGGAGCCCTTTCTCTTGGAAAAATAAGAGATTTTGGAAGCTCCATGAAGCAGCTGGGTGGCTCTCCAGGTGCGGGCTCGCCCCAGAGCGTTTCACCAGAGCCGGTTTGGGTTTGTGCTGCCTGGGAAGGGGAGGTGGGCTCAGTGGGAAGCCCCCCAGCTCCTACGCTGTCCTCCCTGTGTGTGGGGTGGGTCTGCGTGGCCCTTAGGAGCAGTAAATGTTTGTGTGGCCGTGTTCTGCTCTCTTGGACGGCACTGGAGTGACACGGTCTAAATTTAACTTTTAAAGCCGTATCTTCACCGCCAGCAGAGGTTAAGCAGAGGTGGCTTAACTGTGAGCCTGGAGTTCTTTGTGGGTCAAACAAGCCTTGAGTTTTTGGACACAAAACCCTGCTGAGACCTACAGGAAAGAGCTTTAAATCCTTCCCCCTGTCCCCGTGAAAAAGCTGCTTTTTCAACTGTAATCTCAGCACAAGCATTTGCTTTGAGTGGTTGAATTGCTGCTTTTACAGTTCTCTGTATTTTCCTAGAATTTGTTAAATTGCCAACGTTATTCACATGGCACTTTTGGCAGGTGCCACCTACATGCCCTCAATTTGAAGGTACCTTTCAGGAGCAGTGTAGGTAGGGAGGCTCCTCTCTTGCATGTCAGATGTTGGAGAGTGCAGCACTTCCATTAATTCACTTTCCCTGACCTTTCCACTGCTAATAAGCCAAGCTGGAGCACAATGCAGCACCTTAATGAACAGACCTGAGCTGAGCAGGGGCTGCTTTGAAAAAATGTCTCGCTTGACTTGTTCGTTGGGTGTAATTTTGGTCCATTTATTCGCCATGGCACAGACGGGAGTTCTTGGTGAGAGCAACCCACAACCAAATACAGCCCTTTTCCTCCTTCCTTTAGTGTTCAGCACTAGAGAGAACCGTGTCAATAACTGCTTGAAAAGAAGCAAAATGGTTGGTTGGGCTTTTTCTCTGTTTCTACTTGGTTTTGAATAATTTTGTTCTCCGAGGGGTTATATTGTGACCACAAAAATCCTAATTTTTAGAAGAAATATACTTTTGAGTTAGGGTTTTGTAGATTTATATCAGCTAATGTAACGTACACTGAAAAACGTACACTTCTGGGTTATGATGTTGTAGATTAATACCAACTAACGTGTAATGTACACTTAAAAACTTAAAAATCACAGTTGCATTTAGGAACAAGTTGCTTAAAACAAGCAGACGGTGCACGGGATCATCATTTCCAGTAGCTGCCAGCCTGTTATTTCGTGGAGGAAGCTCCCGAGCCGCCCAGCCCGGGTGACACAGGGAGGCTGGGTTTTTTGGGAAGGGATCTGTAGGTTTCTTGGCCGCTTCCCGCTTCCATTGTTGTGCAACGGTGTTCCTGGGTGTGACCTCTTGGGAAAGTAAAAGTGCCTGAGGGGAGGGGAGCAGGTTGTGGGGTGGTGAGAGAGGGTTTTATTTATTTATGGGTGTTCCACGGAGCACCAAAGCGTGCTCTTCAAAGTCGTGGCCTCCGCCCTGAGGAAGTGACGCCGGCTGGGGAGCGAAGTGGCAGCGTGACACACGGTGTGGCTGCAATCCCTTGTTTTCCGAAGGTGTCCGTCGTGGTGTGATTAAGTGCAGATGATGCTCTTGGCAGCGGGAGGTGTGCGAGATGTTCCCACCTCCGGAGCTGGCGGGCCAAAGGCCCACGGGGAGGACCAGGCTCTCTTGTCGTGCTTCTGGAATGAAGCTTGGGGTGTTCTTGTTCCCTCTCCTTTTGTGCAGGTAATGGTGGTCCTGGAGGGTTTGAGATTCAAATCCCGAGTTCTTTAAGTGAGGGAGTGGTTTTGTGTTTAGGGAGTTCGTTCCTGCCACGGGAATGCTGAGGGAGATGCATCAGTGACTTGGGCACCTTTGGTGAGGCTGCAGGTGGGACAGTCGTTGTCCAAGGAACAGGTCAGCTGCTGGACACCCTGTGAGGTGGGAATGAGGTGGGAATTGTGGCTAGGAGGTGTTCAGTAGCAGGAGAGCCCGAGTGTGAATTTATGGCAACCTTGTATGGGAGGTGATTTGGCTGAGCCACCCAAGTGTCTGACGCAAACAGGGAGGTGCAGCCTGGCCCTGGTTCTGGTCCTGGTCCTGGTTCTGTCCTATGTGCATGGAAAAGTGGGAAATGGTTATTGCAAGCAAAGGCAAAAGTGATGGATCTGCCTCACTGATAGCCCTTGGAAGGAGACTTCTGACAAAACCGGGAAACAATTCTGAAAAACGAGTCTAAAATGTCGGATGTGCCCCTGGATCCCTGGAAGTGTTTGAGGTCAGGTTGGACGGGGCTTGGAGCACCCTGCTCTTGTGGAAGGTGTCCCTGCCCATGGCAGGGGTGGCACTGGATGAGCTGTAAGGTCCCCTCTAACCCAAACCATTCCGTAGTTCCATGCCGAGTGTGGAGATGGGAAGCAGGCGTTGCCAGCGTTTCTGTTCCCTTGGCTAAATTCTTGGCAGAGCTTTGATTTTGGAACAACGGGAAAACAAGGGCCGAGCTTTGCTGGCTCAGCCCGATTCCTTCCTGGCCTAGCAAGAGGCTTGAGGACTCACTCAGGTGTTCCAGCAGTTTTTTTGCTGCTGGGTGTTATCCCTGTTTTGTGGTAGTTTGCTGGGCTTCTCCAGAAATCCAAAGCTGAATTGTGTTTAACGAGTTACTGCTTCGAGGAGTGTTTTGATCTTGGGTTGTGACTGGATGGGCTGATTGTTTCCAGTTGCTGGGGACGTGCAGGAGCTGGGAGAGGGGAGGTTTTGGGTGTTTCGCAGGAACTTGAGGACATGAAGGGAGCGAGGGGCCGTGGGCTGTGCCCACCATGGCAGAGGCTCCCGGGGGCTGGAATTCCCAGAACTGCTCCCTGTGCCTGGGTGTTTTGGGAAGCTGACACGCCTGGCTTTGGCCTCAGAAGTGGCTTTGGGTTGGTGGACAAACACCGAGAGCTCTGCCTTCCCTCAGAGCTGTTCCATCCCTCGCCTGCCTTCCCCTTCCCACGGCCCTGGCTCATCCTGGGAGCGGGCAGATGGCTGCAGGAGCCGCCTCGGGGTGTTTTGGGAAGGCACAACCCTTGGGTGAGGGCCGAGGCAGAGCAGCAGTGAGGAAAGTGGAGTTCTGGAGCTGCGGGCCTGGCTGAGCCTCGGCGCTTCCCCCGAGAGCAGCGTCTCAGCTGCGACGTTTTTAACTCTTGAATTTGGAACAGACTTAGCAGCTCACCTTTGGGGGTGGGAGCTTGGGAGGTTGTCAATACTATTGCCTGGAACCATCTGTTCCTACCACTAAGTAGCTGCAAAAATCAGTAATTCATTCCCTATTTTTTTTTTTTTTTTTGGAGGAGCTTGGGTGTAAATCTTCTCCCTTGTTATTTTTATGGGCTCCTTCATTATGGAAGACAAGCATCTCCACGGTGCTGGAACCGACGTTCTCGCTTTAATCTTTCATCTAAATTTATTTGAAATTTAAATCCCTGTCGTTATCGATATTAGAGGTTACTTTGGAGCACAACAGCTATTTCTGGGGAACTGGGTGCGTGGGGCTCCCTTATCAGCCAGGAATGTGCTTGTGTAACGTCACCTTTCTGGATGAACCTCTCGCAGGGGAGCGGGGACGGCAGCCATGCCTACGGGTTATTTTGGGAAATCGCCACTGTAAATGGATGCTGTGTTTGCTTTTGCAAGTAAAATCGGTCATAGATTCCTATTTTTCATTTATTTTTGCCCCGGTGAATTAACAGTCCAAGTGGGCTGGCCCTGGTGGTGCTGACGTGGAGCTGGTGGTGGCTGTGGTGAGGGTGTGCTGGTGGTTCTTGTGGGGGAGTCACGGGAACGCCAAACCCAGCATCGATTGTAGGACGGGCACGGACCACTGCAGCTACCCTGAGTTATCCCAGGCTGGGATTTCACTCCTGGACTTCAACTGCAGAATCAAGATGAGTTGATAGCACGTAACTCTGTTAGTGTTTGGGGCAGGAGGTCCCAGAGACTGGTGGTGTCTTCGGTGCAGGTGATGCAGAAGGACCTGGGATCCAGAGAAACCTGGTCTTGGTATCCCTGCCCATGGCAGGGGGTGGAGATGAGTTTTAAGGTCCCTCCCAACCCAAAGCACTCCTAATTCTATGACTTTCCTGCCTGAGGCCTGGTGTTTGTTGGAGATTTTACACTCTTCCTTACTGGGTCACCAGAGTTGAGTTTTCCAGGTGTTTATTTTGGTGGTTATTTAAACTACAGAGTGGATGCCTGAGGGGTCTGGTGAGCTGATGTCCAGTTTTCCCAGCATTACACCAATGGCAGAAGTTGGGTTTTGTCTGATGGGAAAGAACAACGGTTGGATTTTGATGGAGTTTGTGTGTCTGGGCTCATCCTAGCCTACAATAATGTGAAAATACTGCCGTCAGTTCCTCGTGTACCCTTGGAAAATGTTAATGCTTCCAGGCTTCAGAGGAGTTTAGGAAAAGTTGTAGTTCAGAAGTTGTCGTGTGCCTTGCAGGGAGGCCTGGGCTCCGTGGGGCAGAGCCTGGTGGTTTTCAGAGCACGTTCCCTGTGAGTGTCCTTGGTTTCCTTGCCTGACGTTTAACCTTAATTCTGAATTTCCTGGAGGTCTTGACACCCAGTTTGTTTCCCAGTTTGGTGAAAGATGGGATGGCAGCAGGAGAACCAGATGTGTTCACGTGCATGTGGCACCTCCGCCTTGGAGGTGACAAATACTTGGAGGAGCTGCCAAACTGAGAGGAGCTGGTCAGCTTGATGGATGTGAGTGGGTATGATGGCAGGAGTTCTCTGATTTTGATCGTTTTTATCCTTTTATATAATTTTTCAGCTGTTGAACAGTACAAGGATTCAAAGGTCAGCGTTGAATAGCTCTGGTTATTCTCTGCTGGTCCTAAACGTATTGCTGGTGTCATGTGAGAAATATAGTTTCTTTTTATGTTGCACAGTCAGAAGAAAATTATTTTGTTGTCTTCGGTAGTTTTTACCTCATTCTTGTAGTCTTGCCAATATCCTGTAGTTGTTTTTTGCAGGAAGCCTCTCAGCGTTCTCTTAATTGGAATTAACTTTTGTAAGAGAAATGCACGTTTGGGTCGAAGATAATGTAGGAAATAAATATTCAGGGAGGTCTATTTTAACTTAGTGGAAAGACGTTCATTGGAGAGCTTTGCTTTGGAACTGTAACTCTGGAGAGGTTTAGGGTAATAACAGAGGAATAAACCAGCTCTGCTCCCGAGTCCTGTCTGTGAATCCCTGTGGAAGGGCAGCTCTGATCTCTGCTCTGGTCGCCAGGGGTGTCCTGGGCAGGGCCAGGAGCTGGGCTGGATGATCCTTGTGGGTCCCTTCCCACTCAGGATATTCCATGATCCTCTGATTCTCTGCTTATTTTGAGTAACCTTAGAGACTGGTAGTAAGTCTACTCGTTATTGTCTGGTAAATTATGTTAATTAACATAATTACACAGTTTTAATGCTACATGGAAGTTAGATGGAGTCAGAATCAAATAGCAACAGGTAGTAAATAATTGGACAAAATAAAAACATGAAACCAAATAATGAAGAAAAATAATCATGTATTCTTTTCCTGTCACCAGTCGGGGCTGCAGCTGGATGGAGCAGCTGCCCAGTCCTGAATCCTTTCTTCCTCTCGTTTTTAATGCTGCTTTTACAACAGTCTGAAGGAAATCTCTGTCTAAACCAACTGGTAGCAGCTCCTCTGGGCTTTGCCTTTGGCAAGGTGTCACACAGCTGAATTTCCCTTCCTTTGCTAAATTCTCCTCTCTTTCTCCTTGCAGCGTTTGGTTATTTAGTGCTATAAGGGGAACCTGAATATATGAATTTAGCCAAACCCTCGAGTATATAAAGTAGAGAAACTTCCCTCATTCCCTTGACCTCAAGCTTGCTGAGGTAGGAAAGCATTTAAAACACCCACAGCTCTATGTGCACATGCAGATGTATTTTTAAATGTCCCCTACTTGAAGGTCATCCACAATTCCAGCTGAAGTGCAGTTTGGGTTTCCTGTAGCTGCAGACCGTCCTTGGGGCTGATCCCCGTGGTCTGCAGGGAGTGTGGGATGGGGGCTCCAGGAGAGGTTTTCATCCGAGTGGGGCTTTGGACCTGCCTGAGTGGGACCAGTCCAGAGGGGACCACGGAGCTGCTGCCAGGGCTGGAGCCCCTCTTGTCTGGAGCCAGGCTGGGAGAGCTGGGGGTGCTCACCTGGAGAAGNGCCAGAGGGCAGGGTTAGATGAGATATTGGGAAGGAATTATTCCCTGTGAGGTTGCCCAGAGCAGCTGTGGCTGCCCCTGGATCCCTGGCAGTGTCCAAGGCCAGGCTGGACGGGGCTTGGAGCAGCCTGGGACAGTGGAAGGTGTCCCTGCCCATGGCAAGGGGAGGGATGGGATGAGCTTTGAGGTCTCTTCCCACCCAAACCGTTCCATGACTCCATGAGAGGAATGTGGATGAACATCTCTCTGCCCACAGGAGCCTTCAGAGCTGCTTCATCTCTTTTTTCCACCCTTGTGCAACGGCGCCGGGCTCGGAGCTGCTCCCGTGTGAGCCCAGGCCGTGATGAGGCAGAGGTTTGATGAGATTTCAGGACAGATACCTGCAGCACTGAGCTGGGCATAGCAATGGCGTGGGATTCCAGGGATGTGCTCTGGGCCCAACCAGAGTTATTCCTGTGTCTCACTCCCAGGCGCCCCCGGGCTCCAGAGCAAAAGGATGTGAACAAAAAAGCTCAACTTTGATGGTTTACACACCAAAAGCTGCCATTGATGAACTGTGGGTTTGATCACCTCGTGGTGGTGTCTTCTGGTGCTTCTGTCTGTAATTTGGATACCTCCAGGACACTGCCCTGGGCTGAGACTGACCCCTTTGTAACGCTGAATTAAATAATTATAATAAAGTATTAAAATTACCCTCTAATATAGTGATTTTCTGTGCCTTTACCATACAAATTGTATGGTTTTGAGCAGGGACACGGTTTATTTAGGAATCCTGTGCTGCCACTGATGCCTCTACCCTGGAGGATGTGGTGGCTTTAAGGTCAGGTGTCACTTTAAAGTGAATATTTTTGCGAGTGAAACATCAAGTTTAAAAAAAAAAAATCTCCCTGTGCTGAGCTTCCTTTGCTCACAGAAATAGTTTCTATATTAATATTTAATTTACAGTAGCTCAGAGGAATGAAGAAAGTCCTGGACTCTATTTTTTTTTTCTAGTCCTTAATACATTTCTTTGGAACAACTCTCGGATATAAACAAGGAGGACAGAGTGTCCTGGGCAAAGGAGTGAGACAGTTTGTGTTAAAACCATAAGTGTTCATGGCTTTCACGTCGGAATGTTCAGCACTCAGGATCCATCAGGTACCTCGGAGCAGCCCTAGTTCCCAATTGCTCTTTTTCAGTCTTTTTTCTCCTCGGGTTCTTCATGGCTTTACCCCCCTCGATGCAGATTTAGATGTTTTTATTCCTGAAAACCTCCCGTTCCTGATGCTGCCAGCGCAGAGCTGTGCTCCAGCTCGGGAGAAAGTGGGTTCAGAATTCCAGACACGCTCCTGGCACGGCTTCAATTAAAAGGTGTTGAAAGAGGCTGGATTTTGCAATTTTGCAAAGTTGGAATTTTTGTCCCTGTTAAAACCTTGGGGATCCCTGGGAAAGGAGCTTGAGCCTGGCTTTTTCTGCTGGGTGAGGAAGAATTTATACCGTCATCCCCCTGCTTTGACCCAGTTATGAAACCCTTGCCTGTAAAATTATTAATTTGGGGACTCTCAGCCCTTCCAGTGTGAGAATTCAAGCAGTGGGAGTTTTCCTAGAGAGCCACCTCCAGTTTAGCCATTAAAAGCTGGTGATAAATCCGATGAACTTAGTAAAATATATATTGCAGTGTGCCATGAACCTTCTTCATTACTCTGGAATTAATCAATGACTTGGACTACTTTTTCCCCCTGCTCAGCCATACTTTCACAAGTTATAATTAAAATAAAAAAAAAAGCTCCAGTTTTCCTTTTTGTTCAACTCTGCTGTTGTTGAACTATGTGTGGTTTGGACTTCAGCCCTCCAGAATGTTGGCAGAAGTTCTTGTCTGGAAAGAAATGGTAATCCTTTTGGGGTTGAAAAACGGGGAAGGAAAGATCGCTGTAGCAGAGATGATTTCAGGCAGAATAAGTAATTTTGCACATATATATAGCGTGCACTATCGTTTGTGTGATTTTATATAGATATTCCTAATTTTGGTGGGTTTATGTCAGATTTGTCGATTTTTAGTTTATTGTAGCCTATTTTTAAACTTTTTATAGGAAGCTTAATGGAGTAGCTAAAGTTGCACATGGAAATGACTGCAATTTCAATATTGCATTTTAATTCAGCTGAGGTGATAGAGAAGTGACCTGAACCTATCTTTTTAAATGTGAGTTGTTTCTCTTTTACCTTGTAAGCAGCCAGCAGAAGGCTACACCCATCCCTGGGAAT
Organism: Mohoua ochrocephala; assembly: GCA_013398855.1. Lineage (NCBI taxonomy): Eukaryota > Metazoa > Chordata > Aves > Passeriformes > Acanthizidae > Mohoua > Mohoua ochrocephala. The sequence goes on from VZTA01007589.1 coordinate 85,494, forward strand.
GCTGCTTGTGTCCTATGGAATTACCTGTGCAGAGTGGAAGGGGAAATGTCCACGTCTTTCAGCTGGAGAGGGAGAGTCTGTCTTTTTCTGGGAAACGTTAGGAATACTTCTCCGAGAGCGGTGCTCCTGGTTTTGTACCTGCAAGGGGTGATTCTGGAGGTCAGGACAACTTAATAAACCTTCCAGGATGGGCTTCCCCTCATTCCCCAGCAGAAGCCCTGGCAGCAGCTCTCCCAGCTCCTCCTCTCAGAAGAATCCGGTTCTTGTGGAAAGCTCAGGCTTGGAGTTCTCTCAGTCCAACAACGTTAATTCCCATGCTGTTTGTTCTCCTGCCCTTGTCCAGCTCTGTTTGGTGTCCCTGCTCTGGCTGGAGGGACGCCTGTGTCACTGGGTACCTGTGGTGCCGGCAGCTGAGCCACAGATTCCGGCTGCTCCCGGAGCAGGGGGACACAGCACCCAAACCCGGGGCCTTTCCCAGGGCTGTGTGTGAGGTTCAGCTTGGGTTTGCAGGGGAGGGGTCGGAGCTGGGATTGTCTGTCCTGGCACAGGGTGAGGGTTTGCAGCCTGCGAGGGAAGCAGGTGTGGGAGCGATGGGGTTTGTGACGAGTGGCCGCTGTGTCACACTGGTGTGTCCCAAATGGGCAGGCTCCAGACTCGATTCTCCGTGGGCATGATGGCCAGAACTCCAGTGTGGAGCTGTTTGAACAGTTCCTGAGAGGAGCAGGAGGTGCAGATGTGGCTGAGGGTTTGGGTTTAGCAGCCCCTTGGGTACCTTTGTGATTTTTGGGTGCCGATGAACGAGGGAGTGTGGAAGCACTTGAACAAAGAATGTCTCTGGAAGTGGCCACTGGTCATTCTGGCACACACTTCCACCAAAGCTGCTATTGTTTTTCTCTTAGTTAAACAACAGTCAAGCTCACGCTGGGGCTTTTTTCTTTTCCCTTGCAGTATAATGTTGGCTTTTATGTGTCCCCCGGGCCCACACCCGGCCGTGTGGTGGGCCAGCACACAGATGCATTGTTCGGGGTCCCACATTCCAGGGAGATCAAATGCTCCTGCACCACATCGGCTGCACATCTGCAACTGCTAAAACCTCAGCAGCCCTGCCGGATCCAGGTGCCATTCAATTACAGGTTAAAGGCACAGAGAGCTGCTGCTTCTCGGGCCTTTCTGTTGAATTCTGCCGGCTTTGATTCACTACAGCTGGTGAAACAGTCAGGCTTGGTTCAGGCATGTGTGGAAGAGAGCTCATTTCATGCTTGGAATTGTAATTATGTTCTTTTCTTTCAAGCTGCCAGCGGTAAAAGATGTCTTCCAGTGTGTATTATCTAAATAAGCTGTAGTGTTTAAATGTTTTCTTATTTCATTTTAAGAATGTGGCAAAATAAATTGTGCTTACTCTTCTAGTTTTCGTTCTGGAGCAATTAATTCCCCGTAGCTCTCCCGTGATCTGCGCTCGTGGGCTCTGGGAAGCTGCTGTGTTGCACTGCAGTGAAACAGCTCTGGGCAGCAGAGTTCCCTCTGTGGGCACTGTCCTGGCTTGCCCAGCTGGCACTGGTGTCACCTGCTGTGTCACCTCCTGGGTGATGTTTGCTGTCAGCCATCCATTCCATCCCAGTCATCTCTCGGAGCGGTAGCTGCTGAGTTTTAGGGAATTCTGATTTGGGTGATACATGTGAAAAGGGACAGAGAGTGCAAACACTGACGGGACAAGGGGGAATGGTTTTATGCTGAAGGAGGATTGATTTAGATGGGATATTGGGAAGTTGTTCCCTGGGAGGGTGGTGAGACCCTGGCACAGGGTGCCCAGAGCAGCTGTGGCTGCCCCTGGATCCCTGGCAGTGTCCAAGGAATGACTGGACGTGGCACTGAGTGCTCTGGGCTGGTGTCAAGGTGGGGATCGGTCACAGATTGGACTGGATGTCTTTTCCAGCCTCAGTGATTCTGTGAATTCTGTATCATAACAGCTCTTCCCTGAGGGTACTGGGTCTTTGGGAGGGCTCCCTGCACGTGCTGTGACCCAGGACCCTTCAGAGCCGGGCCCTGGGCCGGGACTTTTGCCTTCCTCACAGAGATGTTTTTCATATGCAGCTGTTGGAGCTTCCCTGTGAGTTTTGGGTGTCTGGAGTCAGCACTTTGATCCGCCTTCCCTCCTCTCTGGAGTCTGTCTGCTCGTCTGTGGTCTCGAGGAGAGAGCCTGATTGCCATTTCGGTGTCTCCGTGATTGACTGGAAGTCACACTGGATAAATCTTTCATGATTGGAAACCACTTAAGCCACGAGGTGGCTGGTGATCACTGGGTATTAGTGGAGAGGTTCTACCAAACAATCAGGGAAAATTGAGTGGCAGAACATATAATTTATGACTTCATCCCAGCTCTGTGGGGGCAAGTCAGTGAGAATCGAAACACTGAAAGAATTATATTTGACAGATATTTTAAAGAATGACTCCAGTTAGTGTCATTTATTGCTGGAATGTGTGGACAGATCCCCAGTCAAAGCCCTTGTAGGGGCAGTGCCAAAACCAGATATGAACGAGTGTGCACGAAAATGAGAACACGGGATGTGGCCGAGGGCTTGAATTTTCTGACAATGGGCAGAAAGAATGTTCTGAGGGCTTTTTCTTCAGACATTCTCCTTTGATAATAAAGTTTACAGATCCTACTTGGTGTTTGCTGAAACTCCTGCCTGAAGGGGGTTTGTTGGAGTTTGGAAGTTGAGCAATGAAGGTGTCCTCAGTGTGCAGAGACCAGTTAGAGAAACTTCTGGAACATTCTGGACTTTATCTCTAGGATATCTTAATTTTGGCCTAGCAGTGATAGATGGCATAGGAGAACTCCATTGCCCTGTGCTGGAATGTGCATTAAAAATACCTGGGCAGGAGTTTTTCCAGGCAGTGGCAGGTAACGACCCTTGCTCTGAAGGAGGAAACATTCTAGAAAAACACTCTTCCCTCAGATGTTTTGTAGTGGTAATGCCTCTGGAAGTATTAATCTTTCCTGTCACAATTTGGCACTCACTCCAGTTCCCAGCAGGGGTTTCTCAGCTAATCCCTGTCTGGAAGATTTTCCCTTACCTTACATTAATTTCTGTTCCCGACATCGTTTGAGGGTTTGTGTTCAGCTTAAATAAATACGCCCCAGGCCATCCTGTCGACTCAGGGTTGAACATCGGGGCAGTGGAAGTACCTGTGTTCCTGGAGCCCTCACGGGTGCCACTCACCTCTCCAGCCATCCCCAAAACCTCCACCCCCTGGACCGTGTCAGTGTTATTCCCCCATGGCCCTGGAGAGATGATTTGAGAATCTTGGTTTCTGCGCAGAATTTTCCTGCCACGAGTCGCTCGCTTGGAAAGGAGAGTGGCAGATGTTCTGGCTTTAGCCCGTGAGTGACAGCTCCCGAGTCAACATCTGCCTTGCTGCTGGAATTGTCCCCGAACGCTGCCATGCTGGAGACACCGCCTGGAACTCGCTGGAGCCAGCCACGGCCGTGCTCCCTCTCGCGTTCCGCGCTCTTGGAAGCAGAGGCGGCTGCCATCGGCGTCGCTGCTCGGCGGAGGCGGCTCCTGGTCCACCCCGGGCTCGCCTCGGGCACTTGAGTGGCATCGGGAGGGGACAGCCCCGTTCCCTGTGCAGACAGGCTCATCCTCGGTGTGGCAGCCGCCCCGTGTGAACACCGTGGTGTCAGACCCGATCCATCGGTGCTGGGACTGCCTGTCCCGCAAAGTTTGGGGTTTGGGTTTGGTAAATTTGCCCCCGTGGCACAAAGAATTGCTGTGGATGAGTGCTGGAGAGGATTGTCCAAAGCAGTGTCCCTGTTCCCTTGGTTTAAGTCCATGAAAATATTGGGATTCTTCCTTTATCCTCAGACTTTATCCTTTTAAATGGTTGTGTTTCTCCTGTTGGTTTCCTTTTTGACCAGCCTCCCAGTCTGTTCTGTGACTATGAGAATGTGAAGCTGCAGGCCTGGATCCACGCTCCGTGTTCCACAGACATCCCAATGTGGACCCAGTCATTCCAGGGGAGTGGGTCTGCTGGTTTTCTTCCCAAGTTTTGTATCGACAATTCTTGGGAGCCGAAGTTTCTGCCAAGTCCCTGTGATAGACCCGAGGAGAGGGAAGAAACCCCTTAGCTAATAAAACACTTTTGATTAGATTTTTTGGCTTTAGGTTGGTTCAAAAACAGTTCAAAATGGAATTTTGCAAAGAAGTCATCTTAGTTTTAAACTCTAAAGGCTTAGCCCACAAATAGCCATCTTTGCTTGGTTTGTGCTTGATTTTTTTCCACATCCCAAAGGAAGTGAATCTCCTGGTGATGCAACTCAGGGTGTTTGTGCTCCACTCCAGGTTTCGTAGCTTTGGCCCTGCCTGGGGTTGAAAGTGCTGAAGCTTAGTCTTGAATTCGGCCCTAGTCTGGTGCTTGTCTTAGCAAGGGGGATTTCGGAATTATCTCTCAGCTCTGCCGTGCCTGGGTGAAGGTTGTACTGGTCTTTGGCGAGTTTTTGTGGTGTCTGAAGAGGAGCCTTGAGAACGGGAGCTGGCAGTCACACTGTGGGGGGAGCGTGTAAACTTAGTCTAAAGATAATTTATGGTTTCTAAAGCTGCTGCTGAGTAAAACTTTCCAAGGCTGGCTCTGACCTAGCTCTCATCAGTGTAAAACCGAGAACAGTCATCTCAAAGTAGCATTTTGAGTTGCGTGGAGGGGAAAGAGGAAAACTTTGCTTTCTCAAAGGCTTCATTGGCTGTAGCTGTGCAGCACATGAGCAGCTCTCTTCTTTCGAGCACGAACCACGGGCTCACTGTTCCGTTACCTGAGCCTCGACTGGTTTAAACTCGGCTTATTGGTTTAAACTTGGCTTATTGGTTTAAACTCGGCTTTTTGGTTTAAACTTGGCTAAGAGACTTTCGCCTCCCACTAGACCGGGTTGCTGCAGCAGCTGTGGTGTCAGGGTTCCGATGACCCCCCCGGGCTGTCTCCGCAGCAGCGCAGCCCCGCTCCCTCCCCGCGTTCCCGCAGCCGCGCGCCGGCACCGCCGGGAGAACTTTGGGTCACGCCGGGTTGAGCTGTTGGCAGCGACGCTCGCGTGTTGGCAGGAGCTTCCCCAACAAGATGCTGGAGAGCAGGGGAAGATTTCTCCTTGTTTTTGCAAATTAGCAAATGAAACCCTAAATAAGTTGCTAAACTCAGTTTCCTTCTGTTGGGTTAAGAGGAGGGGAGCGCTTGGAAACCTTCGAGATCTTAATTGGCCCGAGCGTGCTAAAAACACCTTCTTTCCACCCCAGGCGCTGCTTCTATCTTTCCAATACATTTGGCTCGCTCAGTGGCAAATCATTTTTATAACACTTCAGAAACTGTATAGCTCCAGAAAAACAGGATGTGCGCCCTGCCTTATATTTTGGATTTGCTTTCCAAGTATTTTTGGGGGGTTGCTGAGAGCCCAGCTCCGTTTCGGGGCGTTGGGGCTCTGCCCGTCGGTTTGGCGCTGGTGGGGTGATAGTGACGGCGGTGTCCCTTCGTCGAGTGATTCTGTGCTGGGGTAACGACTGGTTTGATTCGAGCACAGATCCCCAGCCAGGCTCCCCAGCCCTTTCCTCGTGCTGGGTAACGGAATTTCCCTTTGCCAAGGCCAGTTCTCTATCAGCTCCCAACCAGGAGCGTGCTGAGGTCACGTCCAGATACCGTCCCCCTTCCCCTCCCGAGCTGGGGACAGTGAGTTTCTCGTTTCTTCCTTGGGCTGATAATGGCGATTCCTCCTTCCCACAGAAAGCTCTGGAAGTTTTGTAAAGCAGCACAGTATTGTTCCTAACAGTTTTCCAGGGTTTTCTATGTTAGATGGTTGGTTTGTTCTTCATGGCTTTGGCCACTTAATTTTGCATCTGATTTGGCGTTTAAAAAATGACTATTTTAATTTAAGTTCCCTGTGAGCTGCAGAACCGCAGGGTGTGGTGGAAGTCCCATTTGTATCTCAGTTTGGGCAAGAAGCTGGGATTATAAACAAGCTGTGGTAGGGCTTGAAAACCTGGGAAAGGGTTGGTTGGGCATTCAAGGGGATGGAGGGAGAGGGAGGCCAAGGGGGAAGATGGAAAATGTCACTGGCAGTCAGTGTGAGATGGAGTTTATGTGACAGGACCAACCAGCCAGCAATGGGCAATGTGAGACCATTTCTCTAATAATTAAAATACTTGTTTGTAACTGGTTTTCAGGGTGAAGAACCAAAGTTTGGGCATCTTCTAAGACTGTGAGGGTTTTCCTCTGAGCCAGTAGATGAGATTACCCCAAAAGGGGCTGACGTGCACCTGAGGTGTCCCAGTTCCTTCCTGGCAGGAGCTGAGTGCACCTCTGTGTATTTAATTCATGCAGCTGTCACGGGGTGGGTCTGCAGGTAGGAAAACCTTTTCAGAAGGACTTGTGTTTTCAGGTATGGCAGGAGAATTTCTGCTGCTGTTCTCTTCAGCTGGTTATAGCTGGGCAGTGGTTGGAGAGGAGCTGGCTGGGCTGTGGGTGGTGGGTGCTCCTGTCCCTCCCTGCCTGCTCACCCGCCAGGGACTGCAGAGAATGCTCTGCATTTCCAAAGCCTTCAGTCTCACCTTACATTTTCTTCCTAGTCAGTGTTTTATTGTTTTTAAATAGCATTTCACTGCTTCGGAGCATAACCACATTACAAAATGGTTTTTGTCTCAAATACCACATCTGAGCTCTGGCAAAGGTGACCCTTTGGGTCTCTGGCTCAGAGACTCTCCTGATCCGTTTCTTTGTTTTTTAACTTGAATTTTTCTGCCTTTCTCCCATTTACTCTCCCATAGTGACAAGTTATCCGAGATCTTGCTGTGTGTGGTGATTTCTTGCTTTTAGGGTTCGGTGTAGAGAGCGAGTCAGTTTTTACAGTTCCCCAAGGAAGTGATGTGCCGTTATTATACAGAAACCACTGACATAGCACATTTTAGGCCTGGCCTGCTGACTTGGGATTGCAGTGAGCTTTAAAGTGACAGTAAATCACTTGTGACCGTCTGCAGCTGCGGTGGCCCCGGGGATGGTGATGGTGGGGCAGAAGAGGCCACGGCCACCCACCGCTGCAGGTCTGGTGACACCACACCTGAGCAAACGTGGCCTCAGGGCAGGTGTCTTGTCACCCAGAGCCTGTGCTGGTGTTCCCAAGGGTGTGGGGACACAGAAACTTCTGAATGGGGGAGAGTGAGAAGCTGGAGAAATGGTCTCAGCGTAGGGAATGTGTCTGGTTGAGCACTTTGTAGAATCACGGAATGGTTTTGGTTGGAAGAGACTTTAAAGATACTCCAGTTCCACCCCTTGCTGTGGGCAGGGACACCTCCCACTAGACCGGGTTGCTCCAAACCCTGTCCAGCCTTCTGTCACTTCATCCCACAGGAATTTGGGTACCTTGGTTCCAGCACGAGCACAAAGCTCGTCGTGTAAAACAGAGTCCCCTTTGCAATGCTTCTCCTTCCCCGTTCCCAAACCCCTCCTGGCTTTGGCAGGACACGCTCAGCCCCGGGCCGGGGAGGCCGGGCAGTGACCGGGAGGCTACCTTCCCGCAGGGGCTCGGCTGCTGAGCCCCTCTGTTCCTCCGGGCCGTGCCAGGGAGCGGGGGGCTCTCTGCAGCCGGGGGCCTCATTTCCTCAGGAAACCAGGCTAAAAATACCGGAGCGGTGCTCGAGGAAGCGCTGCCCATTGTGGGTCCCGAGCAGCCTCCGCTCAGCTCGTCCTCGAGTTCCGCACGGCCGTGAACCTCGCGTTAAACGCGGCCCTTTCTCATTCCGGATGTTCCTCCCGCTGTCCGTGTACCCTTTCCAACCCCGTCTCTCAGAAACAGCCCTCTCCGAATCCTTGCTCCAAATATTTTCGGTGGTGGGAGAGCATCCAGCTCCACGGGAGAACAGGAAGCTGCAGATGGAGTCGGGAGGGTGGACACGCGGGCCAGCAAGAGGGGTTGTTGTAGTGGAAATGATGCGCTCCTCCCTCGTGGAGGGTGGTGGGATCTGCTCGGGGTTGATGTGGCTGCAGGGATGCAGGTGGGTTTGGTAAAAAACCAAGAGGAGTGGTTTTTGCAGGCCAGAAGTCTGAAAAGTCAGAAAATTGGGGCATGGCCTTGGGTGCCGCCGTCTGCTGGGACCTGTCCTTCATCCCTCTGGGGCGGATCTGCAGTACCATCATCACCTGAACCCCAGACTGGGGTCACGGAAAGGTGCGGAAAGAAACCTTGTCGGTGGGAAGTGATCTCAGGCAGGAGATGTGCATGAGGGAAGTTGGGTTCTGTGGCTGGTAAAAAAGTGGGGTTTTTTTCAAATATTAGTTGAAAAACTGGCTGAAACTCTGGCTGTGTTCTCTCCTAAAGAGTTTTGCAACATCCCACTGAAATTGCAGACAAATTGAAGCCGAAACATTGCATTTTTCCACAAATGTGGCCAGGCTCCAGGACCATAAAAAGGGTTTGGAATGGCTGTAAAACACATGTTAAACAATTTTTTACTTGAGGCACCTCTAGAAACATTTCTTTTCAAATAAATTTAATACTTAACTTAAAAAATAATCTTTTTTTTTTTATAAAAAAAGATACTGGTAATTAGAAGCATTAGAAGCAGAATGTTTCTTCCTTAGCAGATGCATATTAAGAAAGTGATACTGCAACAAATAATAAGTGAAATATAGTAAAAGTTGGACTGTTTAAACCAGTGATTGTAATTAGGGATGTTCCTTTCAAAGGCAAGTGTTTTGATTTCACTGGCATCATCAACTCCTGTGGTAGTTTTTTTCAGTAGTTACTGTGGAATATATACTAAATCAGAATTTAAAAAATAAATGATTGTGAGATTGAAAATCTGTGAATAACTGGACAGCACAGAGGCCACGTTGCTTTAGGATCTTCAACTCCTGATCTGGTCAGAGAACCTCAATATTTGATGCTGAGATGAGTTTATGAATTAAACACCGTTGTGTTTTTGTACAGGCAGGAAAAGTAGCATTAGTGATGTCTACAAATTATATACTTAACATATTTTAATTGATGTGGAATGATTTTAAAAGCGTATTTAAGCTCAGCATTATTTGCCAAGGAGGACAGACTTTAGATCTCGGCACAGAAGGTATTAATGCAACTCCAGTGTGGAAGCAATGGGCACTTCCCATATTTTTTGAGTCTAGATGCATCTTTTTAAATTAAAGAGGGTTTGAAGAGTGTGCCTGCAAACTGGAGATTGAGTCAAGCTGTGAAATGCCAGCGATATGTCATGTGTTCTGTATGTATTATTTTCAGTTTTTACAGAGGAGGAAATTTTGATATTTAAACTTTTCCAAATGTCAGCTGGTTCTGCACAAAATAATCTTCAGTCTCAGTCTCACCAGGAGCTGCGTGTCACCGGGAAACCTCCCGGGAGCTGAAAAACAAGGAAGTTGTTCCATCTCAGAACTGAGTCCTGTGGGAGAGGATGTAGCTGAGGGGTGGGAAGGAACTCTGGAGGGTGGATGTTGGGAGTCGTCCCGTCCATACGGAGGCTGGAGTGCCTTGGCCTGAGATCCACACCCCAGCACTCCAAGACCACGTTGGTTGGGGCTTGGAGCACCCTGGTCTAGTGGAAGGTGTCCCTGCCCATGGCAGGGGATGGGACTGGATGAGTTTTATCATCCCTTGCCACCCAAACCGTTCCATGATTCCATGAGCTCCATCCTTCCCCTGCTCCTTCCAAACCTGGCACTTTTTGATGCTTGACTTTGGATAACTCCCCAGGCTGACCCTGCATCCACCCTCCTGGTCGAATTCTCCAAAAATTGGGGGCGGGATGGGGAGCTGCCTTTGGAAGTGTCACTGGCACTTTGCAAAGCTCCTGCCCACAGGAGCATCTCTGCTGTTGGAGCATCTTTGGGAAGGCAGTTGGAGGTGTGTTCCCTGTGCCAAATGCTGTTGCTGTGTCCCATGGGAGTTGTCAGACTGGGAATGTCTGTGTCCATTAGTCCCGTGCTAGGAAAAATACTCAGTTCCTACTGACAGCCTGAGGAATCATTAGGACCGGTGACTTCCAGTATTTTTCCTAAGCCTCGGCAGAATCTGACTTAATCTTTAATGAAAACTAGAACCCAGCGTGCTCGAGACTTTATATAGCAACCAGCCCGACCAGTTCCGGTGTCCCACCTCCCTGGGAGGGAGCGCTGAGGAGCTGGTTGGTCTGGATGCTTCTGAGGATGGTATTTAAGGTGTAAATGTGGTTCAGTTTTACACATGAAAGCAGTGTTTTAGCCCAGAGATACTCTGCACACACCCTTGGCAGCAGAGCTGGGCAGAGCTCACGCCCCACTGTTTCTTTGAGAAGAAGAGTGAATTCTGCTGGTGTCTCTTCCTGGCCTGTCTGGTTTTTGGGAGTAACTCTAGGAAAAAGCTGCTGTACGTTTTCTTATGGACGGGGAGTGTTACGTGCTTGTGGTTGAATATAGCAAGTGCTTTTATTCTCAGAGGTGGCTTCTGTGTCTTCTCGGGGGATGGTGAAGGACTCTAAAACCTAAAAACTGGGTGCTGGGTTCTAGGTGTGTCCTTCATGAAGCCCCCAGGCAGCTGTGGGGGGGTTAAATTCCAGCTGCTGAGAGGAGGGATGGGGAAAATTTGTGAAAATGAGCTTTGACTTCTGTTTATTTTTAAGATCTGCTCTGTTTCCTCACCTTGTTGTGGTGCATCTCCCAACCCTGAGTGTGGGTCACTGTCCCATGGCAGGGGGTGGCACTGGATGAGCTTTAAAGGTCCCTTCTGACCCAAACCATTCCATGATTCTATTAAAGAAACTTCCCCAAACCACTTGGTTCTTCAGGCTGTGAGTTCTGGGAGGGACAAGGAACCAACAGCTCCAAAGGAAACAACATGTAAAAACAACTTTCTGAGGAGTTGTCTGTAAACGATAGATCATTCTAGCTGTGAAAATCGTGTAGAAATCCAAACTGGTCACCAGACGTTGCAGAGGTGTCATCAAAAAGCTGCTCAGGGAATACAAATATGGATTTTAGAAAAGCTGCTTGGGGAATATCATCCTGTGTTGTGGAAAAATTCCTCGGGGAGCGTAGTGGGGCACCTCTAGCTTCAGGGAGCCGAGGCACAGTGGGGCAGGCGTGTCTGACGTGGTGGGATCCTTCAGACGGTGTCACGTGGATGGGATTTGGGTCAAGTCCTCAGTACCAGGTGCAGTGGGAGCCCTGGTGGTCTCTGAAACACCTCTATGCCACCAGAACCCCGCAGGTACGGGGTGTGGTCACTGAATCCCCGGACTCGGGGCTGCTCTCTGGGAAGCGCTGGTGAGGAGGAGGCTGCCGGAGCTCTCCTGGCTGGAAGGCTCTGTCCCGGCAGGCTCCCCTGAGGAGGAGCTGGAAGAGGCTCCAGGAAAGGCACATGAGCGGGGCCGGCTGCCAGCTCTGCACGGTGCCGGAGCACGTCGGCTGTGCCGGCACGGCACGAACCGCTCCCGATCCCGGGGTCCTGCCAGAGGCTTTTCCTCGTGTGGATGTGATGCTGTTTCACTCCACGGGTTTGGGACACCTCGTCTGGGAGAGACGGAGAGGTGCATTCCCTGCGGTAACGCTCGAAGCCGAGCAGGAGCGACCCAGACACACGTGGGGCGAGGTGGTCACAGCCTCCCTTCCTGCTCCCTCCAGGAAACCAGACCGGAGGAATTTTTCACATCTGGCAGTAGCGATGCATTTTTAAATTACTTTTTTTTGTCAAGGCAGAGCAGCTTTACAGCGATTCGGATGTCAGTCGTAGGCACCGGAGCGTTGCGTGCGGTGCCGAGGGCTGACTAACAGCCCGGGCGGGTCACGGTCCTTCCCGGTGGGGCGGATCTCCCTCCTCCTGGCAGCGCGGCCGGAGCCCGGCGTGGCTCTGCCGCCTGAGTCAGTGCAGCTGCTCCAACGAGTCTGTGGTGCTGGGCAGCAGCGAGGCCGGTGGGGGTGGCTGCAGGGATCCGACAGCGGCGTTCCCATATGGCTTTCATGAAAAACACCTCATTTGAGTCTGGTTTTTTGATCTGCTTCCTGCTTAAATGTTGAATACAGAAATATATTTATTGGGGTGGAGGGAATTAAGACCTTTTCTGCATGTTGTAATTTCTGTTACTAGTCTTGGTTTTCTGTAAACCCATTAAAAATGATATTTCATGTCAGCTCCTTCTGCTGCAGTCCAGGCTTAAACGCTTCCCATCCGTTGTGCCGGCACAGCAGCTTGCGGGCCTGTCGGAACTGGATTAGAGACAGCAAATTTTATTTTTATTTTTAAAAAAGACAAATTTTTTTTTGTCTGGCTGAATTTGTTTCCAGCTGAATTAGTTCCCTGCTCTGATGTGCAAGTGTGGCAGGTCGCCGAAGAGGGTGGAATCGTTGGATGTGGTGGTGCTTTTGGGTGAAACCTTGGGTGTGATGAGGGCTTAAAAGTTGATTAAAAGCGGTCTTTAAAGGTGGTGCAGTTACTGTACACCAGCTGTGGTTTTCAAGGCCTTGGCTCTGTGTTTCTGTTGTATGAACCACTTGGTGCATATTTAAAAATACAACTAAAAACCTTAAGGTAATTGAATAAGTTGGTGGTATGGTGGCAGCGGAGCTCACCTGGCCCTCCCGGTTTTTGGTGTGTCTTGGTGGGGTCACTTGTCTGGAACTGGCTGGGAATGGTTCCTGCAGGGACACGTCCTGGCAGTTACCTGGGCCTTGTCTTCTATGCTTAAAAATCCCTTCTGTAGGGAAAATGGATCAAATGGAGTTGGAGCTTCTGGAGAGGCCATGACAGGAATCACCAAATATTTAGGGTTGGAAGGGGCCTCTGGAGATCACCCAAGCCCAAGGCAGGGGCACCTGGAGCAGGTGACACAGGAAGGTGTCCAGGTGGGATTGGAATGTCTCCAGAGACCCCACGGCCTCCCTGGGCAGCTGTTCCAGGGCTCTGCCACCCTCCATGGGAAGAAGCTCCTCCTCATGTTGAGGTGGTGAACTTCTTGTGGTTTTAGTTCATGGCCATTGCTCCATGTCCTGTCACTGGGCACCACCAAGAAGAGCCAGTGTTGTGCTGTGAACAGACCAGCAGTGCAAGGCTGCTCTGCCTTCAGGTAAAGGGCTTTTTCCCCCACCTTCCCTACAGATGCTTTCCATACTTTATCCCGGTTGGGCAGTGAAGTCGCTTCTTTGAGATGAGCTTAGAGTTCGGAAGCTGTGCCTGTGCATCCTCAGCTGAGCCATGGCTGCAGCTCCATAAGCCCTGGGAGAAGTGCTTCGTCCTGCCAGAGCTGGAGCCGGTGCGTGTGGTGGGAGAACTGGCCGAGAGGGACAGACCGTGGAGCACCCCCCGCCGCCCCCGGCCTGCTCGCTTCCTCCCGGCCTATTGTTGGCATTCCGTGTGTATTCTCCCTAGGAATTAACTTGTCCCCAAATCGCGCCGCCGCGTACGCACCGATTTTCCAAGCTTCCCTGCACCTGTCTGATGCGCTTTCCAGCCTGGGCGTCACAAAACTGTTTGTCATTCAGGGGGGACAATGTCCCCTTGTGTGCCGGGCTCCCGGAGGGAGGGGCCGGGCGGGGGCACGGCCCCGCTGGCGGATGGGCTTCCCATGTGAAATGAGACGGGAAGACAAATTGCTTCCAGAGCGGCGTTTCACACAGGCGGGAGCGCGATCCCGCTCCAGCGGCGGCAGCGCCCGCTTGTCACTCACATTTCCCTTATCTGGGTTAAATATAAAAGGGGGCAAATGGGGGTGAAGAGAACACAGGGGAAGAAAAGAGCTTATCCAGGGCTCCGAAGGCTCTGCTGGCGAGTCGCCGCCTTGGGATCGGCCGCGGGTTTGGATGGCCTGGAGCTGATCCCGTGCAGATGGTGCACCAAGGTCCCTGTTGGAGCCCAGGAACCTCCTGGTCACTTTTGCAGGAATAACTTGGTTCTTTTTCCATCTTTCTTTTCTGGTAAAACTTTTTCTGTAGGGTTCTTCTCTTCTGCCTGGGGAAATCACAAAACTTTGTGTGTGGCTGGTCTTTATGTTGGACTTTAGGCTTTACTGTGGGAAAATCCAGTGGTTTTTCTGTATTGAGTATCTGTATCTTAAAGAAGACACAACAGTATGACACTAATTTTCTTATTCTGATAAATAAACAGAAACACAGCCCGGAACTTTAAATAAACGTGCGATTGAAGTTCAGTGGAGGTAATAGAAAAGGTAAAGGGGAGACAAGGGGTGGCTGCGAGGGTGTAGGGAAGGAGTTTCCGCAGAGAATTTCCAGGTGGAATAGTTCAAGGCCAGGTTGGATGAGGCTTGGAGCGACCTGCCCTGGTGGAAGGTTTCCCCGCCCACGGCAGGGCTTGGAGGGTTGGAACTTTAAGGTCCCTTCCAACCCAAACCATTCCGTGGTTCTGTGGTGAACCGACACCGGGGTCCTGCTCCATCCCACCGGTGACTCTGGCCTTGGCAGCCTGGACCAGTGAGGGCCCAGGCAGTTACCAGCCTGTCACTTCTTGTTCTTTGTGTTTGCTCTTGTACCCTTAACACGTTCTCATCCCTGGAAGATTTCTAGAACCAGGAGTCAGTGTGGCACGTTGGGATATGGTGTAGTGGGCATCGTGGGATTTGGTCAAACATTGGACTTGATGATCTTGGAGTTCTTGCAGTGGGAACGGTGTGGAGGAGGCTGTCAGGACCTCTCTGTTGTGTGTGGTTTTCTCAATCCAGGCTAGAGGAGGGGAAGGAGGAAAGGGAAAAGCTTGCATTGCTTCTCTGAGCAAACTCCGTTTCCCAAGTCTGGGCAGCAGTGGATCCGTGGGGTGGCTGTGGGGTGGCTGTGGGGCTGGGCTGGGCTGGGCTGGGGAGTTTCTCAGACACGGAGCTGCTCCGGGGAGAAGCCACATGCTCTGTCAGGGTGTGGGCGAGGGAAAACAGCTCCTGACCCGGGTGTTATCCCGGACACGAGGATGTGCAGCACATCTCATCCCCGGCTCTGGAGGGTGGTTTGCAGGGCGGCACGGGGAGAGAGGATGTAGCAAATACAATATTGGGAAAGATGAAAAAACGAGTGGGTGGCAATGAGAAGGAAGAGGAGGAGACAACCCAGACGATGAAGGAAAACAGGATCTTCTGTAAGAGATGGGAATACTGGAAGGAAGCCAGGAAGGAAGCCTGAGAAAATGGAGAGAGCACTAGGAAGGCTGGTGTTGCTCTGATAATTCCAGCAGGTATTCCTGGCATGCAGCTTCCAGAAACGAGAGAAGCCTTTGAAAGTCTGGTCAAAACCAGTGACATGTGTGGAATAATTTGAATGTACACTAGTTAAACTTTTATTGTCTTGCTGTTTTTCCCCCCATGGGATTTGGTGTGTGCTGTTGACTTGTCCAGGAAGGAGGGAGCTGACCTTGGAAAGGGCTTGGGGTGCAGGTGGGTGTCACCATGGCAGGGAGGAATGATCGCTCAGATTGGAAGGTTCAGGCTTTTCTGCGCTAAGGGATTTAATGGATTTTTCCCGTGGATTCTGATGGGGAACTCACCCTCGGAGACGGTGTGGGCAGAAAACCTTGTGCTGTGTGTGGATGGTGCCTGAATTGCGTGCTGGGCCCCGAGAGCCGCCCGGATCCCTCCAGCCCGGCTGAGCGCGGCGAGCTGGGAGAGGAGCAGCAGCTCCAGTTCCAGCTCCTGCTCCGGCGCCGCATCCATTGGTTGGTAAAAATAGCTCTGCTGCTGGCGTCAGTGCCAGGCCTCGCATCTGGCTTCCCCGAGTGGGGATCGAGCGGCTCCAGCCCCCTCCCTCCCTCCAGACAGGGTCTGCTGGAGGACACATGGCTGTGACGGCTGCGCCGGCCGCTCCCCCTGCCCTCGCCGGCCTTCGGGAAGAGCCTTTGTGCTGGAGGCTCCCTGCAAACCCGGCCCTGGGCCTGGAATCGCGGGTTGCCCCACCTTAATCAATCCAGGAGGGAAACCAAAATCGTCTCCTGCAGCCCGAGGGGGTTGTTGGGAGCCTTTTGGGCGTTCGGGGGAAAGGTGAACGCCCGGCTGAGTGTGCAGATCGTGTTTTGCTCCCCTCTTGCGCAGGTTTGGCTGAGTAGGTGTTTAGAAACAGTTTTATGAAGTCGGCTGGTTCAGTGTCGTGATTTCTTTTTTTAGTCTTGCTTTTTTCAGCATTTAAGCTCTGGAAAACAGGGAGATACCAAGTGCAGGCAGGAATGCTCTCTTTGTAGACACGGAAAGAGACCAAAGCAGCCTTGCAGATTGCCTTGAAAATTCGGTGGTGTGCTTGCAACTGCTCACCTGCATGACTGACAGCGAACAGTGAATGTTTTACATCATCCTTTAAAAGATTAAATTAATTGAGCTCCAAAAGGTGTTGCAAAACTGTTCCATGCTCAGGCTCAGTGTGGCCACATAGGCTGAGCTCCATTCCCAGCCTGCCCCGAACCCCGACTCACCCCTTGCCTGCTGATCAGGGTTTCAGCCGCCATCACACACGTGCCAGGGAGAGTAATTTACCCAAAAAATCTGCCGTGGGTGTTTTCTGCTTTGATGTCAGTGTGTGACCAGCAGTACCTCGTTAGCGGGGCTTGCTCTGCTCACCATGGAAGGTCCGCAGAGGATTTCCCTTCCCGCGCCGCGGGTGAGCCCAGGCGGCTGCTGCTACCCAGCAGATGTTCCTTCTGTTTGCAGCCCGCAATTCCTAATCTTTCTCATGAGGAACATCTCAAATGGAGCTTCAGGATCTGCTGAGCTCTTCCTTGTGCTGTCCCCAGACCTCCTGAGCACCAGGCTGCCAGCAGACCTGGAATCCTGGCAGTGAACCTCACTGGGAGCTTCCCTCGCTGCTGCTTAAACCAGAAGTATTTTTGGTTGTAGTAACTGGACAAATCCTTTCAAGTTATCGACAGTTTTGTTTTCAAACAGCTCGTGAGAAGCTCCTAGTTTTCTTTTTGGGGAATTCAAAGCAATTGGTGACATACCTTGTGGAGTTACTGCTCTGCTGGCAAATCCCGTTTTTAACACACATGCACGGTGTATGTTCGTGTGCTTGAATTTGGGGACGCTCGTCTGTTCTTTCTCCAATCTGCCTGTTCTAGGGCCATTAGCATATTTTTATCATAAAAACCTGTTTAAAGCAGAGCAGAAATGAGAATGTCCGGGGAATGTGTGACTCGGGAGTAGTCAGAGGCACAGCCGGGCCGAAGGAGGAGTAGGGAGGAGTAAGGAATGTGCCCTGCACCCCCACAGGTTCTGAATTTCATCTTTTTGCCCTTTTCAAGGCACAAACCTGAGTGCTCTGTGTCCTGTGTGGTGGAGCTGGCATTGCTGGAGGCCGGGGAGGCCGGGGGTCTGAGACCTGTTGGTTATGGGGGGTTCCACGCCTCTCTGTCACCACACCAGCGTGTGTTGGAGGAGCCACGGGGCCACTTTCCACCTTTTTTTAAAAGAATTTAGGTCAAATACTGCAGTTGCGTGAGCAGAGTCCAAACAGGTCATTAGTCTGATGTTGGGTCATCGCTGGGCCTTCAGCCCTGAACTCCTGGGGGTGAGTTGGGGTGAGAACCACCCCTGTGTCGACAGGTTTTTCAGGTTTTTAGGACTGCTTTTTTTGGGAAAATTTGGCAAATATCTAATCTCCACAGTTGTTCATGGTAGGCTGTGAGATATTTTTTTTTTTAAGCACTTGAATAGTGTGAATTCTGCTTGAATTTCTCACCGTCCCTTAACCAAACAAGGCCAAAGTAGCCAAGCCTGGGCTGGGCTGCCTGGGAACTTCTGGGCACCTCATTTCCCACGTTCTTTAGAGGAGGCTGTGTCCAGCTGTGGAGTTTGCAGGTAGATTGTTTTTTCTTTTTAAATGACATCTTATTCCATAAAAATAAAAGCTCTTTGCATAAAATTATTCTCTCTTTAGTATTCCTTAAACTGTTTAGAATGTCGTGATGGTAAGGAAATAAACCCGATCTGCAGAGAGTTAATCTCCGTTCCCTGTGTGCATCATGGAAAGCATCATTTTTCATTTCAGTCCTTGATTAGCAGCTCCCAAACCTGCTCCATAGCCTGCAAATCCCGAGTTCCCACCAACAGAGTTCATCGCTTGTAGTCAGAGCAGCATCATTCAGCCTCAGCTGGTTTTTGCTTTCTTTGGCTGGTCAGTCAGCTTGAAAATTTACCTGTCTGCAGTGAAGAAACATAACCGGACCCTTTGCATGAGGCTTTGCTGAGGTTTAATTTGTTTTAGCTTAGAGTTGGGCCTGTGGCAGGCTGTGCTGGGAGCAGGGGACAGCTCCTGCCGGCCTGTTTGTCCTCACTTGGGTTCCTGGGGTGCTTGTGGACCCTTCTCCCAGAAATATTCTATTTATTGCTGCTCAGGTCTGATGGCTGTGGCTGGTTTGAGGTGCGAACCTTCCAGGCTGCCCCAGCCTCTCCCCTTGCCCTGGGTTCACGTGTTCCTTGCCCAGGTAGTGTTGGCCATCCTGGGGATGGACTTGGCTGCTGGTGACTAACCCAGCTCAGGAGTCCACGGCGTTTTTGGGGTGTTTTGCTTCTCGTTGGCTCTTTACCCCAGGCAGTGCCACACTCTCAGCCCTGCCCATGGCATTAGGCACCCCAGGGCCCCTCAGCACGCTCGTGCTGCCGTGGCAGGGTGTGAGTCTGGGTGGTAACGAACCAGCGGGCGAACCTTATCTCCACAGCTCATGGTATTTTGGTTTTTATCTCCCCTCCTGCCTCTTAATTTACAGATGGTATTACCCAACCCCGGGACTGGCTTTGGGAGCTGCTGCAGCTCGTGAGGGACTTGTGGGATGTGAGTGGTGCCTGTGGGGCTCAGGGTCCTCCTTGCTCTGCCCGCACCAGGATGTGACAGCAGCTGCCTGGTGGGACTTTGGCATTTGCTCCAAGTGGCGCAGCGTTAAAGGAGGTGGTGGAATCCCCATCCCTGGAGGTGTTCAGGGAATGACTGGATGTGGCACTCAGTGCTCTGGTGTGGGTGCCGAGGTGGGGATCGGTCACAGGTTGGACTCGATGGCCCTGGAGGTTTTCTCCAACCTCGGTGAAGGTTGTGTGAAGAATTTGAGTATTTGAACTCAAAGGAGCACGTGTTATTTGAAGTGATGCTTTGGAGTTGGAGGAACTCGGATGGAAAAGCAGCTGGTTGGTGTTCCTGCTCGGTGTCGAAGGAAGGCACAGTTGTGTCAAACCCGAGCTGCTGTGCTGGCTCGTAGGGGCTTTTAGGAGCTGGTTGAGGCTTTAACCTGCACTTGCAACAGCAGAACCCTTACAGCTGGACTCCAGAATAATTTCTCGTAGAAACCTTTGGCTTTGGGAGGTGCAGTTGTCCGATTTTCATTTTTATTTACTTTTTAAGCGATCCTGCACCACATTTACCACACCATCAGCTGCTTATAATTGCTTCCAACTGAAACCAAGCAGCGAGCGCTGTGGTGGAGGTAAAATACTATTTTATTTCAGGAGGAGATTGGGGAATCTCTGGGTAAACAACCCAATTCAGCTTCAAAGCCTTTTCAGCCCCGGCGCATTGTTCCTCCTCGGAGCCGCGCTGCCTCGCACCCTAATAAAAGTGGAAATCAGCCGTGGGGGGATGGGGATGCAGCAGAAAACACAAGCTGAGAACTGGAGATCAAAAGGACAAACAGAAGCAGAAGGCAGGGAAAGGGAGGCACAAAGAGTCACAGCTGAGCGTGCGGAGCCTGGGAGGGATGGAGGAGAGACAACAGCTATTAGAGGAGGCCGGGAACAATGGGCTGAGCAGAGCCCGGGTTTAGCTTTCATTTCGGTTTAACAAAGCTGCCTTCCACCAGCGGAACTCCACGGACGCCGTGCCCTTAATTCATCTTGAAAGTTGTTGCGCTCCGGCGTGGTGGCTGTCCCTCGCCAGAGACACGGAGCTCTCCGTGGATGGGCCCTTTGGAGGGCCGCAGCGGTGAATGATTTTTCCCAGTTCATGCTGTGGCAAAACCTGTCTCAGTTTGAGTTCTTTTGGGTTATTAGAATCATTGAATCCCAGAATGGTTTGGGCTGGGAGAGACCTGCCATGAGCAGGGACTCCTTCCCCTGTCCCAGGCTGCTCCAAACCCCGTCCAACCTGGCCTTGGACACTGCCAGGGATCCAGGGGAGTCCACAACCTCTCTGGGCACCCTGTGCCAGGGCCTCCCCACCCTTATTAGTAAAGAATTTGTGGTTGGTGAGAGTTGGAGTCGGGGGGACTGTGGGAGGCAGCCGGCAGCGGCTCTTTGCGCCGGGAATGTCTCACACGGCCGGAACGTGCTCCCTGAGCTTCCCCAGCCGATTAAACCAGTTCCCAAACCTGGCAGCCCGCGAGCAAACCCAGCTTTGTTAGTAAAGCCTCCGGGCTTTCGGGGCAAGTATTTATTGTAACAAATAATTTCTACCGGCTAAAGAATGAGGAATATGATTTCTGTGGAGCCAGCAGTACGTGTCGCTGAGGCAAGAAGAGTGGCCATTGGTGTGGTCCCATTCCGGCTGCGCTCCGGCACCCCGTGTCCTGGGAATTCCGTGCCCCCGGCGTGTGGGCACACAGGCTCAGTCCTGCCTTCCCCGGCTTAGTGCTGGAAGCTGCTTATTCCCTCTCCCCATCTGCCTCGCTCCACTCGGAGCTGTGGGGGCTGACCTACGGCAGCCCCTGGTCCTGGGGTGCCCCCGGAGCTGGGAAGTTCCCAGGGAAGGAGCAGGGTTTATCCAGCAGATGGGGAGGCCATTCCTCAGCCTTGGAGCTGGGCTTTGGGAGGTTTTCATTCCTGGCCCGATCCCGGGAGGAGGGCCGTGCCAGGGAGGTGGCTGTGGGTGTTCAGAGCCTTCCCCTTGGCCGGAGGAGTTTCTAGACCTCGGGTTTGATTGTGAAAAGAATGGCTGGGCAGGTCAGTGCTGCCGTATCCTGCTCCTCCCTTGCAGCCCGTGTTTGCTTTCCTTTGTTTGGGTCCCTTCTTGCTCTGACTTGCCTCCCTCAGCTGCGCTGGCTGCGGCTTCGTGGGGCGAACGCTCTACCTGGGCGCTTAATTAAAAGGAGGGGAAGATGTATTCCAAAAATCCTTGGCTTCCTCATCTGCGTGGAGCGTGTTGCTGAGCTGGTGGCGGGGAGAGGAAGCGAGCACAGCGTTCAGCTGACAGAGCATCTGAATCGCCGGTTGGGGCCCGGGAGTTCAGGAGGGGGAGGGAGAGTGAAATGGATGCTGAAATCCTGAATCTGCTTCTTAAATTTCCTCTCTCCCTGGAGAGGGAGGGAGCGAAGTTCAGCGCGGCGTGTTTGGCTTGGCTCCCTGTTACCTGCTGTCTCCTCCCGAGCAGAGCGCTTGTGGCAGGGATAAAGGATGGAGGTTCGCGGTGGGAGAAAGGACTTTTTCCTTCAGCAACATTTGCTTGTTTGTGGTGGAAGCGCATTAAAAAAAATAATCCAGCATTATTGAGGAGCGAGTGGGCGAATCGCTGCATCAACTGCCATGGTAACTCCTAAAGGGCTTCACCCAGAGCTGTCAGAGCTGGATTTTTAGTGCTGGAGTGACTTTTAATGTACAATCCTTTCCAGGCCATTTAATTATTCGGTCTCCTCATTTAATAACAAAACAACACAAAACCCCTCTTCTCTGAACTACCTTCTCGTTGATGTTCTCCTCTTTGACCTGAATTCATCTGACCCGTGGGACCCCGAGTCCAGCCCTGCGCTGGTGTTTGTGTGCAAGGACTTTGTGTGCTGCTGCTTGTGTAGTCAGGGAATCAGGGAGTCAGGGAATCGTGGCTTGCTTTGAAAGGGACATTAAAGCTCATCCAGTGACTCCTGTCCTCCTGCTTGGTTCCTTTGGCGGGGTGGCCCAGTGCTCCTGGCGGTGTAGGGGGTGTTGGGGGCACCTCCATGGCCTCAGCACCGTGTTCCTGTCATGGGAGCCATCTCCTCCCACCCAGCCGTGGCAGCAGCGTGGGGAGCCTGGGGTGTGCTGGGTCACCCAGCAGGAATGTGGCACCCAGGAGTGGGCCACCCCTGCTTTCATCTTCCATCCCTGGCTCTGCGTGAAGGACCTGTGATGGTTGGGAGTGTCCATGAAGGACATGTGATGGCTGTGAGGCCGCTGTGTTGCTCACCAGGCTGCCCTGGCACATGAAGGTCACCATGCAAACCACACCTGGCCCAGGTGTCCTCATTCCTGCTGCTTCATACCCCGGCACAGGAGGAAAATCCAGGAAGGAGGGCATTTAGTGCTCAGACATGGCTGATGGGGTGGCTTTGGGGAGCCTCCCGTGGATGGACGAGTTGTGGGAGGTCCCTGGGCCTCACAGGCCTGTGGATGGGGTGTCTCTGGGTGTGATGGGGACACCGGGATCTCGGTGCTCAGAGATTTCGGGGTGTTTCCTGGCACAGGGTCCCAGCATGGGCTGTAGCTGCACTTGGAACCTCTGCGTGAGGAAGCCCGGGATTCTGGTCATGGCCCTGGCAGCTTCCTCTGCAGCACCACCCATCTTAGCTTTGCTCAGCATCCCAGTGGAGTTTAAAATGGTTTCATCCTGAATAATTTATCTCCCAGAGAGAGAGAGAGAGAGAGCGAGAGAGAGAGACACAGTGGAGGGAAGCGGGGAGGGGAGGGCTGAGCATGGGCAGGGATGGGGGCTCACCCCGGAGCAGCTCCGTGCACTGCTGGGCTTTGTTGCTCCCGGCATTTTCTGCTGAACAAAAGCTCTGGATCCCGGGTAGAGGCTCCCGTGGGAGCCCTCCTGACCCCTGACCTGCCCTCCTGCCACCTCCAGCACCTCTTTGTCACCCCGGGTGAGCCCGGGCGTGACGGTCCGCGGAGCAGGAGCAGGACACGGCTTTACTACGGGTTGTGAGCTTTGCTAAAGGGTTCCACACTGGAGGCAGGGCCGCCTCCCTCCCCACCGTCCCTACACGCTGCCCTACTTCTCGCCAGGCTCAGCCAGCTCTTGCTGCAGCCCTACAAAGAGGTTTGAATGCATTAGTTTACGTGGAATTAATCTCCAGATTCCAAACATGCTTTCAAGCTGGTTTGGCCTTATTTTCCTGCAAAAGGAGGCCAACTCCGTGTTGTAGGCAGGGGCTGTTGTAAGCGAGGGTTGAGCTGGAGCGGGGAGAGACCAGCACAGGCACCATATTCAGGCCATTAAAAGGAATTTTTGGCTCGTGGACAAAACAAATTGAAAAATCTCCTTCTTTGTCACCACATCAGCAGCAATGGAAAAACAGAGCAAGGTTGTGGGGTGATCCTGCCGGTAGCCACCGCGCCTTTCCGAAGGGATCGGAGGTTCGGGTTTTGATAGGAAAATAATGAAATATTTTAAATGTGTCACAAATGATCGTGTAGAAAATCGTGGGTGAGGGGAGTGATGGGAAAACGTCGTTGTCGGGGATCGGGAGAAACTGGAACACTGAACTCTGAGGTGAAGTGCTTCCTGCAACAGGTTGGTCCGAAATTCCCAGGGCTCCTTTGTCTGCTGGCAGAGCGATGCCGGCCGGGGAGGGAACAAGGAGCTCGAGCGCTCCTGGGATTTTTTTGGATAGCCTGTCATCCCTGAGAAAGGAACAGTTGTGTGGGGGTGGGGAGCGTCGTATTCAAAAGTGGGTGAAATGGAAACGAGCCAAAATTCTGCAAATTTATAAGGAGCAGCAAACAGAGATTTCTTTGAGGAAAGGTCGGAGCGTTTTCTGTGAGCACAGCCCTGGTAGGAGTGTGCGAGGAAATGGAAACTGTGCTCCACTCTGCAGGGCTTTTTTCATCCTTTAGCCAGGCAAAGATACACAAAGCTGCTTATTTTGGGAGGTGGTGGAATGTTTCTGTAATAATTTCAGCAAATTTTGGTTCACATAGAGCATCTGTAAGAGCAGCACACCCCCAGCTTCATGGAGTGTGTTCTTTGTGGGGCAAAAAAATTGCTTTCCCTTGAATTTAATAGCTTTCAGCTGATAGAGGGCAGGGTTAGGTGGGATATGGGGAAGAAATCCTTCCCTGTGAGGGTGCTGAGGCCCTGGCACAGGGTGCCCAGAGAAGCTGTGGCTTCCTCATCCCTGGCAGTGTCCAAGGCCAGGTTGGACGAGGCTTGGAGCAACCTGGGACAGTGGAAGGGGTCCCTGCTCACGGCAGGGGGTGGAACTGGATGGGCTTTAAGGTCACTTTCAACCTAAACCATTCCAGGATTCTATAAATTTGAAAGTGGTTTCATGCAGAAGAATCTGTGCTGGGTTTGTTTTTCCTCCCTGTTTAGTATCCTACATCTGCCAGCTCCTAACGCCTGGCTCATGGATGAACATCCCAAGGATACCTGTCCTGGCTGTGGATCCCGTGGAAGCCACGCCGGGCAGAGCTGAGCAGCACACGGGGCTCAGCCAGGGGAAGATGATGAGAGAAGGAGCTGGGATGGTTCTCAGGAGGGAAGGGCTGAGCCGAATGCAGGAATAACTCAGGAATATCCCCGCGGGGTCCTCGCAGCGCACCTGGGAGCTGCTGGATCGCGAACAGCTCTGATTAGGACTTCATTTTGGGCTGACAATCCTTTCCCCTTGTTGACACGGAGCGTGTAGCAGCATGTAGTGTTTGAAACACAATATGCAAAGCACCGCGTTAGTAACCGACTCCAGAACATTCCTGCGCTGCAGCGAGGCTGCCCACAGCCTGCGGATTTCATCAGCTCCTCTGAGCTGGCACGGGGAGGACGTGGAAGCGGTGAGCTGGAGTCACAGGAGAGCACGAGCCATTCGCTTGAGCCATTCCCACAGTCCTCAGGCTTCCAGTGCCCGCTGGAGCCTGCGGGCGTTTGCTCTTTCCAAAGGGAGGGAGATCCCAACCTTCTGCCTCTTCAAACCGGCGTCGTGCGGCCGGAGCCAGGGCGGAACATTCCCCGTGCCGGTGTTGGCGGGGCTCGGCCGTGATTCCCGGAGCAGGGCGAGGGTTTGGCCACGTGAAGCGGCCACGAGGCGCGGGGAGGTGTCGGTGGTGAGCGCTTGGCCGGTTGCCCGTGGGCAAGCAGAAACCGGAGTTATCTGCAGCAGATAAGCACCGGCAGGAAAACACGGCAGCCTGGTTTGTCTGTAAACAAGTTCTTTCGCAAAAATGTCTGCCTGGGATGACTGGCAGGGAAAGCGAGGAGCCGGGAGCGTGCCAACGTCTGGCTGGGGAACAGGGAGCGTCCGGCTGGGCACGGGAAGGAGACGCTGCAACAAATGGCTCTGCCACTTTAAGCCGAGTTAAAACCCACACCGAGATCCACAGCGCTGCTGGGCCCGAGCGCAGCCGCTCGCTACAAATATATGAAGAAAAAGCCACCAAAATAGAAAATGTCATCATCGCTCACGGGGCGGCGAGAGCCGAGCGCAGCGAGCGGTGGCAGAGTGGGACAGGAAGTCTCCTCCCCCTCCCCGGGTAGTGCTGATCAAAAGGATGTAAAGCTTGTTTACAACATGTATGCAAAATCTAGTTGGGGAGAAGTCTGAGGGCTTTGCAGACCGGGGTGCACTAGGAATGAGTGATGTCGTGTTTATGTAGGTCTGAGCCTGCGGAGCTCGTGACCCAAAGTCAGAGAATTGTGGAGTATCCTGAGCTGGAAGGAACCCGCAGGGATCATCGAGTCCAGCCCCTGGCCCTGCACAGACACCCCAACAGTCCCACCCTGGGCATCCCTGGGAGCGGTGTCCAAACGCTCCTGGAGCTCTGGCAGCCTCAGGGCCGTGCCCATTCCCTGGGGAGCCTGGGCAGTGCCCAGCACCCTCTGAGGGAAGAACCTTTCCCTGATCTCCAGCCTGACCCTCCCCTGACACGGCTCCAGCCGTTCCCTTGGGTCCTGTCACAGGTCACCAGAGCAGAGATCAGTGCCTATCCAGTCATGGTCACGTTGTGCAGAGCGAGAAGAGGCGCCTGTCTCCGTGGGTTGCATCCATGGGCTGCTCGGAATGCCCACTGGCAGCGTCCTGCACCTCTGCTAACGAATGCTGGCTGTCAGGAAATCTTCACAGTGCTCCAAGTGAATGTCAGGACCCGGTGGGGCTGCCATCCGTGGGGTCATTTTCCTTGGGATGAGTGTTCTGTGTAGCACAGATGCCCAAAGGTAGGAAAGAGCATTTGGCATTGTGAAGACGGAGGTTTTGGAGCTGTTTCAGAGTCTGGAGCGAAATGGCAAAGGTGCCTCTAGGCTGATGATGGATCAGGAACAGACTCCCTCGTGTTTGTGTGCATGGGAACAGGTGAGCTCTGCTCTGTGAAGCGGCTCCGTGCAGCCTTCGGCCTCACTCACCTCCCTCTGCCTCGGCCAGAGGCACTTCCTTACCTCACCAGGAGTCTTAAGGCTTAATCCATTGTTTGTAAAGCTCCTTAAGATCCTTGTTTGGGAGCGCTGGAATCTGGAGGATTAAAACCAATTTATTTTTGTGTATCTTGTATAATGTGCATCTCAAAGACTTTCCAGAGGAGGAGGAGGAGTTGTGAGCCGGACAGAGATGGCAGGACCGGAAGGTAAACACGAGGGAGGAAGTGGCAGGGAGGAACAAAGAGGGAAAAAGCCAAAGGCTGTGTGGTGGGGACTTGGCTGTAAGGACGGTGAGTTTCTAGCCCTGGAGAAAAGGGCTGGATGTAGTAGAGCTGTCTCCCTCTTAATGCCACTTAAAGACCCATCTGGTCCGTGGTGCTGCCTCGGGAAGGGCAGCGGCAGCTTTTCCCTTGCTGTGTCTGTGCCCTTTGATAGGGAAGCAGGAATCTCACCTGTCCTCACCCAGTCCCTTTTGTCAGCTCTAAACCACCAGATAAGCTCCTACGAATTAATGTCGGTGATCTGCACAAGAGGGATTTTTAAAACCAGGTCTAGGATGGTCAGTGAACGGCCCTGCTTTCCCCAAGCCCTTGCCCTGGTGTCTGCTGGCACATCCATGCCCTGCCCATGGACTCGCTGGTGACATCAGTGAGGTGTTTTCTCCAGGGGGACCCCACTGGCCCTCCTGTGGGGAGATCCCCACCATGAGACTCCTCACACCTGCCAGGAAATCCTTGCTGGCAGCGTGTCCCCATCCCTCCGGGCCACTGTGGCCTTCCCCGATGCCACCCCCTCTCTCCTGAAGATGCTGTGTGTTTGCACTGGTGCCACTGCTTTGCCACCTTCCCCATCCTCACCCCCTTCTCCCCGTGTCCCTGGCACAGCCCTGCCGCTGTCCCCCAGGGCCGCTGCCATGGCCTCTCCATCTCCAGAGCCTCACGTGCCAGGTGTGACAAGCCAGGGAAGAGGTGACCCGGTGCTTTGGACACAGGTGGTGCCTTGGCTCCCGTGGAGAAGCAGAAACTGGTGATTAAATTCTTTCCCCAGGTGCAGGCCGGAGCATTCTGTGTAGGTGTGTGGCCATCAGGTGACTCCTTGCATTTTACACACGCTGTTTTCCCATGCGAACTTGTTTGGGGTCACAGGACAGGAGTCGCAGCTGAATGTAGGACGGGTGTCCATTGGGATTCCTGGTTTGGGAGCTCACCAGGAGATGTCCTAAATCCTGGTGAGGTTACAAGCGTGAGGCAGTGGCTTCCAAATGATGTCAGAGCACACTGGAGGCCCTCAGGATTCTGTTATTCAAGCCCTATAATCCTACAGGATTTAGGGTGCAGGAGCAGCCATCGGCTGGTACTGGTGGTACCGGTGTGCAGGGGAGGCTCGCGTGGGGCTGGAGGTGCCTGAGCCGGTGCCGTGTGTTGGCAGGCAGGTGTAGGTGTGGTGCAGGAAAATTCCTGAGGTGTGGGCGTGCTGGAGCCGGGGAGGACAAGCTACCAGTGCCAAGGGCTGGGAACGGGCAGCGCCAGGCCCTGCTCACCGGGAACAGCGCTCAGTGCCACTGGGACACGACAGAAGGGCTGCTCTGGGTCCTGGGACGCTGCTGGTGGTGTGTCTTGGCACCATCAGGGTGGGTTTATCCTACACCCAGCAATATTTGTTGTTCACAGTCCCCTGGGATCAGAGCACTCCGAGTTACGGATTCTGTGGGAGTGGGTGGGACGGGCTCCCCGCGTGGCGCCGCGCTCGCAGAGCTAATGGGATTAAAGGAGTATTCACTGGGAGAAGAAAAGAAGAGACTGGGGGCTTCAATGGGGCTCAGAAGCCTCGTTTCACGCGTTGGGAGTGGGAAACGCAGGCTCCTGGGCTTAGCCAGGAGAAAGTTGGGAGCATCTGGTGGGTTGGAAGCCCGGCCATGCCGACTGCCAGCACCGGGGCAGGGTCTGGGGGGTGTTTGCCTCCAAAACATCTGCTGCCCTCAGGTTTGGGGTGACCTCACCTGACACCCCACCCTGCTCCTCTTGTTCTGGGAGGGTTATAAATAGAGACGTCTCCGTCTGGTGGAAGTGGCAGCTAAAGAAATTAAAATCAAAAATAAAGTACTGGATTCCTTACGAGGGTCGCTAGTGGGAGAAGAGCTCAGGCTGTGTCTGTAGCAGCCCTTGCATCTGTAAATATGGGCATTAGGCTCTCCTTTAGATACCTCTTGGTTGGAAAGTACCTGCTGTGGTTGGTCTGAATCTGTAGAGATGCAAGAATTTACTTGGAGAAGTTCTGTCACCTCTTTGCTGAGATCCTGCAGCGAGTCCTTCTGGCTTTGAAAAAATTTTATTAATTTGAATTATTCTCCTATTTTTGTTGTTCCTCACCTCTCTCTCCCTTATGTCTGTGGCTCTCTTGCCTCCTCCACTATTTCCTCCTTAAAATCCAGTTGCTTCACACTCCATCTCACCTGTTCCTGTGCAGCTGGGCTCAGTACCTGCAGCTCCAGGTGCCTTTGCTTTACCCCCCTGTGATCCAGGACTCCACGATCCAGCACTTGGTGCTGCCTTCCCTGCTTCTTCTCTCAGCTCAGAGTTACTTAATGGGAACTCAAAGTGCTGTTTGAGCTCTAGAACTAACATTTCCCTCCAAATAACGTTTTTCCTTTTGTTCTGCTTGATCTCGTGGCTATCAAGTAGTTTAAATAAAGCTCTTTTTTGTCTCCTGCACCCTCAGCAGCGAAACATGGGCGCTCTGAACAGGCACCAATGTTTTCTCTTGCACAGCAGAGAAATAATCCCAAACTTAACTGAATTCCCCCTCCCGAGTGACCTCGTGCATCCCCCATCCCCAAGCCACTGCACCGTGATAAAGCAAATGGAATATTGTGCATTTCAGGAGAACTTTTGAATTCCTTGGGGTTAATCCCTGGCCACGTGAAGAGCCTCGGAGCGGAGTTTTATGAAGCTCCACTGCTGACACCGGAGCCAGTAGCAGATATTTCAGATGTTGCTGCTGTCAAGTGTAAGCTCAGCTGGTGCAGAGCTCTGGGGCAGAGCTGCTCCAGCAGGAGATGGGCTGGGATCGCTGTAGCGAGGGGCTGGGGATGTGTTTGGGAGGGAATCGAGGCCTGTGTGCTGGTTCACAAGGGCTCTGCCTGTTGTGGGGTCGGGGTGGGACACGGCTGCACTCGCTGGCTGAGCCGGGAGCGTCCAGACTTGACCATGCTGCTGGGAAGGAGCCAGGCAGGTGCTGTGTTTGGGGAAGAGCAGCTGGAGGTACAGGTTACATCAGAAATCCGCTACTGATTTGTTGTGAGTGAGCAACAAACGGTTATTCCCAGTGTGAGATCCCCTTCCTCTGCTGGGATCTGTGGATTTGTGCTCCTCTGTTTCGCTGCTCTTCCCTGGAAGCGTCCAAGGCCAGGCTGGATGGGGCTTGGAGCAGTCTGGTTTAGTGGAAGGTGTCCCTGCCCATGGCGTGGAACTGGATGAGCTTTAAGGTCTCTTCCAACACAAATCTTTTCTGGGATTCTGTGTTTCAGCCCCCCTGTGCCCCAAACCAACAGGCTGGAGATATCCCGCCCTGCAATATCCCACCACGCTTTTATTGTCCTCTCCTTCTTGACTTCATTATGTCTCGATCTCTGTAACCTGTTTAACATGTGTAAATACCGAAATGAAATTATCTTTAAAGAGCCCTTTATTAAAAATGTACTGCCCGTCCTAATCAGGAGAAATGTGCCTGTAGCTGCTTTTCTCTTTCCTGCGTTTCCACAAGTAGCGAGGGCAGGATGGTGAATCATCTCACCAGGGCGACAGCTTGGGCTGCAAACTGGGCAGGTTTCTTCACACACCGAGCTGACGTGATGCTCCCAGTGTGGCACGACCTGCACGGGAAGGTGGGTTCGCTCCCATGCGAGGGTCCCAGGGACACGTGCTCTGGCTGTGTTTGCAATTTAAGCAACCCCAAACCTCACTAATCTGCGGTGGGTGGCCCTCGGTGTGGTGGTGAGTGTGGTGCTGGTGCCTGCTCGGCTGGCAGCACCAGACTTTTTGGGGGAGCTGTATCGCAGCAGTGCCAAGGGGTTTGTGCCCGGTGGCTGGCTGGTCTCTGGTAGATCAGGAGAGCCCAGTGAATATCCCCATCCCTTCCCCTCCCACAGCAGGTGGAGCTGACATGGCACCTGCACCCCAATTGTGCCACTGTGTTGTGTCACTGGGTCCGATCTCCCTGCCCAGGGCTTCACCCCACAGCCCCTCCCTGGGGAGGGGGTTTAGAGCAGAGGAGGGTGGGGTACAGCCAGTGTGGGGGGCTGGCAGGGCACAGCCTTCCCCGGGCACGGGGGATGTACCCCAAAACCGGCTTTGGGGCTTTGCATGGGCACTTTGTGCCCTGCCGTGAGAACGGTACGTGAGGGGCTCGGACGAAGCTGCCTCTCAGTGCGTGATTTAATGAGCTGCAGTCATGGGAATTTGGTGTTTGCTGTGTAGAGCAGGGCCAGGAGGGCAGGGGGGCCCTGGAGAGGCAGCCGAGGCTCCAGAGCCACCTGAAGAGCAGCCGGGGGTGCCGGTGCCGGGGGTGCCGTGCCAGAGGTGCTGCCCGTCCTCGTCACTGAGCACTGCTGCCAGCCCTGCCCTGGGCAGCACAGCCTTTCCTGAGGCCTTGCAGGCAGCTGTGCCTGGCCCTGCCCGGGATCCTGGCTTTCCCTGAGGGACTGCTGGAAAGTCCCCACATCCATGTGCTGTTTATCACGGGGTGAGCAGGGTGGTCTCGCTGCTTTTTCCATCGGTGTTTATTGCTGGAGCTGAGGAGCCTTTTCCGTACGGTTCTGGTGGAGCCTTCAGCGCGTGAGGATGATCAGAGAAGGGTTTTTTTTCCCCCTTGTAAAATATATTCCAGCTCCAGTTTGTAATGTGGCGAAGAGGGGGAGCGAGAGAAGGGAACAACAGCATTAGCGGATGTAGAAGTAGCTGGAATGAGAAGCTTTTGTGCCATTAATAACAGTCCTGGCAGGCAGCCAAGGCTGGGAGTGTGGGATTAGCCTGAACAATCAAGACTGCAGGATCAAAACAAGGAGGCAGGAACAGCGAGGTCACACTGCTGCCATCTGCGCTGCCGCAGTGGTGGGAGGGAGCGGAAGAGGGGGATGCGCTGGAGGAGCGGTGCCGATAGCGCAGGCAGTGGGGGGCCACCGCCCCCAGAGCGGCCCCGCGCCCCTGCCGGGGGCTCCGGCCTGGGGGCTTCACCTCCCGCCTCTCCACAGGCGCTTCCCGAGCCCCCGGAGGGGAAGGCGGTGTGCGGCGTGGCCGCGTTAGGAAATGGCTTCTGAAAAACCGGCAGCGGCTCGTTGGGGCTCGGCCGAGCGTCTCCAAAGGGCGCCGAGGGGTTTGGGGCGGGGGGCTCCGTGCGGCGGTGCCGGTGGCTCGCCCCGGCCTGGCTCCATCTGGTGACCCCGGGGGTGGGGAGAGGTCAGCGGCCGCGTTCGGCCGCAGCTTTGTGTGGGTGAAGCAGCCGTGTCCCTGCCCGGCGTGGGGGCGAGCCGGCCTTTCCGGGGGCTCCACGTGCGGCTTTACATCGCCCTTCCGAAGCAGCGACTGGAGATTGCAGCCGAAAGGCGATTTTTGAAGCAGATGGAGGCAAATCTTGTTCTGCTTCGCTCTGGCCTCCATCAGCCTTTGCTGAAAAGCCTTCCAAGAGTATCAGAGGCAAAAGGATTCGCGTCAGTTGTGCCGCTTCTCCTCTCTTTCTCTCTGACCCAGTAAATCTCGCTGTCCTGTGAATGTAAATACAAAAGCTGAAGCGCGAGAGAAGCAAAGCAGTGTCCCACAAACAGCCTCCCAGCTCTTGCTAAAAATATCTCGGTGCGGTGCAGTAACTCCCAGGCATTCTTTTGTCTGACTGCTTTTGAATTCCCTAATTGAAGTTGGTTGGAGGGCAGTGCACCAGCTTCCTGAATAGCTCAGATGTTGATTGTGAGTTAAAAAACAAGAGCAAAATTGTTTTTCCTTTGTGCCGCCGCGCTTTTATTTACCTTCCCCCCTCCCCTCCCTCATTTTTAATCTCTGTATTTTTTTACTTGCAATTTTATTTTGCGAGACAACCGCATTAAATCCGGCTGCGGGGAAGGGGCCGGGAGGCAGCGAGCAGGAAGACACAGTTTTGGGTACGTGATGCCACGTGCGCCTCGGAGCTGGGGCTCCGTCGGAAACGTCCGGGCTGGCGCAGAGATGCCCTGCAAATGGAGCTTAACGTAGTAGGAAGTGTTAATAATATTCCTAATTGCCTACTAATAACTAAATCTGTGGAATTTGGCAGCAATTGGGATATAGTTTTCTCCTGCAATCTGTCCGTTCCCTCCAGAAAGAGCAGAGTTGCTTCCCTGACACACAGCAGCAAATCTTGAATTCACTGGAGGTGCTGGGGGGATTTTTCCAGGTTCCACGTGGCCTCAGAGCCATCCATGGAGCTTTCAAGGATGCTTTCCTGGATGAAAACTGCCATGTTTTGGTCCAGCACTCCAGATTTAACAGGGGAGGAATAAAACCAGGCTGTTTCCCTCCTTTCTGCTTTTTTTTTTTTAGTGTTACTTTTCATTTGGACCTGGAACCTGAGAAATCCAGGTACTCCCAAAGGGCTGCTGGAAGCACACGTGGTGTGTGCAGTTGGCTCTCCTGGCCATCCAGGGATAGCCCCTGGGCTCCCATGGGGACAGGGAGGAAAAGTTTGTGACCAGTAATCTGTGATAAGTCATGGCCAGTCCAAGAATCTCCCCAGAATAGAGGCGTAAATGAAATAAATTGGAATATTGGGTATATATTGGGTAAAGGGGATAAACCGCAAATGCTCCGACCTCTGGCAATCGGACACAGACATTGCTTTTACCTTAGTAAATTAAAGGTTTGAAATTGCGATGGAGGTTGGAGAGAAGCTGAATCAGATGCTGCTCCAGGAGCCAGAATTTATTCAGGCTCTCCACGGTGGGAGACATTTCGTAGCTGCTCAGCAGCAGCAGAAAAACAAGCACAAATTTTTCTGTCTTCAGGGATAGCTGCAGTGAGGCCCGTGGGGGAGGGCTGTGCCGGGACCGGAATACCTCCCTGGAAAACCTCCCCATCCCCTGCACAACACCAGGCCCCAAAACTTCCCCAGCACGTGGGGACCTGCGGGACCCGTGGGGGAGCCAGGCTTCTCCGGCGCTTTCCTTGGAAACGGAGCATCTTCCCGCTCGGCCACACGCGAAACCAGGATGCCACACGGAGTGAGCGGGCAGCCTGCAAGCTGGGGGTGCTGCTCCTGCTCTGCTCCACGGGAGGATGAGTCTGGGAAGAGCAGAGTCCTGCGTGCGCTCACCCCGCTTTTGGCACGGTGATGGGAACCAGGTACTGCCAGATTTCACCCCCTTTCCTTGCTGCTCTACCCACAGGCAAATGGACTCTGCCGTAGAGAAACGCCCTTATGGATGCCCCATCCCTGGAAGTGTCCCAGGCCGGGTTGGATGGGGCTTGGAGCAGCCTGGTCTTATGGAAGGTGTCCCTGCCCATGGTGGTGGGTTGAAAAAGATGGGCTTTAAGGTCCTTTCCAACCTTGACCATCCTGGGATTCTTCGATTGTCCAAAACCTCCCTTCCTGTCAGCGCCTGCTGCTCGTGGGAAGTCTGGGCACGGCTGGGGCTGGATTTGAGCTGTGGGGCTGGATTTGAGCTGTGGGGCTGGATTTGAGCTGTGGGGCTGGAGCGGGATCGCAGCACCACGGCTGTGTCCCCTCCGCTCAGCTCCCAGGTTAACGTTTAACCTGTTTGGGTTTCAGTCCCTGGGGTTGTTTGGCGTTTCAGGGCACTTTGTGTGGCTCTGAGCAGCCCCTTGGAGAGGCTGGGCTTATCGGCTGTGCAGGAATGCGAAGAATCCATGGGGAGGAAGAGGAGTTTTCCCGTTCCCAGCGGAGGGGAACCGGGCCTGGGCAGGTGGCACGGGGATGTTTTGTACGCACGGCAGCTCCCAGCTTTGGGAGCCTCTGTTCGCTTTCCACCTGGCCAAAACATTTTGCTCTGACTGTGAACCTTAGAGGGGAGAGAGCTCCAGTGGAAAAGTTGACGCAGCCTTATCTGCAGCGCAGCCTCTGCGATAGAGGAATCCGAGCCCTGGCTTATGTCAGGCTGGAAGCTCTCCCCTTCCCTTCCAGCAAACTGCATTCCGTTGCCTTGGAGCTGCTCCTTCATCAGGGGCACATCCTTCAAGGAGTGTGGTCAAGAATACGGGTCTGGGTTCATTTTAAATACATATTGAATTCCCCCATGGCTGTCTTTGTTAGCCCAGTGTCTTGTGAATGGTCCTCCTTGGAGTGCCACAGCATTCCCAGCATCCCTCCTCCAGAAACTTCAGCCCTTGCCTTCAGCGTGCAATTATTCTTGCAGGAGTCATTCAGGTCATCCGTTCTCCTCGTGCAGTAAGTGACGCTTCTACCCATGACTGATGCTGAACATAGTCCGGGGTCACCTTACCCGGCGCTCGGTGCCCGAGGCTGCTGTTGCAGCGCGCGTGAACAGGCTCCCAAACTTCCTGCCGGCGGTTCGTTAGCAGGGAAAAAACCCTGGAACTCAGTTTGCCAGCAGTGCCCAGACCCCCTCGCTGGCACGGCGGGGCCGTGTCCTGGCTCAGCCCGGCGAGGGGGGCACCGCCGCTCCCCTCGCGCCGTAACCCCCATAACTGACCCGAAACGGCGGCTCCGGGGTCAGGCTGACATCTGGCACCGCAGCCAGCAGGGGAGGGAGGGGGAATGCTGGCTGGGAGGGAAGGAGCTGGAGGAGGAGGGGAAGGCAAAGGGGAAGGACAGGGCTGGGAGCTCCTGAAGCTCCAGGGTGAGACATTAAGCAGGAGAAGGGGCAGGATCTAATGCTCAGTGATTTTTGCAAGCGGCCGAGGGCTGGCTCGGGGCTAAGGGCAGCTTGTTTGCAGCGAGGCACTGCAGATAACATCATCAACAACAACGGGGGCAGTTAATTGCCATCTCTCCATCACGCCTTGGTCTGCATTTGTCTCGGGGCAGGATGTGTTTGCAGATGGATTTTGGAAGTGGCCGGGGATCAGATGTGTTTTGTTCTTTGGTTTTGCTCACCGTCGGTGCTCGGTGACGCGGAGCTGCCTCTGCCTTCAAAGGCCATGGTTAATGTTACAATTTCCTTCCTGCTATGAGCTGCTGTTTTCTCTGCTCACACCTTTCTGGAAGCCTTTCAGGCTACAATATTCCCTACTTGGTTTTGTATTGCAGGAGTCTTTTTCTGGAAGAGTTGAGAAAAATCTTTTCCTTTTTGCTTTAGGTACATAAAGGAATGATATTCTGTTTTGCCTGCTAAAACCAGCCTAAGGTTTCAAGAGGCCGGGCCTGCTGTGGTGTGTTCTGGTGAGGGAAAACATTCCCCCAAGTGGAGAAGCTTTTGCTGCTGAAGCAGAGGTTTAGGGTTGATGGTTGATGGTGTTGTCCTGGTCAAAATCCTCTCCCCTGGCTCTTGGGGGTGAAGATTCCCCTGCTTCCAGCTTCCATCCATTTCTTTGTGGAAAGGGTTGTCAAGCATTGGAAGGGGCTGCCCAGGGAGGTGGTGCAGTCTCCATCCCTGGAGGTGTTCGAGGACTGACTTGAACGTGGCACTCAGGGCTCTGGGCTGGGTGACAGGGTGGGGATTGGGCACAGGTTGGACTCGATCTTGGAGGTCTTTTCCAGCCTCAGTGATCCTGTGACTTTGGAGTTGCCTGAAAAGCCCCCATCCTGTCGCACGCTCTCTGTAGAGGAGCAGGGCTGTTGGACATCTGACAGCTGCCAGTTTAATGCTCTGGAGTTGCATTTCCTTGCAGGAGGCTCAGCCTCACGAGGCAGCTTAGGACAGAAAATCCAGGTTCCATTAAAAACCATTGGAAATGAGTTCCCAGGTTGTTCTAAGGTAAATCAATAATGCCTGTAATCTCCCTGGCTGGACTGAGTGACCGAGCCAACAGTTCATTTAACCACTTTTTATTTTTTTTTAAAGCACTTTCAAAATCATTCCTGTTGATTCTGACTTCTCGCTCTGAATTGCTGTTATGAAATTCTCGGGCAGCGTTTGGTTCTGAGTGCTGCCAAAACCTTGGTAATTCCCTCAGCCCCGTGCCTGGGAACTGTAGTCACTGCAGGGCTGAGCCTGCACTGGCTCCAAGGGAGCCACAAGATTCCTGCAAGTTTGGGAGCGGTGCTGATCTGGAGAAATACTTGTCAGTGTTGCACTCATGGGTCTTGCTGATTTGTAATTTATTTCTACTCAGCTTTAATAAGGGACTTGTCCTTTCTCAGAGCAAATACTCCAAGCTTGTGAGCCTTTCAAGCTAAATGCGAGAAAGAGTTCTAAATGGTGCTTTTTTGGTATAGATTTGAGGCTATTCAGTGAATTTTTGTAGTACTTTGTGTCACGATAGTCATCTTTTTGATTCTCTAGTAGGTGCCTTGCAACCAAGTTTATCATCTCGTGGAAACTCAGC
The DNA here is from genome assembly GCA_013398855.1 of Mohoua ochrocephala. Lineage (NCBI taxonomy): Eukaryota > Metazoa > Chordata > Aves > Passeriformes > Acanthizidae > Mohoua > Mohoua ochrocephala. The sequence goes on from VZTA01007589.1 coordinate 122,219, forward strand.
CTTATTTATCAGCATTTGAACAGCCAGATACTGAAATAATGTCTTGAATGGGGTAAGACTTGGCTCGATATAGGGCTGTGGTCTTGGAAAACCTATAATTCCTCCTCCTCCTCCCCCCTTCGTTGGTATTACTATCAGATTTTTCTCTTTAGCTGTGGCACAGAGAAGATTGAGTTGCTGGAACATGATCTATTTTGATTTCTAAAAATCTTAGCGCTGCTAATTTAGTCAGTTGGTACGTTACGAACGTAGGGTCTGTGTGTTCAAACTGTTCTTGGGTTTTTTTACTTAATAAGTTCTCCAGATAGTTGCCATGGAAATAATCCTGGATTCAGGGAGGATGTGAAGGCCCCGAAGACGCCGGCGCGGTGGCAGCCGCGTGTGGTCTGCACATTCCGGGCTTGGCTCAACGACACGAACCCGGTGTTGTGACTGGCTCTGGGATGGGAACCAGCTTGTTCCTCCCATGGCTGTCCCAGTTCCCCCTTTTGGAGTTTTGGGCAGAATCTTCCTGATTTTCATAGCACAGAAAGGTTGAAGAAAAGGCTCACTGCTGGGTTTTCAAGGCTAATCGTTTTTCTGTCTCGTCTTTGCCTGAATCACACCAATATTGCCTTTGCCTCACCTGGGCCTTTGTGGCTGCTGGGGGTCTGTGCCAAATGTGGGGAGATTCCCCTTGCCCCACTCCTGGAGCCCTGGGAGCTGTGCTGGACGGAGCCTCAGCAGGAGCCTCCCCCGGGCCCCTGTTTGTGCCGCAGAAGAACAAACCTGCTTCCTCTGGGCCTGAGTTTTCTTTTCCCACAACTTCCTCGTTGTGCAGATGTTGTGTTTTTGGTGAAATCTGTGTGTGTGGTTTCCAGGCACCGTCATCAGAATGTGTTTTGTATGGCTTGAACCAAACCTGGGCACTTCTGGCTTGCAGTAAGGCAGCCGACCCTAATTGCAGGAAAATTCAGGTTATTTTCCTGGCTTCACAAGACTTGAAAAAATGCCTTATTATTTAAGCTGGAATTGACTTTAGTTTATGGCATGAGACAAATATTTGGGCTGTGTGGATCCTCTTCATCAGCGGGGCAGGACCAAGCACAGGAGCTGCCAAAGCAGCAACTCATCTTCTTGTACCTGGTTTCTGCTGGAGCGGTGTCCAGGGGAAGCATCTCTTGCACCGACGGAGACCCTGAGTCACAGAATCCCAGACTGGTTTGGGTTGGAAGGGACCTTAAAGCTCATCTGTTCCACCCCCTGCCATGGGCAGGGACACCTTTTGCTACCCCGGGTTGCTCCAGGCCCCGTCCAACCTGGCTTAAGCAGCTACAGTTGGAATTTAATTGCTTTGGTGTTGCTATCAGGCCAAATGAGCGACGTATTTCCAGGGTATGAAGAGTTGTTGTGGTAGGATTAATTTTGGGCAAACAATGGAGGAGGTGTGTTGTCAAGTTGTAGGGACAAAGCCTTGGAGAGCCGTTTTCCTGCACGGTGGCCCAATACAATGGGACACTGCCCCTTCCTCGGTGGTGAAATACAGGTGGATCACAAAATGGCTTGGGTTGGAAAGGACCTTAAAGCTCATCTCGTTTGAGACCTTGTCTGTGCACTTTAAATTGTAGCTGAACCAACAACATATGAGAGATTTTCCTTTTTCAACATACAGATATATATTAATTTTTTTTTCTGGAGAGCTGAAGTGCCCTTTCTCCTCCCCCCCTTCTTATTTGCATCTGTTACTGGGTAGCTCTTGCTGGGATACGTAGGAAGCTGTACAGCGCAGCCTGCCCTTCGTGTGGCACGGAAATGGAGACGGAGATCCCGTGGCTCCGCCGCTGTCCCACCTCTCACCCCCTATCACTCCTGCCCCAGGTCACCCCGTACCTCAGTCCAGTGACCGGGGGACTCTCAAAGGCAGGTTTAAAACAGCCAAGTCAGCACCTTAACAAAGATGACTGAGGCCCCACCAGCTCGCTGTAGACCCCACCTCCCCGTTCCTATTCCTATTCCAGGCAGCAGCTCTGCATCCTTTTACGCTGCGCTGGGTGTATTAAATTAGGGAGCAGAGTGACAGCTGGGCAGGAGCTGGGAACAATGCAGATAAAGTTGGCTTTCAGCGCTGTGACCCTCTCCAGGCTGCACGCCAGGAGACTATAAATAATTGATAGGAGCAGCCACCCTGGCCAGCACGCTAATGTACCGCGCGGCTCCGGCGGCGAGCGGAACTGCGCTCCCCATTACATCACCCGGGCTCTCCGACCGGCAATGTCATTTCTCTGCTTTTAAATAATAAATTGCACTGGGAGTTGAAACACTCCTTCGCCCCATTCAAGCCTACCAGGGTGTGCAACTACACAAATGAATTTTACAGATGGTAAAATAAATTTTGTATCAAGCTGAAGAGAACTCCTCGCAGGAGGAGTCCAGCCCCGAGGATTCGCCCCTGATCGACGATGGGTTATGGGGATCAAAGGCAGCTGTTGGTGGTGTTGGATCTGGCTCGTTATCTGGAATGACTTTGAAGCTTGACTTGGGGTCACTGGCCTAAGTTCACGGGTAGTTTCGGGGGTAAAGTTCTCCGGTGTTGCAAGTCAGAAAATCCCCCTTGGCCGGGGCCGTGTCCGTGAGCGAAGGCGTGCGAGCGGCGCGCGCCGGCTCCGCTTCCGCTTCCGACGGCTGGAGCTTCCCAGCAGCGAAAACAGCCCGATGTAACCCAAACCCTGAGATCTTTCCCTCGAGTCTTTCTGTAACCTCCTGCTTACCCACAGATATGTGGAGAAAAGCTAAAATGTGCTTTGGCTAATCATGGAACCAGGGAATGGTTTGGGTTGGAAGGGACCTCGAAGCTCATCCAGTCCCACCCCCTGCAGTGGGCAGGGACACCTTCCACTGTCCCAGGTTGCTCCAAGCTCCTTCCAACCTGGCCTTTCCAGCCTCTGGGAACAGTGGCTCTGACCACAGGGGGACACTTTTTTGGTGGACCTTTGCAGCTTTTTGTGCTCATTTGTGTGGGGCTCCAAGGATTTTGAAAATACAATTAAATAAACCCTATCAGTACTAGACTAGAATCCACAAGCATTAGGAATTGGGCAGATTGTGGTGCCCCGTTCCTGATAAATTAGTGGAGAAAAAATAGCGAATCAAACCGGAGAGCAGTCAGCTGTTGGTATGGAAAACGTGCGTGAAATTCTGGGAAAACCAAGAGCAAGGGCCTGCAGCCCGTGACCGGAGCAGCAGGATGCAAAGGTGAAAAATGCTTTGCTCAGCACTGAGTATGAAGTAGAGTCACAGAATCCTTTAGATCACTGAGAGCACCTGCTCCCCCAGCACCGCCAAGGCCACCGCTAACCCATGTCCCCAAGTGCCACATCCACGTGGCTCTTAAATCTCTCCAGGGATGGTGACTCCACCGCTGCCCTGGGAAGATGTTTGAGACTTCCAGGAATTATCCATCCTGTGAGTGCATCTTGCAAGTCTCAGAATCTGTGCAGGGTGACTGAAAAGGGTGGTTTCTCACCTTCCAGAGAAAGGGACTTAGGGAATGATGATTTCCAAACCAGGAAGTGAGCGATGGCGCAGAGCTGCCTAAGGAAGCGTAAGCTGCTTACGGTGGATTAGATGAGTGCCTGCTTAGCTCTGCAATTAGAGAGGGAGATGGTGTGATAAATCATGAGTAACCAGCTTACCTGTCCCGTGATGTTGTTTATCTCCGGGCACATGTGCTCCAGTTTCCATAGGTGGTGGAGCATCAGCTTTTAAAGGAGTAGGTCTGGAAAAGAGGATGTGCTTTCCATACAGTTTTCTGGAGTTTCTTTGCTACCCTTGAACATCAGGTTTGTCCTGGAGTGAAGCTCTTTCTGGAGGAGCCCAGATGTGTGTCACCCGAATTGGGGTCACGCTGCAGGGCTGGTCTGTGTTTTCCAAGAGGTCCTGGGCTCCTGGTCCGAGGCCGTGGTCCATGAGGGCGGTGGCACCAGCCTCTGTGTGCTCTTCTTGAGCCCGGCCCTTGTCCTGCTGCTGCCATCCGTGAGCTGCCCCGTGGTGGGACCTCACGGGAGGCAGGACAGGCCGTAGGAGGGGAAGGTGTTTTTCAGCATCTCGGCCTCGCACAGGCCCCCAGAGGATCCCATGGTCTTCAGCTGCCCTGGTGGTGCTTGTTCCCTCCAGCTGCACAGAGAGAACAGCCTGCACAGGTCTGGGGTGTTGCTGACGTCGATGTGTAAATACTCTGGACACAGGAAAGCTTTTATTGGGCATAATGTGTGGAATACTGAAACTGTTCCTTGCTGATGGTTGAGCTCTGGGTGATCCACCTGCCTGCATCTCCGGCCGGTCCCTGCCAGCCTTTGGTGTCGGGAGGACGCAAGTCCCAGCACCAGCAGGGCAGAGCTTGCTTTTTCCCATCCCAGGAGCTCTGCCATATCCCCCCCGGATCAGCAGCGTCTCCTCCACCTCTCCCAGGTGTACAGCTTAGCAAACATATTGAAAGCCCTGCAAGATTTTGGCCAGCTTTGGAGAGCTGGTGGATGGGAGAAGCGATCCTTTTCCAGGGAAGCAGCGCAGGCCGTGCAGGGTGCTGTTACCAGTGGGGCTGTTGTAACTGGCCCTTTCCCGGGTGATGGTCACAGGTGACTTGTGCTGGCTGTCCCTGGGGAATGGCGTTCCTCAAACTGAAATGCCCGTCTGGAGCTCTGGGGTCTCTCTGAAGATTTGACACTGAAGGCTCGGAGGTGCACAAACCGTGATATGAGCTGTGGAGAGGGGCTTCCAGATTGAGGGAATAGGTGATAAAGATGCCAGTGATGGATCATGGAATCCCAGACTGGTTTGGGTGGGAAGGGACCTTAAATCCCATCCAGTCCCACCCCCTACCATGGGCAGGGACACCTTCCACTAGCCCAGGCTGCTCCAAGCCCCATCCAGCCTGGCCTGGGACACTTTCAGGGATCCAGGGGCAGCCACAGCTTCTCTGGGCACCCTGTGCCTCACCACCCTCACAGGGAGGAATTCCTTCTCAGTGTCCTATCTAACCCTGCCCTCTCATCCCAGAGGGCTGAGGACACGCTGGACAGCAGAGAGCAGGAGATGCTGCTGCACCTCCACGCGTGGGACATCCATCAGCTGCTTCCCACACTGGCCAGTCCTGCCGGCCCCATCCCCTTCTTCCCCTGTGCCTCCCAGGAACTCCATCCTTCCCTGCAGCTCACCTTCCCGAGCTTGGGAAAGGGCCTGTGCTATTCTTAGCAGCTCAGCAGAAGACGCAGGCAGGAGCCTTTGATGGAGGGAGCAGGAGTAACCATGGCAGTCTCCCGGAATGGGGAACCGTGGATTACAGACATTAAAAGGCATAAAGCAAATAGCAGGATTATCCTTGGTGGTGGTTTTCTAGCGAGCAGAAGGCGCTACCTGATTTCCATGTTTAGGTGAGGCACTGTAAATTACCTGCAGTTAAAAAATAATGCTAATTAAATTCAGATGCAATAACGATTAACACTGCTGATCTCAATGCACTGCATTTCCTTGCGGCTCTAATTGACAGAGAAAAAGCCCCGACCCTACCTGGGAAAAGGAGGGGGGATTCTTGCTTCTGGCTCCGTGCAGGATCCTCCTCCTAGTGCGGTTGTCAAGTCTGCATTTCCCCTTTCCCAGCCTTATTATTTTTATTTTTAATGCAAGGTACTTCACAGAATCACAAAATCATTGAGGTGGCAAGAGACCCCCAAGGTCATTGAGTGTGACCGATCCCCACCTTGTCACCAGCCCAGGGCACTGAGTGCCACGTCCAGTTGTTCCTCCCGGGATGGGGACTCCAAACCTCCCTGGACAGCCCATTCCAAGGCCTGCCCCCCCTTTCCATGACAAAATTCCTCCTGCCGTCCACCCTGAGCCTCCCCTGGCCCAGCCTGAGGCCGTTCCCTCTCCTCCTGTCCCTGTTCCCTGCCAGCAGAGCCCGACCCACCCCCGGCTGCCCCCTCCTGTCAGGGACTTGTGCAGAGCCACAAGGTCCCCCCTGAGCCCCCCAGGTTCCCTCAGCCTCTCCTGGTGCTCCAGCCCCTTCCCCAGCTCCGTTCCCTTCCCTGGACACTCTCCAGCAAAATCAGATGAGCTGGGTTTGCCAGTCCCTTTGCCAGTGACCAGGGCTGGGATCCGGGAGCTGCCCCCAAGCTCTGCCCTCGTGGCCCTGCAGGTTCCTCCTGCCCGTGTGAGGTGGGTGCTCACACCGAGCCCCAGCACATCCCTGCCCCGAGCAGAAGGCCCCGTGTCCTCCTCCCTGCCTTGGTTTTTCCAGAGGAGAGGGGAAGGAGCCGGGCGGTTTGGGCCTCTCCCGCAGCGCTCCCGGGCTTCACTTAGCATGCGAGCAGTGTTCTCTGCACAGCAAATTCCGCTTTCAAGTTCAGCGAGTGCTGAGGCTCTGCCTAAATGGGCCTGCTAAAGATATTTTTTGACATTTGAAAATCCTATTAAGGCCGTTTCTCCGTCTCCCCTCGCTCCCTCCCCGTTGCCAGCTCACCATGGAGGCTCTGCAAAGGTTTCTTTAGGCGGCCGGGTCACGTCCCGCACAACAGGCCTCGGGAATATGGGTCACAACGAGACGAGGGGAACAAAAACTATATTGTCCTCGTGTCTTACGCTGATGGCTGATTGAGGGACTCCCTGAACGGACAGTTTAGGGTCTTAATGAGGTACCAAACATGAGGTAATTCAGAATGTGCCCCTTTCAGGCCGCCTGCTCGACGCGCGGCCGGCCAGGAGCGGGTTCCTCGCGCCTGCTCCTGCTGCAGCTCCTCTTTTCCAAGGGCACAGGCCTGGCAGCACGTCCTGTGAGCAGAGTTTGCCATGGTTCCCGTTCCTGCGTGACTCACTGGCGAAGCCCATGAGCACATTGTTGATTTTCTTATTTACAAATAATTCTCTAAGTTGAAGCTGTTACTCATTGACTTTAAAAACCCAGGGCTGGAGGCTGGGGCTGGTCCCTCCAGCCTCATATTGCAGCTTCTTCTCCAGGCTCTGTAAAATTAAATTTAAAGAAGGATTTCTATCAAATCCTCGTTTTCTGGGAAATTCCTGAAACCGAGAGCAGCCTGCAGTGGGACAATCACCAGTTGTGCTGGTAGGTGTGTAATTACCCAGGTTTTGGGGAGCGGGGATGCAAACAAGTTTGCATACATTGAATTACAGGCGGTGTTTTAATAGTATGTTTTTTAGGTCTTGGCTTGGATCCAGAATTTTTTCGTGCTATTATCCTCTATTTACAGCTTTCAGAAATCAGCTGATGTCACTGCACATATGTTTAGAGCCGTTGCTAAGGTGATTAGCTCCAGAATTCAACGCCTACGCAGCGCTGATGAAAGGCTGAGAAACTGCTCGGCAGCGTCTGTTCAGAGCTTTGTCGGCTTCAACTATTAAGAACCATAAAACAATATTACCCAATTTTAGGGTAAATACGTTGGCCTTGACTGATAATCGTGCATCAGGTTTTACAGGAACAGAGGCTTTATCTGGCACGTTTAACTAAACCTGGGAACGTTTTTCGCTGGGAAGGTGTTTTAAAATCACCCAGTTCCTCATTTCCATGAGCCCGTGCGGGGTTGTGAGTTCAGGGTTTCCTCTGCCAGGAGGTGACAATCCAGAGCCAGGCCAGGTGTCCCATGGGCAGGGACACCCTCCACTATCCCAGGTTGTTCCAAGCCCCGTCCAACTGTCACCACCCTCACAGGGAGGAATTCCTTCCCAATATCCCATCCAGCCCTGCCCTCTGGCCGTGGGAAGCCATTCCCTGTGTCCTGTCCCTCCAGGCCCTTGTCCAAAGTCCCTCTCCAGCTCTCCTGGAGCCCCTTTAGGCACTGGAAGGGGCTCTGAGGTCTCCCCAGACCCTTCTTTTCTCCAGGCTGGACACCCCCAGCTCTCTCAGACCCAGCAAGACCCAGTCTCTAGTAGGAGTCCGTCCTCTGGAACAGAAATTAAAGTCATTTACCTTCCTCTCCCCTTGTAGACAATGATCAAGTTGCCTTTCTCACCAGGGCTGGGATCCTCTTACCTGCCCAGCTCCTGCTCCCAGAGCAGCATGAGAATGCCTTTATTCATGGTGGAGAGGCCATGGAATACGATCAAGTTGCCCACAGCCTACACCAAAAATGGGCCACCAGGTTACATTTCGTAGGTGAAAACTCTATTTTGGTTTAAGTCAGTGCATTAAATTCATGTGGAATATCTTTTTTGCAGTTCGAGGCACGTTAATGTCCTTTAAAAAATTTCAAAAATTAAAAATCTACCATTTAAATGATGGAAAGATGTAGATATAGATGTGGTTTTGCCCCAGTCATCCAGTGCACAGTATGTATTGTAGATGTTCACAAGCATTTTTTTCCCTGGGAGTTTGCTGCTCTCCCACTGATTATTTTTTCCTTTCCTTTTTTAAAGGAATCTGGCGAAGGCTTGACCTAGTTTGGCTGTCATCACACCGTGAACAGTGCAAGCCTTCACCTAACATAGCTCCCTATATTTTTGTTCTGTAGGCTGTGCAAAAATAGCCACACGCAGCCAACAGCTGGGGGTGAGCAGCAGCACAGGGTTTGCAGGGAGCGGGGCTGGGAAGGTGCTTTGGCATCAGGGATCTCTCCGGGAGCAGGCAGGCACCGGACCTGATCCGTGGGGTGGGAGCCTTTAAGGGGGATTGTGAAAGAGGAGGAGGGAGAGAGGCTTTGGACCAGGGTCTGGAGGGGCAGGACACAGGGAATGGCTTCCCATGGCCAGAGGGCAGGGTTAGGTGGGATATTGGGAAGGAATTGTTCCCTGAGAGGGTGGTAAGGGTTGCACAGGGTGCCCAGAGAAGCTGTGGCTGCCCCTGGATCCCTGGAAGTGTCCAAGGCCACGTTGGACAGGTCTTGGAGCAGCCTGGGACAGTGGGAGGTGTCCCTGCCCATGGTAGGGGGTGGAATAGAGTGTTGAAGGTCCCTTCCCACCCAGCCCATTCCAGGATTCCATGAGGTGTTTGTGTGCAGAAGTAAAACCTGGTTTGCAGCTCCTGTCCCCTGCGAAAGGAGTGTGGCTGAGGGGATGGGATGTGTCGTGGGAGGTGGTGAAACCTCCCCAGCTGGCTCTGGGGCTCCTGGGGGTCCCTGACAGCCCGGGACCATCCTTGGAGGGATCCCCCTGGAGAGGTCCCCCCGGCCTGCCCCAGGTGGTCCATACACACACAGCCCAGTGTTGCTGATCGTGCCCTTCCCGGGGTTTCTGGCATGGATTTTTCCTTCAAGCAGCGGTTTAGTTTGGGTGGATCAGCTGGGAGCAGTTGTGGTCTCACCGAGTGGATTCCCGGGTGCATTTCAACTGGAATTCTTGTGCCAGGCTCTCCTTTTGCAAGAATGGCATTAAAAATGTGATGTTTGGGGGAGTTTGGTTCTGCTCTCCTGGCTCCAGGCGGCCAGGGAGCCCTGTCCTGTCCCTTTGGCTTGGTTCAGCTGCTGCAGGGCAGCAGTGAGGACCCAGGGAGGGCATCCAGGGTCGGCTCCTTGCTCCTCTGCCTGGGGGAGTTCACTCCCTGGACCCTCCTGGAGGCTGGGATCTGTGGTGGCCATGGGAAAGCTAAAGGAGCAACGAATACCTGAGGTTTTATCATGGAATTAGAGGACGGTTTGGGTTGGAAGGGACCTTAAAGATCATCTGGTTGCGAGCAGGAATTGTACATTAAAGAAATAACGCAGCAAACCAACTCCAAACAGGCACTTGTGAGTGACTTTGCATGTTCTGCTATCATGGAGAAGTCTCTGGATTCTCCCCCAGTCTGGAGGACCCAGAACAGAGAGCTCTGCCCTTACCCATTGCCAGTTGTGTTCCCAGCATCTGCACAAAGGGGGAAAAGCTGCCGTAGTTTCACTATTTCTAGAAAATTCTTCTGTCCTGCTTTTGGCCCGGCCTCTGTGGAGAGTGCTGGGCTCTCTCCTGCCGTCCCCTCAAACCTGCTCCTGTGTTGTTGGGACACTGAACAGCTCCCACAGAGCCTGTCCCATGGGTGGGTGACGTGGGGACCTGCGTGTGGCAGCGGGGTGCAGCCACGCACACCCTCCTGGAGATCGGAGCTTTCATTCTGGGAATCCAAATATAGCTCCGTGTGATCAAGTGCTCGCAAAGAAACGGAGTAATCCATACTTGGGACAAGTCCAGGGCTTAAAATTCCTGACAGCCTCTTTCCCGGGCTCGGCAGCGTGTGCTGCACTGAAGGCGTTCGGAGAGTCAAGGTCTTTGCTGCTGATGGTTTAATTTGGACAATGAGCATCACTTAAAAGTGGCATTTTGCTGCATTCGTTTCACTCTCACTTTCCAAAGAATCCTTGTGATCCATTCAGGCTCCTCCCTTGGGATGCTAATGGACTTCTGCTGGGATTTTGTTGTTACTTCGAAGCACCAGGGTCCCATGTGCAGGGGCTGGGGCTGGAGAAGTGCTCTGCCCCGAGACAATGCCCCCATTCAGGGCTCGACCCGAGGGGAGGGGAGGGGCAGTTCTGGTGGCAATTAGTGTGCAAAGCCAGTCCTGATCGATGCCTTTGCTGGGTGTCCAAAGTGCTGAGCTGGCCCTTCCCGGCTGCGCTTTCCTGAGCTAAACTAAACGTGTTCCTCGGGCACTTTTTAGAAAGCAAAGGGAAAAAAAAGTCCCCAGTTCACATCTCAGCAAGAGCAGAGCATCTGCAGGAGCCGTGGTGGGAGAGAGCGGCCACAGCTGGTTTGGACCGGCCTTTTTGGAAGTAAAACCTGCTACAAATAGTGCTTGGTCCTCACCTCCTTCGTCTGTGGGGCAGAGGGACCAGCTGGGGGGGACAGCAAAAGGTGCTCCCACAGGACGAGGGTGTTGTGGGGTGTTGAGGGGCTGCCACAAGTTGTCCAGAGAAGCTGTGGCTGCCCCTGGATCCCTGGCAGTGTCCAAGGCCAGGCTGGACATTGGGGCTTGGAGCAGCCTGGGACAGTGGAAGGTGTCCCTGCCCGTGGCAGGGGTGGAATGAGATTAAGGTGCCTTCAACCCCGAGCACTCCAGGATTCTGTGGTTTAATTCGCTGTTGTGCACCCTTAGCAGAGGACCAAACAAGCCGTGTTTTGCTGTAACTCCAATGCCAAAATTTCCAGTATATCCCAGCACTGTGGGCTGTGCTGTGTGCACAGGCTCAGTGTGGCAGGGGAGCGCTGCCCATCCCAATGTGTCAGCAGCTCCGATGTGTCCTGGCATGGTGTGGCACCTGGGACATCCTGCATTTTACAGGAACCCCCCTGCATCAGGAGCTGCGTGGTTTGTCTGTATCCCAGCCTGTCCGTACCCTGCTGGTCATTCCCAAAGGAAACAATCACACACTTTGTGTTTCACAAGCTGTTTTTAATCTCTTGGCTCAATCCCAGTCACGAGGCTCTGAGGTGAAAGGGCTTAGAGAGACCGACATGAATCGTGACCGTCCCCATCGGCACCAGGAGGCGGCCGCCGGGGATGCAGACCTGGAATAGCCAGACCGTGTGATCCAATGTGCCAGGAGCTGCAGGAGGCTGCTCTGCTGCCCGGGTTGGCCTTGGGAATGGTCTGGAGTGCAGCAGGTCCTGTGGCAGGAACAGGAGGCTCTGGACAACCATCTCTGATGGCTCCTGGTGGTGCAGTGTCACTGGATGGCTCTGTTGGCCGGTGGCATTTGAGCCAGTCGTGGCTGATGCGTGGCCTTGAGGAGTTTGGCGCTCGTGCTGTGTTGTGGGAAGGGCTGTTTGACCTCTGACAAGTGATGGATTAGCCGGGAAGTGGGAGCTGGAGACCTGGCCCTCGAGACCCACCACGCTGAGCTGCCACTCTTGGGAGCGTCAGTGTGGAATCATAGCACAGAATCCTGGAATGGTTTGGGTTGGAAGGTCCTTAAAGTCCATCTCACTTCATCCCCTGCCGTGGGCAGGGACACCTTCCACTGTCCCAGGCTGCTCCAAGCCTCAGTGTCCAACCTGGCCTTGGGCACTGCCAGGGATGGGGCAGCCACAGCTTCTCTGGGCACCCTGTGCCTCCCCACCCTCACAGGGAAGAATTCCTTCCTTATGTCTGATTTGAATTTCTCCTGTTTTAGTTTAAAACCATCACCCTGCGTTCTGTTGCGCCAGGCCATCCTGGAAAGGTTTCTCCCCATGTTTGTTACTGGCCCCTTTAAGTATCGAGAGGCCATTTTAGGCTTTGCTAAAATGAGTAAATAATACAATTATTTATAGAACACTGGCAGGTGTAATTCCTACACGGAGGCTACATTCAGGTGTCCTTTAAACCTGAGCCTGCCATGACAGCCTGGGGAGGAGCTGCCTCAGAGCACATTGGGGATAATTAATTATATGTGGAGTTTTCTTTGGACTCGATGCAGCAGTTCCCCTTTGCATGGAAGGTGGGATTGACTGGGAGCAGTGAAGCCCCCGTGTGCTGGGGCAGCTGCTGGAGATGTTTCCAGCTCTGGCCTCGCTCTCCAGTGGCTCAGCACAGCTCAGCACACCCACCCCAGGTGATGGGGCCGGTGCAGCACCGTGGGTGGGATGGGGTGGGATGGGCTGGGTGCCATGGGGTGGGATAGACTTTCCCCGTACAGCACCGAGGCGTTAACATTTTCCCTGGAATTTTAAATAAATCTCTTCATGTGCAGGCTGGGTTGTGACTCACACCCTTGGGCTGATGGCAGCAGCAGCGTGGTGAGCTCGCACTAAAATGAGGACAGAACTCAGCTTCTTAAGGCTGGTCACATGTTAAAGATGCAAGAGGATGTAAAGATGCAGAAAAACAAGGATGAGAGAGAAAACCAGCAGGTGGAAGTGTCCTGATCCAGCAATTTCCGTCCATCCGGAGTAATGAGGGATCAGAGAGCTGCTTCCAGCTCTGGGCCTGCAGTGTTCTGTGCTCACACACACACTCATGGACTGTGTGTTATGGCCCAGAACCAGAAACAGGTGCTTTTTTAACATGAGAAAGGCAGAAAATTGCCCCTCTCGTGGTGTGACAGTCTTGCCTCTGCTCTCTGAGAAATGTTGAGTGTGTCTTTAAAGGAGAGTGGATGTGGTGGTGTGGATGATCTTTGATTCCACTTACACTATGGAGAACTGTACTGCTGATTTTAAAAAAGGGGAAAAACCCCCCAAAAAACGAAAAACCAAGCTGGATTAAATGTGTTGGTTAATGCTGTTCCTGTAAAACCACGTGGCCAGGTCCAGAGGAATAGGGATGTACTGAGCAGTTTTGGAAAGTCTACTTGGGGAGGTCCGAGGAGAGAGGGAAGGAGGAGAAAATACAGCATGAATGGATGACCTGACTTCAAATCCTTGCACTTCGACTTAACTCAGGGAAAATAGGTTGCGACAGGGCGTGAGTCATACAGAAACTGCTTGGAAATAGAGAGGAATGTGAAAATACCTTTGGATTTGGCCAGTGGGGACCTGTACCCTCAGAGACGGGCAGTGAGGGAGGGGAGTGGCTGGCAACGGAGCACGAAGGTCCCGTGGAGGTTGTTGTAAGGTGGGGGTCTGGGAGATCTGTTCCAGACTCTGGGATTTGATATGCACGGAGCACGTAGGTTCCGTGAGGAGCCACTGCTTGGTTTGTGATCTGTTGGTGGAGTGAGAGGAAAGGAAGAGGAGGAGGAGGAGGAAGGCTGGGGAAGCCCTTGAAGGGCACCACGCTGCCCAGCCTTGCAGAGCAGCACGAGGAGCCCTTGGCCAGTAGAAGAAGATGAAAGAATTTCTGTGCAGATCTGTTTATATTGATGTTCTCGAGAACAGGGGGGATAAAACGCTCCGGGAACCGCTGGGGAGTTCGTTTTAAGTGCTGTGGGTACGCAGCTGGATCTTCCCTGCCGAAAACAAGGCACGGGGAGGGAGGAGGGTGCAGACAGATCCCCGGGCCCTGGTGCCTCTCTGACACTGGGACACGGGGCGGAGGAGCCTGTTTGGTGAATCAGCACCCCTGGGTCGGGATGCTCCATCCCTGGGCTGTGCCTACAGGGAGCCGAGTGCTCCCGTGGGAGCAGGTTTGTGCAGGAATCTCATCCAAACCACGCTCTGACTAACTCCCATCGCCCCGGTGCCATGCCAGGCCGGGTTTAGGATGTGGCTGCACCTTGGAAAAATCTCAGGTTCTTGCTGTGAGGTCCCTTTTAAAGCAGTGCTCACATGACAGGCTGCTTACAGGGAAAATTGAGCTGCTGCTGCAGCACCTGGTGCATCCCGAAATCCCTGACAACTGCCTTGGAAAGCAATCTCAAAGCCTCTCTGTCTTGACAGTGTCTCTTAATGGCTTACTAATAATGCCTGAAGATTTGCTGGAGCTCTGCCACAGCCCTGCTGTAGAATCACAGAATCATGGAATGGTTTGGGTGGGAAGGGATCTTGCAGCTCGTCCCGTTCCACCCCCTGCCATGGGCAGGGACGCCCTCCTCCAAACCTTGTCCATCCTGGCTTTGGTGGGTTCAGAGTGCTCTGCTCTGCTCTCCTCCAAACTGAGAACCTCTCGGTTTTCCGTGATTCAGCTAAATCCCCCCAAACTGGGAGCCTCAGAAGGCGTTTTCCAAGTGCCCTCCAGGAGGCAGCCAGAGCGGGCAGGGAGGGATCCCCTTGATTCCTGGCAGAGGTGCAGCGTTCAGGGGTGCTTTGTGGTGGGGTCAAACCCACGGGTTCATTGTCATCTTCAGCCACTTCATCACGGGGGACTGGGGAGCGGCTGTGATTTCTAAGAGTTAAAGTTATTGTGTGACTCCCATCAGCAAAAATTCCAGCTCCATAAACATATTTTGCCATGGCATGGGGTTTGTGCCTGTCAGGATGGGGAAGGGGTCGTGTAATCCAGGCATACAGCACTAGATTAAATTATCATGTGCTACAGGGTGTTAAATCTCAGGGCTTGCTCTCATTTTTGGAGGGGAGGAGGATTTCTGGGACAGAGCAACATCGCTGCTAAGCTGAAGGAGGTTTTTATTGCAAAATAAAACAGGAATCAGAGCACTCAGCGCACACCTGGGCTTTAAGTCATCGCCAGAGGTTCGTGCACAGCCCTGACAGCTCGGGCTCCTCCAGAGTGTTTGTGGGGGGAAGAGGGACACTGTGCCAGGGAGGCTCAGGTTGGACACTGGGAAGAATTTCTTCACGCAAAAGGCTGTCAGCCATTGGAAGGGGCTGCCCAGGGAGCTGGTGGAGTCCCCATCCCTGGAGGTGTTCAAGGGACGCCTGGACGTGGCACTCAGTGCTCTGGGCTGGTGACGAGGTGGGGATTGGTCACGGGTTGGACTTGTTGCTCTTGGAGGTCTTTTCTAATCCCAATGATTCCGTGAAAGCAAAAGCAAATGGAAGCCAAGAGCTTTGCTGGTGAAATACTGGGACGGTCATTTTCACTGTGGGGAGAACGTGTAGGTGCAGCCAAGCGCACGGAGAACCCTTGGGCTGAACGGGGAACAAAGGCAGCACGAGGCTGGGTTTTACATTTGCGAAGTCCCGGCGTGCCGAGGGCTCCGGCGGCCAGGCAGTGCCAGGCTCTCCTCCCGGCCCGTCCTCCTCCCGCTCCCCCGGGCTCCGCTGACGCCGTGTTAATAATTACTAGAATGTACTTTCGGGCAGGTTATTTGTTTTCCCTCCTCATGATGTGCAAGAGCGGATAATGAAATTAATTTGCACACTTGGTGAGTTTGCAAAGCCGGCTTCAGCCACGTTGCCACGATACTGCAGCGGTGCCGGCGGCTCCCGGGGCCGGTGTTTGCACAGCCGGGGCAGCCGGCTGCTGGCGTGGGCAAACAGAGCTCGGAGGGAGCTGGGGCGTACCCAGCCAGGAGAAAAGCTCCTTGCAGAGCCAGCACGGAGCGTGCGGGCAGTAAAAGCCCTTCCAGGCTGTAAAACCCCTTTCCAGCCTGTAAAACCCCTTTCCGACGTGGAGCGTTTGACGCTGCCGATTCCAACCAGTTTAGTAGGTCAGCAGCCCAAGGAAGAAGAGATTGCAGCGTTGCTCCTGCAGGTTGTGGCGCTCACGGTGGGATCACCTGCAGCCCCTTGGTGAATTCAGATGTTGTGTTGTCAGTTGTCTTTAAGTCCCGAGTGCTGTGTCCCCGAGCCCAGGGGTGGGGTACGTGAACCTCGGTGTTTTCCGGGAGCACCGGGCGCTGCTCCTCGGAGCTGGCCGGGCTCTGCTGGGCAGGTTTCAGTCAGGAGGTGGCTAGTGAAGCTGCCCAGCCTGTGGGATTCCCTGGAGAGGTGGCTGGGCTTCACTGTGCAGCGGTTGGGAACCACAGCTCCGACATTCCCGTCTCCCTCACCGCGTGCTTGGCCAGGGGGCAAAATCAGTTTGGGACAAGATGTGGTTGAGTCGTTTCTGTGCCCCAACTCACCACACAGGTAAAGGACCGAGCCAGGAGCACAAAACTCTGCTGAAGGCTGACACTCCTGTCCTGCTCCTGAGGCCGCTGGGGCTGTGCCCTCCATGGGCACCCAGCAGCACCTGCCCTCTGGCACAGGGGGAGCTCAGCGTGGCTGCGTGTTCCCAAGCCGGGTTCTCTTGGGGTCTCACCCTGCTTTGTGAGAAGGTTCAGCCCTCAGATTGCAGGGAGAAGCTGGCTGTGCTCAGCTCTCGAGGCCGTGGCTCCCCTTTGCCTGCTGTGATCCTGCTGGGAGCACGGTGCTCCGTGTGCCAGGTGTGCCACGTCAGCCTGGCGCAGACCTGGGGGACCAGGAGCAAACGGTACCACTCGGGTTGTTCCCTTCCTGCCTGGATCCTCGTGATCCCGCTCCGAGGCTTGGCTCCACGTGTCCCTTGGCGTGTTATTTTGGTGTGGCTGCAGCCTGGCTTTGGGTTGCTCTTGAGGTAGAGGTTGCCTGTCACTCCCAGCTTATTTCCCCCACCCAGGGTCACAAAGCCTGGCTTTGATCCCTCCCTTCTCCGACTTCTGCTACCGAGTGCCACGTGTTCACACCGGGCTCCTCAGCCTGGGGGAGGCAGGCAGCTCCAGCAGGCAGCTGGGAGACAGACCTTGCTTTTTAGGGAAGACAAGGAGGCGGCAGAGAATCTGTTGGGTTTTTTTCCCCCAATTTGCCACACGTACGTGTTGTCTGAGCTTTGCCTTTTGGAAGATGCTGGGGCTCCTGGGTGAGCTGTGCTGGGGCTGTGCTGGGGACATCCGCAGGGCCACCACGCACGTCCCACCACAGCACGTGTCTGGCCAGCTGCTCCAGGTATTCCTAGAATTACTGAGTCTTGGAATAGCTTGGTTTGGAAGGGACTTTAAAGCTCATCTCGTCCCACCCCCTGCCATGGGCAGGGACACCTTCCACTAGCCCAGGTTGCTCCAAGTCCTGTCCAACCTGGCCTTGGACACTTCCAGGGATGGAGAATCCACAAGCTCTCTGGGTATTCTCAGTTTTTGGCCGGTGTTGAAGCAGCAGCTTTATAACAAATTGTTTTACCAGAGGCCTCATGTCACTTCGTTGAGCTTAAAATGAGGAGGGGCTCTCAGATTTGTGTTTTTGGGGACTCATGTCCTTAGAGAAAAATCTGTTAAAGCAGGTCTGTTCTTACAGCTGCCCATCACTCCTGCTCCAATGGCACCTTCAACAAGAGCTTTGTAGAGAAAATGGAGTTTCCCCCGTACAGGAATTTTGGTGAATGCATTCCTGTGTCTTTGTATACAATAGAACTCCTTCAGAAGCCGTGTGATTCGGGAGATGCAGAGCTGCAGGTTTGTGGAGAATTCACCTCGCTTCGATTGTTTGCAAACCAGGAGCGGGGTTGTGCCGTGCCCAAACCTTCCCTGCCGGCCCCTGGCCCAGGATGGCCCCTTCCCCTCGGCCGTGACGCGCGGCCGGCCGGGGTCCTGGCACAGAGCTGAGCCAGGCCTGAGCCTCCTGGCACCGCCGCAGCGGAGTCACCGCGTGCTGGACCGGGCGCGGGGAAACCGGCCGGGGAGTTTGGCTTCTGGAACAAGATGAGCAGAAGTGCTGAAGGTAGCGGGCAAGGTGCTTCTCCCCATACACCTGGCAGCCGAGGGCGTGCGCTTCGCTTGGAGGAGCTCAGGGTTTGTGTGTTTCCCGTGTTGGCCGTGGCACGCAGAGCCCCACGGAAGCGCAGCGAGCGCTTTCCTGTCACACAGCTCCTTCAGCAGCGACGGGCTGTCGTCAGCAGCACAGCTCCAGCCGGAGCTCAGCTTCCAGCTCGGGCTGAAGCAATCAGGAAATGCGCTGTTGGTGTCAGTGTGTCAGGGCTCGGGGAGCCGCCGTGGCTCTCGGAGTGATACAGAAAGTGTGGTGACAGTTCTGCTGCTGGGAGGGAGCACCAGCAGCTGAGGACAAGGGGAGCCAGCTCCGAGTGAGCCCTGAAATGTGCACGGAAGCCCTTCCGTGCCCCCACTCTCCTTTCCTCCCTTTCCCTCGGCTTCCCTCCTGCCCGCACGGAGCTGCGAATCCGGCCGGAGCCCGGCGCTTGCCCGGCCTTGGCGCCGTGCCGAGCTGCTCCGTGGTGCGTGGTGTGCTTGGGAGAAAGGCTTCCCTGCCGAGCGCTGTCCTGGCACAAGGCTGGAACTTCACATGGCCCAGACTTCTCCTCATCTCCCCAAGCGCCTTCCGTGCTTGCAGAATTCCAGTTTAATGGGAGCTATGAATCCATCTTTCCATAGAATCATGGAATGGTTTGGGTGGGAAGGAACCTTAAAGAGGAGCTTTATGTGCATGGGCAGGGACACCTTCCACTAGCCCAGGTTGCTCCAAGCCCATTCCAACCTGGCCTTCTGTCCATGTCTATTCAGTTGTTGCCCTGTCATTTAAAAGCTGACAGTAACGTGGCAAACAAATCCCAGTGTTGCTGCAAAGTGTTTTTGTACATGGATCAAGTGTGAGTCTGGAATCTGCAAGCCACTGGCCTCAGTGGGGAAAAAAAAAAGAGGAAAACAAAACTCCTGGATTTGCAGACCCCAAATGAGAGGAAATCAGTGAAGTTCTGCGCTGGGTTTTCCCCAAAGCCTGATGCCTTCAGGGCCCCCGTGTGAAATATGTCCTGTCTGGTCCTTGCTCTTGAATCCACCAAAATATTTCTGAGGTTCCCACACTGGGAGGAAGCACGAGGATGCTGAGATGGAGAGAGGGATCCTGGGAAGAATTGTGCAAGAATGGGGAGAACGAGGAATGTTTTGCTGCCATTACCATGGATTTTCCTGCTCACAGCTGGGAGAAGATGTTACTTGGCTGTTGCGACATCGTGGACTGAAAGCAGATATAAACACAGACATCCCAAAGCTTGTGTCCAAATCCCCCAAGGCTCAAGCAGGGATTTCATTGGGGGGGGTAGCAGGTCTTGCAGAGCCCTCGGTCGAGGGTCTTCTCAGCTTGAAGGACCCTGTTGCAATGGTCACGGCACCTTTTGGAAAACATTTTTGGTTTCTTTGTCATGTAGTGAACCCGCTTGGTTGTGGTCTCCTCTCGGGTTTAAGCGCTCAAGTCGTGTGGTTTATTTGTAGTTAAGGCTGTTTCTTGTCCTAGGCATGGACGTAGTGATACTAAAACTTGGGCAGGACTGGAGTGAGTCTCAGTTGGGTGTTACTGGGGGCTGTGTGTCCATTAAATGTGTGTGTGTGTGTGTCTGTGCACGTGTGTCCGTGTGCACACGTATGTACAGGGACAGCCACTGCCAATGGGGAGTTCCTGAGGGAATTAAAGCAGCCCGGACCCCCAGGGCCAGGTCCCTGTTCAGCCGTGTTAGGTCAGAGCCGATTCCGAGTGCCCAAAGGTGAACGAGGCACAGAGCTGTCGGTGATGAGGCCACAGAACGGTGACGCCTGCCCTTCTTTGAACAGCCAAAAATGAGCCCAAACGCATCCAAAATGAGCCCAAACGCATCCTTCATCCTGCTCCCTTCCCCAGCCTTCCTGCTGTGCAGCTGAGCAGCAGATGGGACTCGCCGGAGCCGCCACGAGCTTTCCATAGGAACGGCGCTGGTCCCGCAGCCTCCCCTTGGGACAGGCCCCGGTGCCAGGAGTGGGAAGATGGACCCTGCGCAGGTGGGAGCTCAGAGGAGCCTCGGCCTGGCCGAGGAGGGAGCGGAGCAGAGCGAGCCAGCAGCCCCTGCCAGCCCCGCGTCCCCGGTGCCACCGCGGGGTGGGTGACGCAGGTCGCTGCCAGGGCACCGACAGCCGCTGCTGCTTCATCTGTCACCCTTTGGTCCGCGATGGTCAGGGATTGTCTGTGCTCACTTGTTTCTCCGAGTTGGAAATCGGGTCTGGCTCGTTTCTGGGGCTTGGCCGAAGCACCTGAACCCCTCGAGCTGCGCTTGGAAGCCGCAGCCACGGCTCCGTGCCGGGCACGAGGGGGCAGAGCCCGGCTCCCCAAACTGTCCTGGGAATGGAGCTGGTTCTGCAGACCTGTGGTGTTTAAATTTTGCCAGGATAAAGCAGCCCTGGGGGGGATCCCTGTGTTTCCCAGCTGGTGGCACCTTCAAGATCCCACTCACATCCTGGTGAGCTGCGGGTGAAGGCTTCGTCCTCCTTGGACTTCTCGGCTCACCAGCGTCACGTTTCTCCTTTGTTTTCTTTGTGCTGGGTAGTTCGGGCTGCATTTCTCCTCCCATTGGGAATATTCACGTGGAGTTGATCGCTGTTTTAAGGAGGTTGATGTGCAGAAGCTCTGGTAGTGACTGTGCTGGCAGATGTGGTTACAGCTCTTCCCTGGCTGAAGCCTGATGGGTGTCCAGGAGAAGCGGAGAGGAGGTGGGAGAAGCACAGAGTCCTCCCTCTCCAGCAGGTTTTGGTCTGAGCTGGTGATCCAGAGCCATCCTGGAGAGGACAGCGGTGTCACCATCAGCTGTCCCACCCTGGCTGACAGCGGTGCAGCAGGGCCGTGTGCTGCTCCGGAGGTTTCCACATCGCCGCTAATCCCGCTCCCAGACCGCAGCCCGGAGCACTGACTCCAACTACAGTTTTGTAACTTGGCCAGGAACCAGCTCATCGGCAGCATCCCGAAATGGAGCAATACCAGAGGCAGCTGTGTACGGATAATTGAGGGAAGGGTTTGTGGGAAAAATTGCTCCCGGAGAAACCACACAGGCAGAGTGGCTGCTCGTGGGTGCAGGGCACTGTCAGGACTCTTCTAGTTTGGATTTTGTGTCTCCCGAGAATGGTCCCAGCTGGAAGATTCTGAATCACAGCGTGGTTGGGCAGAAATTTCCAAATATAATCCTGTTAAATAGCAACACTCAGTGCAATAGAAATATGTCGAGTTGTCAGAATTTGAGACCAGTGACCTCCTGCTGGGGCAGGAGGAGACACTGGAAGGTCGCAGGTGTGGGGTTGTGGTTTGAATTGAACCCCTTAGCAGGGGTGGGTTTGTGTGGTGGAGCCAGGCTGGAGAACCCTGGGGGAGCTGGATGTTTGTGGTGCCCAGCAAGACCGTGAGCATCATCTCGATGGTGATCCTTGGAGACCCGGGTGCACATCCATGTGCAGCCTCAGCAGCTCCACTGTGGTGTTGTCTGCAGGTTCTGAGGAGCTCTGGGAAGGGAATCTGTCCCACCAAAGATTGAAATACTAACAGCTGCTGTAATTCAGTAATATTATTCAATTCAGTTTGATTTAATTGAAGTAACTTAGGCTGCAGGGTCGTTATATTTTGTTACAGTGAGGCTGGGGAGGCCCTGGCACAGGGTGCCCAGAGAAGCTGTGGCTGCCCCATCCCTGGAAGTGTTCGAGGCCGGGTTGGGCAGGGCTTGGAGCAGCCTGGGACAGTGGAAGGTGTCCCTGCCCGTGGCAGGGGCAGAATGAGATGGCCTTTAAGGTCCCTTCTGTCCCAGTCTGGCATTCCGTGATTCCAACTTCGTAAGTTTACCTGGCTGGTGTGTATCTGAGAGAGCAGCAAGCCTTGCCCAAGCCAGTCGTTGCAGGCTATCGGGAGGTCAGGATATGTGGGATAAGGCAGAATAAGTATTTTGGAAAGGTGGAAGAAAGGACAGTTACTTGGGACCAGGCAATGACTTTGAGAACAGGAGAGGAGAAGGGGAGCAAAGAGGTAAAGAAAGATGTGTCATCTCCAAGAACTCCTGATAAGGAGCGACATCCCCTTTCTAAAGCCTGGAACAAGCAGGTAACAGGTCCCCAGGGTAAGGAAGGACGTGGGGTTGAAGGTGAGGACACGATGGAGCTGTGACACCGGGCGAAAGCGCGTCCCCGCCGGCTGCGCTCCGGGAAACGCGGGCTCTCCGTTCTCCTTGGTTTGAGTTCTGGCCGTAAGAATTAGCACCTTGCACTGCTCTATCTCAGCAATAGCTAATCTCTGTGATTACCCATTGTCAGGTGCTGAGGAAACCACCTGTGTTTGCCGTGCAGGTTTGCAGGGCTCCTGCTGCTCGCGGCCGTGTGTACTCACCGTGGAAAACCACGGACTTTGCTCTTCCGGAGCCGAGCTGGAGCACAAAGAACAATTGTTCCTTGTTCCCCGAGCTGCACGTCCTGCTGGTGCTCGCAGGCAGTTTCAGGGACTGATTGTGGGTCATGTTGGCCGGACAGGTGGAGGATAAACTGGTGCAGGGCAGGTGCTGGGGACACGGTGGTGGAGCAGCCTGAACACACAGCAGGGCTGGGTCGAGGCCGGGGCAGTGGTGTTTTTTTGAGAAGCTGTGGCTGTCTCATCCCTGAAAGTGTTGGGTAGGGCTTGGAGCAACCTGGGAGAGTGGAAATTGCCCCTGCCCATGGCAGGGGGTGGAACGGGATGAGCTTTGAGGTCACTTCCAACCCAAACCGTTGTGGGATTCAGTGGTTCTGTGTGTTGACAGCATCAACTCTTGATTTTCTCCCTTGGCTTTCCAGAGCTGGGGGACACGTGTCAAATTGTGGGTGTGAGTTATTAATCTAAGGCAATTTTCAAAGATTCAAGACGGGGTCCTTAAAAGGAGCCTGAAGTATTAAAATTTTCGTTTTTCACAGGCTTGTTCCTATTCCAACCTTTTCAGACCAAACAAACGTGTTGGATCTGTGCAAATAATGTCTGGGGCTCTAATTGCATAGGGGGGTTTGCACGGGCAGGAGCCTCCAGCCAACTCCCTCCTATTCTGGCATTTAAAGAAGGCTCCACAATCTTTTTTACTCCAAGCTGGCGGGGTACGGGCAGGCTCCAATGCACAGATCGTGGGCATGAGCTCATTTGTTGTGGCTTCGGATTGAATGGCAGGAGTTTGGCTGCTCTGCGGGAGGGCAGGGAAGGAGGGCTGGGACCAGGAAAAGCTGTCATTCCCCTTGGAGATACATCTGGAAATGTTCTTTATTCTTCCCTTTGAGGGTGGGGAGGCCCTGGCACAGGGTGCCCAGAGCAGCTGTGGCTTCCCCATGCCTGGAAGTGTCCCAGGCCAGGTTGGAGGGGGCTTGGAGCAGCCTGGGACAGTGGAAGGTGTCCCTGCCGTGGCACAGATGCGGATGTTGGGGTGTTGCTCAGTGGTTCCATGAGGCAGGAGGGGTAGGGATGGGGAGTTTAAATGTACATGGCATCCACAGGGTTGGTTGATGAGGAGTCTCCTCTCCTGTCGGGCCCAGTGTTGGTGTTTGGCACGGGCTGGAGTCTGTCCGTGGGCTTTGTCCTTGCTCTCTGTGCCTGTCCCAGTTTGCCATCGCCGGGAGCCTGTCCTGGCTAATGGGTGCCACTGCTCCCACGCTGCCTCCCGGCTGCCCAGATGTGCTGGGGTTGAAGCCAGCAGTGCTTTCCTCCTCCTCCTCCTCCCTCCAAGGGCCAGATGACATCCCCTTCCCTTCCATCCCTCTCGGGACCGTGGCCTTTTGAGGTCCTTCGCAGACGCGTTTGGTCTCAGTGTGTGGCTTTGGCTTGGTGTGCCCTGGGCAAAATAAAAACCATTTTCAACTGTTTCCTTGGCCCATGGAGGGGACAGGGGACGATCGTGGGTGGGTGTGCCCGGGGCTGGCTGTGCCATTCCCAGCCAGGCTCATTCCTCACGGCTCCAGCCCTGCTCCTGATGGTGTTCCTGAGAGTCCTGTTCCTCCATCCTCTGGGAGGGTGCTCGGGGGTTCTGTGGGGGCTCTGACCCCCATCCAGGGCAGGGTTGACCAGGAGGGCCCCCAGTCCAGAGCAGGGTGACTGGGCTGGGTGTCATCCCTGCTCTTCCAGCTTTTTCCCAGCTGGCAGCACTCCATGGGCTGGGACCACCACAGCCTTCCCTGCTGGATCCAGCCATCCTGAAGCAGCAGGAGCTGCCATACCCGGGCTAGTCCATCCCAGGGCAGGCTCCCCCTCTCCATTCACCACTTTCCCAGGGGATTGTGTGGGATCCAGCCTCTCCAGCAGCGGGGTCTGCTGTGGCCGGGCCGGGGGGCTGGCGTGCACCGGGCCGGCCGCGCGCGCAGCCGGGGCTGGCCCCTGGCCAGGGGTAAACAGCTCCTTTGTTTTCCTGGAGAAGTACGAGGGATTATATTCTGTTGAGCTCACTCGGTCTCCCACTTGGTATTGTGCAGCCACATGTAATCAGCTCCTCGGAGGAGCCCGAGTTAATTGTTTGTGAAATAGGAAGGGTGCTGGTTGTCTCCTGGAGGGAGGTGAGCTTGAGAGGGGCGTCGTGGAAAGGGGGTGGCTCGTCCAGCTCCTAAATTAGGAGGGATTGAAGCCAAGTAGTCATTCTGCAGCCCTAGATTTGCCGCCCTGCGAATGCTCTGCCGCGAGCTGGGGAAGGCTCCTCCAGCCGGGAGTCTGTGCCTCCCCTCTGACTCTTATTAAACGTGCTTAAAAATGAAACGAACTTATTAAACGTGCTCAAAAATGAAACGAAGGCTGCGGCGTTGTCGGTAATTGTTGTGCAAATGTGATACTCCCTGCAAGCTGTGGAACAGGCCAGGGCTGTGTTTACCCGGAGAGGCAGCCGGCTTTCCAAGTGTAATGAGTCAGCTCCGCGAACAGAAGGGGCGCAGAATTAATCTGGCATCCGTCTGGCCTTTTCTCAGTTAAACAGGTTTTGGAAGCTCCACGTGAATAGGTGCCTACCCTGGTACAAGCAGCCACAAAGACTTGGGAGTGGGCACGATTTTTTTGGGAATACGTTGGCAGCGTGCGGGTCACGGGGTGCTTTGAGCTGCTGGCGATGCGGGGTTGGGTTCTGGCTGCCGGTTGGGAGCAGAGCGTTGCCGGGTCCCACCGTCGGCAGAGGTGAAGCTGCTCGGCTTTAATATCCATTGCAAGGTGTAAATAAATTTCCCTTGCCCAGCACTTCATCTGAATTTCCACCTCTTAGATTTGCAGTGAGTATTGAAGGGAATATTGTCCCAGGCACGTGCTCCTTTCTCCCGTACCTGCACCTCAGTGAGCCCCAGTAAGAGAAACCGAGGGGAAATAATCCTTGCATTTTCCCAGCTGGCCAATGATGCCTGGCAGAGAGAGGTTCCTGGGGCTGGGAATGGCTGGAGCTGCTCCTGGAGGCACCCCATGGATGTGCAGCATGGAGGGGACACTCTGGGCTCTGGTGGGCTGTCCCAAAGCTCAGCTGTCCCTGTGTCGAGCAGGGGGGCACGAGGAGGTCTCAGTTCCCAAAGTTTTGTTCCTAAATATGGTAAACAGCCTTCCCACAGCCCAGGCACAGGAGCTGGGCTGCAGCATCAGCTGCCTCGGGAAGCACAGTGTCCTGCTGGAGATGCTAGCACTGTCTGTGCCTGGTGCTTTGGGCTGGGAATTGGTGCTGCTGCAGGGCTGGGCTGGGGCTTCTGAACCACCTTTAAAAAAAAAGAAAACAACTCAAAGTTTCCCAAAGCCTCTGAGGCGTAAATGGAACAGAAATTTTGAAGGGATTTCCAGGGAACTTCTAAATACAAGACTTCTCTCTGCCCTCTCTGAGAATTTCCATCTCCCTGGACAATTTCCTGCCGTTGTAGCTGTGCAGAGCCGCTGCTGTAAGATGTAAGTGGGTGCAATTTAGGGCTGGCAGGTGACAATTACTTGGGGAAAAGTTCCTGTTTGTGCCATTCCAGCCTGGGGCCGAGGAGCCCAGTTGCTGTTGGGGTTGCTGGGGGTCACTCCTCACAGATATCCCGTGGCACTGATGCTTTCCAGCCTCTGATCTTGGGAGAGGAGATATTCTTGTTCACCTACAAGGGCCTTGGCTGCAGCCGGTGTGGCTGAGCCCTGCTCCAGCTCGTGCCTCGCTGTGTTTCACGTGGCAGTTGTCTTTCCAGCCCTGTAACCAGGCAACACACGAGGAGCAGGAGCGCTTTGTCCTCTCCACGTTGGCTTTCCCAGGCCAAGGTGTGGAGCAGGGTGAGGAGCCGTGACAAACCTCTCCGGGAACGCCGAGCCCTCCGCGTTTCCTGCTCCCGTCTCGCGATGGCAACACGTTCAAAAAGTGCATTTTGTGGTTTGTTTGGTCCTGCACGTGTCTGGGAATTATTCAGTGTGGCAAACTGGGGTGCAGGGCTGTCACAGCCCCGGCTCTGTCCCCGTGTCCCTGCGCTCCGGACACAGCCACAGCTGCAGGAAGCTTTGTGTGGGCTTGGGGTGATGCTGTGGGTGAAGAGCAGGAGGGGAGCTGCTCTTTGGTGGGACTTGATCCCTTCTGGGCTGTTCCTTGCATATGAGACCAGTCCTGTCTGCAGCTGCAGGATCCAGTTTGGAGTTGGCCTCTTCTCCCAGGAAACAAGTGACGGGATGAGAGGAAACAGCCTCAGGCTGGGCCAGGGGAGGTTCAGGTTGGAAATCAGGAGGAATTTTTTTTCATGGAAAGGGTTGTCAGGTGTTGGAAGGGTCTGCCCAGGCTGAGTTCTTATCCCTGGAGGTGTCCAGGGAAGGCCTGGAGGTGGCACTCAGTGCTCTGGGCTGGTGACAAGGTGGGAATTGGGCACAGGTTGGACTCGATGTTCCGGGAGGTCTTTTCCAAGCTCAGTGATTCTGTGTGGTTCCATGTGCGATTCCTTGCAGCACCTCTGTTACTCGTTGGGAAGGTGGCAGGAGCCTGCTGCAGCTTTTCCCACATCTGAGGGTGCTCTGCCATCCCGGAGTTGCCATCCAGGGGTTGGGAGGGGGTTTATCCCCGTGGGAGGGGCCTTGTCTTTCCCCCCCACAATGGAGAGATCCTTTTGAGATGTCTGACCTCCCTTTTCCTCTCTCCCAACAGACGGTTGATGATGAGGCGATGGCAGCATAAATGAAGATCAAGTAAGGAAGGCAGAACGATGCCCAAGGGTGGGTGTTCTAAAACACCACAGTCAGAAGATTTCTCTCTCAGCAACGACATGGTGGAGAAACAAACGGGGAAAAAGGTAACGTGTTCGGGCCACCTGCTTTCCTTTGGGGGTGCTGCTCCTCGAGCCTGGAGCCTTCAAGCCATGGCAGTGTTTGACATGGCAGGAGGTTGCCCGGGGCTCTTATCCCAGGATTTTTATGTTGGTGTGTTGGTGCTCTGCCAGCTGATGGGGTCCAGCTTATTTCCCTGTGGCTGCAGTCCTTCCCAGGAAGTGCTGTGCCCACCTGGGCCCGACTCAGCCGAGCAACGGGGGATGCTTTGGAAGATTCTCTTTTGCAAGTTCTGTGTGTTCTTAGGGGTTTCTGCACTAAGCTGTGGAAGACCTAAGTGATGAGGTGATGGTGCAGGTGTGTGCTGGGTGAGGGAGGAGCTTCTCCTCCTCTGGGTGGAAATGCAGGTCCTCGTCAGCTTGGCTGGTCTGGCTTTCCCCAGCAGCACGGCTGGGCCAGGCTCAGCCCGGGAGTTGCTCTGCTGAAATTGCTGTTTCCGAGGGTTGATTTGAGGCGTTGTCTGGTTTTTGGTGTGGCTTAGGTGAAACTACTGAGATGAAATCTGAGTTTAAGGATAAATACCTTCATACTTCTCCTCTTCATCCTGTTTTGCTCCAGGCGTGAGCTCAGCCTCCTCTCATTCAGCTTTTTCCCCCCTTCTCAGTATCAGTCATTTCCAGTCAATAGCTGTGCAGAAAACTGTGTGCAAATGTTACCTTTAAATAAACATGAAAACCTACATCTACTCAATTCTGCTAGGGAACAAATCTCATCCGCTTCCCTTTCATCTCCTTGCTCCAGTTTCTCAGCATTCCCCTGGGAGTTTCTGCCAGGCCCCAGGAGCTGAAGCTGAGCACGGTGAGCCCCAGCCCCGTCACTTCCCCTGCAATCCCACCCCGGCGATGGCAGTAACTCCTCAATTGACTGAGCTCTTACTATGGCCAAAAATGAGGAAAATCCAAAGTAACCAACAGGAAAATCCCAGGCAGGATTTGGTTCTGGAGCACCTCGGTGGCATCTGCCACGTTCCCCTCTCTGTGTCGCCGCAGGAGTGTCGTGGGCACAGCGTGGGGCTTCTGGGAGGGGGCAAAATCTGGGATTAGGGATGTTGGAGGGGGAACAGCTGCCCGGCAGCATGGGGAAGGTGCCAGCATTTACCCTGGCCAAGGAGGCTGTGCCCGGCAGTGCAGGATATGTAAATACAGGCCGGGTCTGCGCTGGGTAAGAAGCTTAATGCTGGCGCAGGTGCTCGGGGAGGGAGAGGATCAGTTGGAATATGAATCAGCTCCCATTTTATTTCATCCACTCCCGGCAGCTTAAAGGCTGCGTGTTATTTACAGAGCAGGTTTGTCGAGCGGCGTGGGGCACGCCGGGAAGCGGAGTTATCTCCCGCTGGCTGAAGAACTAGGACACAATTCCTGCCTCCCGTTCTCCCATTCAGAGGCGGCGGCGCAGGCCTGCCCGGAGCGGCGCTGAGAGGGGCCGGGGCAGAGCTCCCGCTCCTTTAATTCTGGCTTTTGCAGCAGAGCAGACGCTCACAGGCTCTTGTCTTCCAGGGGGCTGAGCCGAGCTCCAGCCCGAGTGGCTTTTGCCCTGTTTCTGGTTAATTCTGAAGCTGAGCTGGAGCAGTGACTCAGGGGAAAAGCACTTCGACCTCCTCCCTGCAGACGCTGTTGTACCTGCCTGTCAGCAACCGCTGCCTTGCATTTATCTTGCCTTTGTCAACACGTTCAAAGGCCCGAGCTGGGACTTGGCACAGCTTCCTTGCGAGGCTGGAGAGGGAGGGCAGAGCCCGGGTCGTGCACGGGGACCGCCGTGGGCACGGGGAGAGCGTGGCAAAGCGATGCCAACCGTGTGTTTTCCTCTTAATGTGACCTTAATATCGATAGTTGATTTAGCATTAAACAGGCTTTACGTGCCTGGGCTCTGCGGCTCTGGCAGAGGGAGGAGGGTCCTGGTGCTGCAGTGGGCTGAGTACCACAGGGGACAGGGGGCTGGCCTTGAGCTGAAGGAGGAGAGGTTTAGATGGGATATTGGGAAGGAATTGTTCCCTGGGAGGGTGGGGAGGCCCTGGCACAGGGTGCCCAGAGAAGCTGAGGCTGCCCCTGGATCCCTGGCAGTGTCCAAGGCCAGGCTGGACGGGGCTTGGAGCAGCCTGGGACAGTGGAAGGTGTCCCTGCCCATGGGGGAACGAGATGAGTTTTGAGGTCCCTTCCCGCGCAAACCGTTCCAGGATTCTGTGATCACCAACTTTTGAGCCTGAGCTCTGTGCTTGATCACGCAGCGGGCTCTGAGGGGAGCTGCCCTGCTCCAGAGGGCTCCTGCTTTGGGGAGGAGGCTGTGAGCTGCTGCCTGGCAGTAGCAGAGCTCATTACAGGGGGGAACTCCTGGCTCTCCGCTCCCTGCCCGTCCACGGGAGGGACTGAGGAACTGCTGGGACGCAGCCCTGAGAGCGAAGCGGTTTAAAGAGCGTGTCTGAGGGCGTAGGATGCTCTGTGGTGTTGGATGAGGAGCCGTTTCTCCCGGGGTTAGTGGAGCCCTTATAAGGCTGCACAAGGCTGCCCGGGGCGGGCGCTGGCAGCCCCCGGGCTCCTCCTGCTCCCTTCAGCCTGAAGGCTTTTGTAGAAATCTGCATGCCATATATGAATAATTCTCCTTTCTGGTTTAGATCCGCAGATCCCCGTAGCAGGAGGAGATTAGTCATGACTTAGGCAGAGCAGAGCACCACAGCAAGGGTTATATCAGTTGTCAAAAGCATTTCCTGCTGGGCCTGGCCTGGCTGCGTGGTTACACCGTGTGCTCGGCATAGCCTTTGCCTCTTTATGGGGAAATGCTCCCTCTTGCATGGTCAAAAGTGCATTTTTGCTGCAGTGAACACCAGGCAGAACAGCACTTACCCCAGTTTGTGCTTGTAGGAGCTGGCAGAGGTTAAAAAAACTTGAGGTTTTTCTCCTTCCCCTTCTCCCCTTTTCAGAAAAGGGAACACGGTCCTTATTTTTCGGTTCTTCATGAAATCTGTCGTGCTGTCAGGGCTTTCCAGACTGGATGAGTGAGTGCTGGGCTCTGTGTCCAGCACAGAGTCACCCACCAGAGTGTGAAACCTGCAGGAGTGTCTGGGTGACTGAAGAGATGACATTTCGGTGAAGTTAATCAGCCCGTGCTCATCACAGGGTCATATTTCTTACAAACTTTGGTGCCTGAGGCTCACAGGAACGGGGCTTCAGCTCCGGGGTCACCTCCCTGCTCCACGTGTTTTATTGCAGCAGTGATAACAACACAGATTCAGCCTTTCTGGAACTTTGTGTGGGGGTGTGTGTTGTACTCTGGCTCTGGGAAAGGCTACGAGGGGCCCAGATTTAGGGAATTGTTTGGTTTCCACTCCATGCAGTTGCTTTCTGGGTAAAACTGCGTCCATTCCTTTTTGTCATGCGGGGTGGGAACCTTCTGCCCCTTCTCCCTTGTTGCTGGCAGAGGCAGGACAGACCCGGTGGTGCGGGGAAAGTCCCTCTGTGGCAGCATTTGCTTTTTGCAGCGTGGGTTGTTTGCTCACAGCAGGAGTCTGACGTGGGGCATTGCCCGGGGCACCGGCCTCGGAGCCCTCCCGGGCTTCTCCTCCCAGGCTGCCCGTGCTGGTTTTGTTCGTTGCTGCCTAATTTTTACTGACATCACAACCTGAAAAGCTCGGAGCTCATTTTGGAGAACAAAGGGCTTTGGGGATTTCCATGGCTGGCAGTGCAAGTCTCTGCATAAGCGCTGGGCTGCGAGTCAGGCTCTGTGGGAGCGAGGTGCCGGGGCTGGAAATACGGATTTCTTTGCATGGCTTTGTAAGTCGTAGAATCATGGACTGGTTTGGGTTGGAAGGGACCTTAAAGCTCATCTCATCCCTTCCACTAGGTCAGGTTGCTCAGAGCCCCATCTAAATGGCTCTGCCTCGCAGAAATCTGCATCAAAAACCCCTGCAGGATTGTTTTTGCTCTGAGAACCGGCCTTTGGCCCCTTTGTGTGAGCAGATTGCTATCGGGGTGCTGGTGGGAGAAGCCCTTCCATCCCCACCCCGCAGCATCTCGCTCTGGGAGGCTGCTGGGGCCGGTTCCTGCTGGGTTTGTGCTCCGGCCGCGGCGGCTGAGAGCGGCTGGTGCTGGCTATGATGCATCCTTGCACTTTGCAGGAGTAGCTCGGAGTGGGCTCCATTACTCAGAGCGTAACTCTTGCCGCGAGCGTCACGTGGCAGGAGGGGATTTTTGCTGCGCTCACGGCTGCCGGCTCCCCTCTGCCAAAGCAGCTTTCGTGAGCACCTGCAAAGGGGAACTTGCTGCTGCTGCTGAGCTCTCGACTCTTCCTCGTCCCCAGACTCCTGTCCCGGCCTTGGAGAGCCCCAGCTCTCACCACGGGGGTGTTTGTACAAGTTCATCTGCAGTGTCAGGTCCAGGTTGGATGGGGCTCTGAGCAGCCTGATCTAATGGAAGGTGTCCCTGCCCATGGCAAAAAAGGGTTGGGATGAGATGAGCTTTGAGGTCTTTTCCAGCCCAAACTACTCCAGGATTTTGTGATTTTAATTTGGATTTGTTCCATTTGTGAAACCTGATTCCGATGAGTCTGAGCTTACTTTAAACATGAGAAGACCTAAAAATGAAACCAGGTTTTACTTGGGTAAAGGACCACATTCTTCATTACAGAATTGGAAATAATTAGGGAAGCAAAGCTTAAAATAAGAAAATGAAAACTTTCAGGAATCGGACTCTCCGACTGCCTTGATGTTCCACCCGCTGCTGCAGGCATCCCCAGCAGGTCGCTGCTTTCCAGGGGGAAGCAAAGTCTGGCTCTTCCTTGCTCCAATTAGTAGAAAAGGTTATCGTTGTGCTACTGTACGAATTAATCTTCAAAGCGGTGCCGGCGCTGCCGCCGCTTCCTTGGCTCCCTGGTATTTAATTGTGCTGAACCGACGGGCTCGGCGGCTCCGAGCGTTGGGGCGGATGCAAAGGAAGCGCTGCCCGAGCGTGCCCGGCGCCGGGATTCACACGGACACTGCCAGGGCCACGCTGGGCTCACCCTCTGCTCTGAGAAGGGTTTTTTCATCATTCCTCTACTCTTGTCTCTCTTCTGACAGGGAGATTTTAGTGACGTGGCGATAACTATGGCTTTAAACTGCCAGAGGGCAGGGTTAGATGGGATACTGGGAAGAAATCCTTCCCTGTGAGGCTGCTGAGGCCCTGGCACAGGGTGCCCAGAGGAGCTGTGGCTGCCCCTGGATCCCTGGCAGTGTCCAAAGCCAGGGAGGGTGGGGGTTGGATTACCCTGGGCTGGTAGAAGGTGTCCCTGTCCATGGCAGAGCATGGAACGAAATGAGCTTTAAGGTCCCTTCCAACCCAAACAATTCCATGATTCAAACTTCCAGAATGAGCTTCATTTTTACCTGTCCCGCCCTTTTTCTCACTGCCGAGTGCACAGAGATCCCAGGCAGCATTAATCCAGCAGAAAACCTCCCTGTGTGTCTAAGAGCATCATCCAGATGCTTCTTGAACTCTGACAGCCTTGGTGCCCCGACTGCTTCACCCTGCAGGAACCTCACAGACTCGTGTCTTCAGTGTTCAGAGATGCCTTTTACTCAAGAAGATACAAGGAAAAGTTCAGGATGTGAATGGCCACCGTGGGAAAAAGTGCATTATTTATTTGGTGGCTTTATTCAGGAAATATACCCGTTTTATTTTATCCTTTTGATAAAATATTTCATAGAACCATAGAACTAGGACAGGCGTGGGTACCTGCTCACAACACGGCATTGCTGGCAGGTGACGGGAGCTCCCTGGCCTCACCGCCACCTCAGAGCAGTAGAAGTGGCATCATTTGTTATTCCAAACTATTTTTGTTCACCTCAGAAAACATAAGTCAAAAAAGCTTTTCAATCTGGAGGGTTTAAAGGAAATGCTGGAGTGTTTATTTTGGCTGTGGGGGCTCTGTCCCGTCGCTCCGGGGCCGGTGCTCGGCGGCTGCTCTCGAGCAGGGCTGCCCTTCCTGGGGCTCCGAGCGTGCCTTGGCTGCCTCCCACCACAGAGCCCCGTCAGGCAGGTTTGTTTCTCTTGCTTTACCAAAAAAGGGATTCCCCAACCCATTTCCTTCATCCTCGCTGGAGCGCGGCGAGGGCGGCCCCGGGGCTGTCACACCGCCCGCCCGTGGCGCAGGGACGTGGTGCAAACACATCCCCCCGGGGCGAGGCAGGGGCTTCTCCTCCTCCTGTGGGTGCAGTGTGGGCTCCGAACAGGCGCGGAAAGAGGAAGGAGCGACGCGCACGGTGGCGGTGACGCCGCAGCCCCGTGACCGCTGGCACCGGGGCCACCTGCCAGGGAGCTGCCGGGGCCAGACAGCGGGACTGTGCCTCTCTAAACAAGGGAATGCTCTTAGGCTGGCTCGTCTGAGCTTCCAGCCACGCTCTGGCATGATTTCCTGTGCCGAGGTTCTTGTGTTTAATCTCACTCTGCCTCTAAAGCGCAGAGTCTGGGTTTTGCTGGGTGGTTGAAATCAGATCTGTGACAAAGCCGCTTGTACTGCCCTTGGTGTTCGGGCAGGGGCACAGTGGTCAGTCCAGAACTGCTCACTTAAAATAATCCTGTTCCTCACGTACAAAAAACACAGGGCACGACCTCGGGCTGTGCGTTCCCGGCACACTGAACTCCTGGAGTTTGAGCTGGGAACCAGCTCTCCCTGGTCACGTGGAAAATCTCACCTGTCTCAATATCTGTAACTTTTGCTCAGGACCTTCCTTCAAATTCTCTTCCTGCTCCCGAGCAGTTCGCAGCATTTGTGCTTCACATTAAAATCCAAACCGGCCCGAGCAAACAGGGCTGATACCTAGCAGGAATGGGTCGTTCTTGTCGTGTGATTGCATTTAGAATTCCTCAGGTTCCCCCATCCCAGCCTACTTCCCTCTGTGCCCACAGCCAGGTGCATCCTCAGCCTCATGCAAAGCGTTGACTTCATTTTTGACATTAATTGGTGGGCATTTGGCACCACTGAGCAGCCTCGATTGGCCTGGCTGTTCTCTGGTGGTGGTGGAGCTTTAGATCTTGGTGGAGGCTGCATTGCCGAACCCCGATGCTGGAAATCCACAGCAGAAAGGGAAGGGATGTTGCATGAGGCCAGTGCAGGATTTGGGGGATCGGCTGAGCGCAGTCTGGGGAAGGCTCCTGTTGATCTGGTCTCTTCTCTTTCCAGGATAAAGATAAAGTTTCTCTAACCAAGACTCCAAAGTTGGACCGGAGCGATGGCGGCAAAGAGGTGAAAGAGCGAGCGACCAAACGCAAGTTGCCTTTCACTGTCGGAACAAATGGAGATCAAAAAGACTCGGATACAGGTACAGAAATGCCACATTCCACCCTCAGATGCATTGGGGCTGGTGGGGAGCACACAGGATCCGGTGTGCAGCCAATCCCTAGGGGAGTGTATCAAATCCCTGTATGTTTTAATTGAAGGAAGAGGCACGTGGACGAGGGGCTGGATAACTGCTCTGCTCCACCTGTGCACATCTGCTCTTGGGGATGTTTTTAGGTGGACCAAGCCGTGGCTGTGTGAGGAGACTCCCTTCCTTCAGCTCTTGTCTGTTCTTGTTCCTGACTATCCCAGTTCAGGAACTGTAGCCATGGAGCAGGGCCTGCTTGTGAGAACTTGGAAAAGAATAAAGCTGAGTAGTCTTTAAAAGAAAACCAACAGGTAGAATCTGGTCAGGCAGGTCAGTCTTGTAGCAAAGAGTGGCTGGTGCATGAGGCTCCTGGCTGGGCTGTTGGATTCGTTAGCAGTTGGGAAGAGCTGTCACAAAGCTTTGGCATGGAGAAAATTGTGTTGTGAGGGGCTGAGCTGTGGATTTCTGGGCAGAGGTTTGTGTGGGTCCTTCCTGTACGTTCCTAGGAAATCTGCATTTGGAAATAGTTCTGGTCAGGTGAAGCTCAGTGATTGTGTAAAGAGACAGACCAGGCTGAAAGTCGGGAATATGCTCGGAAATGGTACAAAGGCTGCATTTGGTGGTGCTCTGTGGTGAGCCTGGGAGGTGCTCTGACGTGGGGTGAGTCTTCTCTGGCTCAGGAGTCAGGAGGGCAGATTTGGGAGGGCCAAGGGTGCCACTGCAGCAGTGAGGGCTGTTCCACGGGCGAGGACACGCGGCGGTGACGTGTCCTGAGGCTGGCCCAGTGTTTCCATGGGCTTGTGTTCCTGAACTCCCTGTCTGGGGAGAAAGTTTCCAAACATTCGTTAATTCTCTTAAACACGTTGGCTGTTTGCAGAGTTTCGGGTTGCTGTGGTGTCTCCCTTGGGGTGTCACCTTTGGGGGGGTTGGCCAGGGCCAGGCAAAGCTGGTTAACCGGAGCCAGAGCTGCTCTTTGTCAAGGGTGTTTGTGCCACGTTCAATACTGGGTTGAGAGTTGAAGCCCAAACTCGCTGCAGGGCTGTCTGACCCTCGTGACAGCTGGAACGTCACGGCAGGGATCTGCTTTTCCCAGGGCTCCGCTCTCTCTCTCTCTGGCTGCAGAGATGTTGGAAATGTTTGCGCTGGCAGCAGCGAGAAGGAAACCAAATGCAGAGGAAAGCGGCGAGAGCTGCTGGGAGAGGCTGCGGCTGCTGGGTGGGAGCAGCAGCCCACGAGACCCACCCCCCCTGCCCAGGGGCTCCCCCGTTACCCCTCTGCTTCCCGCAGCTGCGTGACTCTTATCTCAGGACACGTCTTCTCCTTCCTCTGCAGAGCTCTTCCCCTTCCTCTCCAGAGCTCGTCCTTCCTGGGGAAGTGGGTGAGCTGAGGGGCAGCAGCAGCCCAGCTCCCAGAGGAGACCTGGAGGGGGGTCATGGCACTCAGAGACCCATTTAAACGCAAACTGGGCTCTCACGAACTCTGGGAAGGTTGTGTGGAAAGTGCAGGCGGGTCTCAACAACCTGTTTGGTGGGGACTGGGGAGGAAGTGACTCAGCCCCTGGGCTGGAGATGCCAGCAGGGAGCTGCAGATCAATGTGCACAGTCAGGCTGGTGCTTAGCAGAAGCGTGTTCCTTTTCCCTGACATCGTTTACTCCATGAATCAGATGCTGGAGATGAGAAAGGACTCGGTGGAGATAGGAAAAGACTTCCTGGCACCTCGCTCTGCTCTTGCACCACCCCGTTGCGACTGTGGGGTGTTTCAGGCCTGTCTGGTCCTTGGCCTGGCTCGAGGTAGAGGCAGGTACAGACGTGTTTGTGGTGCTCAGAAGCTGCACGTCCTGGGAGTGGAGGGGTCCCCCCGAGTCTGAGCTGGTGCCATCAGGGGCACCTGGCTGAGGACACGCGTGTGACACGCAGGACAGGCTTTTGTGTGGAACAAAGGCTGCCGTGTGCCCACCCCGCGTTCCCGCAGGAGGGGGAGGCTGCTGCTGCTTGTTCTGCTCCTCAGCTTCGCTCCCAGCCCTCGGAGAAGCGGGATTGCACCATCGCTGCTGGCTGACCCCGGGTGGTTTATGTAACGTGGTCGTGCTTCCCAGGCTGTGTCCATGGGCTGCTGTGTGTGCGTGAGGGGGTGCGCCAGGATATTCCACAGCCACGTGGAATTCAGCTGTAAGGACGTGGGAGCTGGGAGCTAGCAGAGCTCTCTTCTTTGCTTCTAGTGGGGTATTTTTCTCCTCTTCAAGTGTTTAAACAATAGCGTGGATCCTCATCCTGATGTGTTGCAGTGACTCATTTTCCTTAGCACGCTGCGTGTTGCTTTTTTCCCGGGTGGCTCTGGCTTAGCCTTGACGTAGGTGCTCCATATGTGGGGTGAGAAACATCAGAGGTGGGTTTGTCTCCCGTGGAAGGGCAGCAAAACCCACCCTGGCCAGGTGTGGGGCTGCAGCTGGTGCTGCAAGA
This sequence comes from Mohoua ochrocephala, assembly GCA_013398855.1. Classification (NCBI taxonomy): domain Eukaryota; kingdom Metazoa; phylum Chordata; class Aves; order Passeriformes; family Acanthizidae; genus Mohoua; species Mohoua ochrocephala. The sequence goes on from VZTA01007589.1 coordinate 159,270, forward strand.
CGGGTTTGGGGCAGATGGGATATTGGGAAGGCATTCCTGGCTGTGCGGCTGGGGAGGTCGTGGCACAGGTTGCCCAGAGAAGCTGTGGCTGCCCCATCCCTGGAAGTGTCCAAGGCCAGGTTGGACGGGGCATGGAGCACCCTGGGCTAGTGGAAGGTGTCCCTGCCCATGGCAGGGGGTGGAACTGGATGAGCTTTAAGGTCCTTTCCAGCCTAAACCATTCCAGGATTCTGTGGTGTGGGCTCCCGGAGGCGCTACTGGCCAGCACTGTGCTGAGTGCATGGATTGGGTACGGTTGGTTCAGAGCTAAATCTTTTAAAATAATCTCTCTCAAAATGGTTTCTAGAGCAACAATTCTCGCTCTCGGGTTCCTCAGAGTTAACTAAATAAACTGTCTTTAGGAAAAAAAAAAATGGCATCGAGCCGTGAGCCTCCAGACTGTGCATGTTACAGCTCCAGCACTGTGGGAGCAGCATCTCTGTGCCTCAGACTTCTCCTCCTTCCTTCTCCTTCCCTCGTGTGGCATCTCCCCACATCCCCAGGCGCTGCCCAGAGCCTACGTGCTGCCTGGCAGCCGCCGAACGAGCACAGCCAGCTTTCCTCCCAGCGATTCCAGCAGCGCGCGAGGCTCCGCGCGGCTCCCCGGCCGTGCGCCGCGCCGGGAGGGGGCTTCAGACCCAGGAATATCGGATAATTGTGGTGTTAACAAACACGCAGAGAGGGAGCAGCAGGGAGATGGGAGCAGTCCTGCTGGGAAGGCACCTGGCAGGAGAGGTGGGCACGGGCGGCTGGCGCAGCGGTGCCGTGGCTGCGGCGCTGAGCCACGGCTGAGTCACGGCTGACTCAATGGCACCAGACTGCCGGCGTGGGGCCGGGCACTCCCCGCCTCCCGCGGGCTCTGACGGGATGGAGCCGCACCAACAGGTCCCTGGCCACGGAGCAGGACAGGTAACGCTGCCGGGGAGCAGCTGCGAGGTGCAGGGAGCGCAGAACTCCGTGTGCCCGCTCCTCCCGCGGCTGGTTTCCTTAGCTCGGTGTCACGCTGTCACTGGAGTCCCTTGGCTCGAGGTGCAGCTGTGGTTTCCAGGCCTTTAGTCATCAACAGGGAGAGTTGGGGCTCAATACAAATCTCGGAGCACGCTGAGATAATTTTGGCCTCTGACAGCTCTCCCTGGGAGCTGGGAAGGCCTGGGCGAGGCTGGGTCCAAAGCTGGTGGTCCCCAGCAGTGCTGGGGGCCCTCTTCTCCTTGGGGTCCCACTCCCTTCCCGTGTATCCAGATCCCTCGCTGGGTGCCCAACTCCCTCCCTGTGTGTTCCAGTCCCTCCTTCTTTGTCCAGTTCTCTCCCTGTGTGTCCATCTCCTTCCCTGGGTGTTCTTGGAGGAATAAGGGAGAGAGAAACCCCCACCAGCTCTCCCAAGCTGTTCTCTGCATGACCTTTCTGGGCTCCGAGGGTTCTCTGGGAGCCCAGGGCTGATTCCGGGGGCTCGTGGCCGGCCAGGGAGGTGCTGTGGTGGCCGAGGGCCAGTGTGAATATGGTTGGCAGGAGCTGGCCTTGGAGCTTCAAACTCCTTCTCTCTAATCCCCCGAGGTTGTTACGTGACGCTAATTAGTAGGTTAGAAAATGCTTGATGAATCAGCTGACCCAAACCATCCTTTCCCGGAGCCGGCTGCTGCTTGCCTAATGCCAGAGCGTTTGGAGCGGCACGGCATGGGAACGGGCTCGGGAACGGGCTCGGGGACGGGCTCGTTAGTCCCGAGTCGGCGAGGCCAGCGAGGGAATCCGTGAGAAGCCAATTGCTGGCTTATTAAAAAAGGCATCTGCGTCCCACAGCGGCGTCCGTGCCGCTCCCGTGCCTGGCCGCGCTCCGGTGTGTGCAGCTGGGGGCTCACCGGGGCTGCGCTGCAGCGGGGCTTTCTTCGCTTGTGTCATTTCAGTCCTTTGACTAAAATAGTAAGAAACTGTTCTCACCTAGCAACCGGGGAGAGAGTGAATGTCAGAGCTTCTCCCTGCCTAGCTGGGCTCCATAATGCCGGTACAGTGTGGAGAGCCTGGCACACACCAGCCTTCAGATCACCCTGAGAAACTCCCCGTGTGCAGCAGCCATCTGGGAAGGGCTGCGCAGAAAACCAGGTCGTTTTATGACGGGAGCTGCCATAAATCTCCCTCCTCCCCCCTCATCACCTCCTTAACATGCAGAGGGAGAGGTTGCAGTGTGCTGTGTCTCTGTGAACCAAAAATCTATCAATGATGGCTTTTTCCTTAATACAAGAGCTTTTATCAGCGCTGTCTGCAGTGTGTCCTGGCCCCAGCTCCGGGAGGGGAGGGCTGGCCGGAGCCTTCCTCCCCCACCCTCCCTCCTCCAGCTCTTTCTGTTTCGTGGGAAATGAACGGTCTGACTTAAAAATTGATCTTGCTCTGAATTATTCGCTTTTAACATGGAGATTGTTGTTTCTGATGAAGCCTCTGGGCTCCTCTCACAGCATTTTGGGAGCCGGTGGCCACTCTGTGAAGGAGCTGCTTTTACACGTCGGGGCACAGCTGTGGGGTCTGGCCTACATGTGTAGGGAGAACACCTGGATTTGGGTCACAGGCTGTCACACAGCGCTAAACCTCTCTAGCCAAATCATATTTTAAAATACTGCAGCCAATGGGGTCAGGCCCTGCAGATCCTCATCCCCAGGGAGCCCAGCTGAGCAGTGGGGATGGTGGGCTCAGCTGCACACAGTGACCTGACATGGTTATAAAGGGGCTTGTTCCTTCTGGCACCTTTCCTCTGCTCCTGACTCGCAGCCAAGGTCTCCACCATCCTTCTCAGCAGTGTGGGATGATGCTCTGGCTCTGGTTCACCATCCTTCAGCTTGGGAACGAGCTCCCCGCTGTATGGGAGCAGCTCAGGGCGCCTTCTGTCAAGGCAGACCTTGCTTTTCCTCTTGTTTTCCTATTTGGCCCTGGCTTGATAAAACAGATCACCTCCTGGCTGTGCCCCTGGTCCATTGGCTCTGCAGCGTGCCCGTGACCTCCTGGTGCCAGGGCGTCCCCCCAGCCCGAGCCGTGTTCCTCTGCATTCCAGGGGTCTCCTGCTCACCCTCCTCACTGAGCTCTTCTGGCCTGTCCTGCTGCCCTTGTTCGTCCACCTGTGCCATGGTGCCGCTTCCCTTTCCACGCCGCTCCCGCCACCTCCAGCCTTCCCCTCAGCCTGCTTGTCCTTCGATTCTGGAGCGCCCCAGGGCCTTGGCTCGTGGTGGGACCGTGCCGCTGCCAGCCCTTCACCTCCTGAGTCATCGGCCCACGTCGCAGGTGCCCTGGGAGCCTGGGAGTGCATCCCCAGGCCACGGTGCAGCCGGGCTGGACCTGCTCTTCCCTGCTTTGAGCCGACATGCTCCAAAACGTTTCGTGCCCTGCGAGTTCTGCAGCAGGAATGAGTCACTGTTACGCAGGCTGGGCCGGGCTGGGGGGAGCGGAGCCCGCGTGCTCTCCCGGGGGTGCGGTGCAGTCTCTGTTGCTGTCTGTGCCGCTCTAATTTATTCCTATTGATCTCCCGGTCGCGCTCGCTCGGCACGGCAGCGCTCGCGAAGCCCCTCTCGCCGGCGAGCCGGCGCTCGGCGTGGCCGTGCGGGCACCGCGGCGTTCGGCGCGAGCCGCTGGTTTGGAAATGGTATTTTTCCTCAGGGTTCCACCTCCCGTGCGTGTGTTGTCATGCCGAGCAGCGGGAGCAGATGCTTTCTGCATTACGGGGTGTGCTGCGTGCGTGGGGAGCGAGGAGCTGCGCGGCTCCGGCCTCCCCACGACCTGCCAGCGACCCACCGTGTGCTGGAGAAACCTCCGAGAGGTTTTCCATCACCGCCCTGCTCTCCTTCCTCCCCTGCCCCAGCCGGGGCTGGGTTCAGCCTGTCTCTGCACACAGAGCCAGCCCAGCAGCACCGAATCCTTCTCGATCTGCCCTGGGATCCCTACGGAGCTGCCGAGGCGCTTCCAGCAGCCCTGGATTTGCGGTCCCCGTTGCAGCACTGCCCGGAGTCTCGTGTGGGCACGAGAACCACCCTCGAGCTAATGCTCAAACCCCTTTGTCCCGGGAATCTGCTCCTGCTCTGCCTTTGCAGCCTCTCGGGCTCCGTGCGATGAAAGGCAGGAGCAGTTCCCGGCTCAGCTCCTGCTTTCCCCTTTAAGCCTGCGCACGCGGTTCCTGCTGGCGTCAGCGTGAGGGAAGAGCCGAGCAGGATCCCCGAATTAAACCAGGGCTGATGCTCGGGAGGTTTGCAGAAGGGCTGAAGCAAGCAGCAAACGAGCTGCTTTAAAAATAGCTGCATGGAGGTGTGGCTCATCCTGGGCTCATGGAGCATCCGTGGGCTGCCATGGTCCTCCTCCCACTGGGATCGGTGTGCACGCTCCAGCCACGGCCGCTGCCGATCGGCACCGGGGGCTCCCTGCCTGCACAACCCCCCCATCGCTGGGGTTTGTGCTTGCTAAAGGGGTTTTAGTGTGAAATCAGCTTTTTTTCTGTCGGCCGAGGCGGGTAACACTGGGAGAGTTTCTCTCCAGTCGCTCCGTGTTGCTGCAAGGTGTTCCAGAGGCACGGTTAATTGGAGGCACAGGAGCAGCCTGCAGGAGCTGGCGAGCAGAGATCTCTGGGCAGGGGCACCTTTAAATCTGCTGGAAATCTGATTCTGAGTAAAATCTTCTGGGCTGAAATAACACACGTGCAGCTCTGTGAGCCTGGGACCAGCCTGGGCCAGGAGAGCCAGCCCAGGGCCAGGCCGGACTCTCACCCTGCTGAGGCTCAGGGTGGGAAGCGGATGCTGGGAGCAGCTCCATCTCCATCCTCCTGCTCATGTTTCAGACCCACTTCAGGGTCCCTCCACGTTGCCTGAGGATTGTGCCACGCAGGGAGCCAGGGGCTGCCACGCTGCCCACACCGGGGTGCCGGCACTGGAGCCGTAGAATCACAGAATCCTGGGATGGTTTGGGTTGGAAGGCAGCTTAAAGCTCATCTCCACCCCCTGCCACGGGCAGGGACCCTTTCCACTGGACCGGGTGTGACAACCCACCCTTAAGGGTAGGTCATCCCACCAGGTTGCTCCAGGTCCCATCCAGCTGGCCTTGAACCCTTCCCAGTGGGAAGCACGAGCCCGAGTCCTCGGCTGCCTCCCCTCAGCGAGCGAGAACGCGGCAGTCGCTTTCCAATTTATTTTTATCTTGTTGATCACATGCTTTGTAATGTTAAATGTTCTGTGGAGGAGGAAATTTCTGCAACTGCAGAATGAATAGGAGTTTAGGGGGTTTCGGTTGAACTTGATAATCAATTTTTGCAAATCCCAGGCTCGTGCTGACAACCTGCAGCAGCCGAGGGATATTAATGAAAATGTTCCCATTCTAATTGTGGCTCCGTACGTGCAGAGCAGCCCTGGGCATCGTGTACTTCAGGGACTCTGCCTGGTGGCACCAGCAAGATGTGACCCCTCGAATGTCTTCATGCCTGGTTTTGGGGCATGGCTGGGTGTGACCAAGGCTGGGGGAAGCCAGGCCTGGCTGAGCAGGGTTTAAGCAGCTTGGAGCAGCAGCCGAGAGTCTCGGGAGGAGCAGGGAGGTGCTGCACGCATGGGTCAGGTGTCCCTGTGTCCCCTGGCAGGACACTCAGCGCAGCAACGTTGGCTCCTGGAGCCACCCCGGCAAAGTTGTCTTCCCGTAAGCACGCTGGGTTTAATTTTATTTTAAGCCATTAAAAAACTGTCCTGTGATCTGATTTCATCTTCCAGCTCTGTTACAGCTGCCAGGATGACCAAAATGTGGTTTTAGAGTAGACTGGGCTTCGCCTTCAATGCAGACATGCTTCCAGGGCTTGCATTTCATAGGATCACGGAACGGTTTGGGTTGGAAAGGACCTTAAGGCTCATCTCATCCCACCCCTGCCGTGGGCAGAGACACCTTCACTAGACCAGGGTGCTGCAAGCCCCGTCCAGCCTGGCCTTGGGCACTTCCAGGGATCCAGGGGCAGCCACAGCCTCTCTGGGCAATGAGCAGAGGGCTTTGAAGAGGGGTGGCCGTGCTCTCAGGTTGAGAGGTTCCCTGGAACAGTCGTTATTTCTTAAATGTATGGGATCCCAGGAGCAGGGGTCGATGGAAATCACCTGCTCCAGGTGGGGCCTGAGCTGCAGAGCTTGGCAGCTCTGTGCACCGTGCCCGGAAAAGGTTTCTGGAGCTGGCTGTGCCTCAGCCGCGGGAGCTGCGAGCGGCAGGAACGGAACATCCCCACACGCTGCTGCCCTCGTCTGCCAGAGACCTTTCCTCGGCTGCAGTTCGGTGGGTGAGGGAGGAAACCTGTGCCGTGGTGCAGAGTCTGGTGGCCGGGCGTGACCCCGTCCATCGGCGGTTCCACCTGACCCGCTGGACTTTGCGCGGGGGCAGCACAGGCTCTGTCCCGCTGGCCGCGTGCCCGTGACCCACATGGAGCACCACAGGCGGGGCTGAGCAGAGCTGGGAGAGGCTGCAGGATTGTTACTTCTTGTTGCGGTGAGGGTGCTGAGGCACCTTCAGGGTGCCCAGAGAAGCTGTGGCTGCCCCATCCCTGGAAGCGTCCAAGGCCAGGTTGGACAGGGCTTGGAGCAACCTGGGATAGTGGAAGGTGTCCTTGCACAGGGGGGTGGGACTGGATGAGCTTCAAGATCCCTTCCCACACAGCCATTCCATGGTTCTGTGACCCTGGTGTGGCTGTGGTTCTCTGACCCCACTGGAGACGGTGCAGCAGGATTTGACAAATCCCAGCTTTGGGGGTGGTGGCTCTTGGTCCCTCAGCAGGAGCTGCCTTTGCAGCTGGGTGATTTAGGCGACCGAAAGTCAGTCTGGGATTTGGGATGACAAGCCAGGCACTTCTGGGATTTCTTCCTCCTGTGCCCTCCCATTTGTTTAGGATTTTTTGAGAAGGTTGCAGAAGACCTGAGGGCAGGTGGGTGCTTTGGGCCAGGTGGGAGCAGCCACTTTGGGAGGAGAGGACCAGCCTGGTGCTCCCCACACCTGTTTGGCTGCAGCCTCCTCGCTTTGATGATGATGATGGGTGTGAGGGCCACATTTCTGAGCTGTCAGCCTGTATCTTTCAGCTCTCCTTGTTGATGCTGTTCTGTGCCTCCAGCTGAGTCCACAGTGTCAGGCTGAGCAGGCTCCTCCGAGCACCCTGGCATGGGATGGGGGCTCCTAAAGCAGGATGGGAGGTGCAGCACCGGCTGTGGCCCCTTGAAGGATCCGTTCCCTCTTTCCTGTGCTGCTCTTTGATGGTGGAGGAGAATGGGAGGCTGTTGGAGGAGCAGGAGTGGAGCATGTCCTGGCTGCACCCTCAGCGGTGTGAGCCTGGCTGGCTGCTCCAGGTGCCTCTGCAGGGATCCATCGCTCACTACAGGGATCCATCGCTCACCACAGGGATCCATCCATCACCACAGGGATCCATCGCTCACCACAGGGATCCATCCGTCACCACAGGGATCCATTGCTCTCCACAGGGATCCATCGCTCACCACAGGGATCCCTCACTCACCACAAGGATCCCTCACTCACCACAAGCTTTTTGGAGCTGTTACTCCCGTGCTCAGAGAGGAACGTGGCTTTCAGCTCCGGTGACATTCATGGCTTGTGTCTCTGTGTCCTTGTCCCACAGAGAAGCAGGGTCCCGAGCGGAAGAGGATTAAAAAGGAGCCCGCCACCAGGAAGCCTGGCCTGCTCTTCGGCATGGGCCTCTCGGGGATCCGGGCAGGGTACCCGCTCTCCGAGCGCCAGCAAGTCGCTCTCCTCATGCAGATGACAGCAGAAGAGTCTGCAAACAGCCCAGGTGAGACTGGGGAGGGGGTTTGCTCCGAGGGGTGGGCAGGCAGGCAGGTGGGAGCTGCCGTGAGAGGCTCCCAAACGCCTGGAATTCCCGATTCCCGGGGTCACCAGAGGTTCAGCAGGGCTGAGCTGCCACCCCTGGCATGGTGCAGAGGGGCTGGTTTGCTGTTCTGTGGGGTCTCACGGCTCCCACGGGGCTCTGCGGGTGACCCCAGGTACGGTGTCGCTGGGATCCACACGTGGCTCTGGCTGCCCTCCCTTTTTCCAGTGTCCCTCGGGCCCAATCCAGGCCACCACCGAGCCCGCCCTGGCTGCTCAGCTGGAGCTTTGGTTCCGTGGGAGCCTCCTCCACCTCAGCTCTGCGTTTCCCACTGGCCTCTCAGGCTATCTCAGTAAAGGAGGATTGTGAAGAAAGGCAAAATATCATCCTCTGTAGGTTTTTAATGTTTCTTCTCATGGAAAGGGATAAGATGTGTAGCCACCACAGCTGTAACTTGAGATGTGGAGCAGCTGGAATGTGTTTACCACGGATTTTGTGTTTTAGTAGTTTTTATCTGTTGCAAACGTGCCCCCCCACCCCGGGTTTTTGGAGGCTCTGTGCTATCTGTGTGCTCACATCCACATCCTACACACAACATTGCAGCTTTTAGCCAAAAAAACACCAATCTCGCTGCTTATGTTGCCGTTATTTGGGAAAACTAAAAGAGAAAAAGCTGCAGAGTGTTGAGAGCATTCCAGTGCTCTCCCAGGAAATGCACAGTCTCCTCCCAAGGCCGTCAGACCTCACATGTGCTTGGTAAAAGGCCGCTTCCCTCGGGAATTGAGGTTGGAGGGTAAGGAGCTGCATTGTGCGCTCCCAAATCACGGGATTGCCCACAGCGTTTGCCAGGGCCGCGGTATCCAGTGGGCTCTGGCAGCCCGCGATCCCCATCTCCGTGGGACACACACAGGCTGCTCTGTTCACATCCACTCCAGAGCTCGGGTTGCCTCTCGCTGCCTTGTGGTGAATATTTGGGGAAGAGCCGAGGCGAAACGCGATGCGCGAGCTCCCTCTAAGGGCTCGAGAGCTCTTTGGAATGGCGGTTCCTGACGCCCGTTTCTCTCCTCCCTGCAGTTGACACAACACCAAAGCATCCCTCTCAGTCTACAGTTTGTCAGAAGGGAACTCCCAACTCTGCCTCCAAAACCAAAGATAAAGTAAATAAGAGAAACGAGCGAGGAGAGACTCGGCTGCATCGCGCTGCCATCCGCGGGGACGCCCGGCGCATCAAGGAGCTCATCATCGAGGGTGCAGATGTCAATGTGAAGGACTTTGCAGGTAACAGCCCAGGAATCCCGACCTTTTTCCACCTGCTTGCGTGTTCCACCTCCAAGAATGACTCCCTCCAGAAAAAGTAGTTTGTTTCTGACACGGGGTTGTGCCATGGAAAGAGGGGATTTGCCAAAAATTGTGATTTTGTTCTTGGAAGAGGAAAAAGTCTTTTTGCCCTTTAAAAAACCCAAAAAAACCAAACAACAACAAAAAGCCACATAAAAAAATCCCCCAAAGCATCAGTTTTCTTGTTGGAGTTTGAGAGCAGAATTCCCAGGCTGTGTAGCCTGCTCGAGGTGGTGAAGCTGGGCTGGGCAGGATCCAGAGAATCCCCGGAGCTGTCGTGGTTCCACACACCAAAACTGACCAGGCCACTCCAGACCATTTCCTTCCACGGGGCCGCCGTGTTGGAAGTCTGGAGGGGGATTTGCAAAGGGAGGTGGGCTGGTTTAGCTCTATTTTTACTTCAAATAGAAGGAATTATGTGCACAGAAATACTGCTGAGAGTGGGTTTGTGAAGTCATCGCTCTGGAGCTGGGAGGCCGATGCCTATGAATTTTTGGGAGTTGTTTTTAAGGACTGAATGTGGGGGTGCTGCTGATGGGGAGGGAATGTGAAGGGCAAGGTCAGGCTCCCACCAGGCACCCGAATTGGGGGAGTTGTTGGCCATCCTGACCCTCAGCTCAGGAGTAGCACCACCACCACCTCCTCCTCCTCCTCCTCAGCAGTGCTGCCAAGCTCCTGCTTAGGGTGGTGGGATGGGATGGGATGGGAACAACCCCAAGTCCCGCAGGGAGAGGGCAGCCATGGGATGATGGTGAAGGAGTGATGAAGGAGCCGTTTGGTGGGGCTGGATGAGCCTTTCTTCAGCACGTCCGAGAGCTTGACTTTGCTCTTTGCTGTTCTCTTTGCACGATTTTGGGGCTATAAATAGCTACGGCTGTTCCTCCGCCCGTATGATTAATCCCAGTGCCAGACTGAAGTATCAGTTGTGATTAATTCCGGGCACAGGTGCCCCCTCCAAAGGCTCCAAGCGAAGGTAACGGAACGCGCTCCCACGGCGCTATCAGCAAAACACCGGAGCAGCCGCGCTGGGAAACTTCAAAACAGGCTCTGCTTAAAAATAGTCTGTTTGAACACGATAAAATATTTTGTTCTGTGCTCTTCAGAGATTTGTTTGAGAGCTGGAGCCACCGTTACTGTGGAGACTCTGCTGTTTGGTTTCCCCCCAAGCCCGGGCCGGTGTTCTGTATTTGGAGAGCACACAGAAAATCTGTGTGGGGGCTGTCTCGGAGCTCAGGCCTGGTCTGGGCACCAGCGTTTCCCTTACAGAGGGATTGGAACCTAAAGCCAAACCTAAAGGAGCTTAAGGTTAGAGAGGGACGTTTCACAGGACCATGGAGTGGCAGAACAAGAGGGAATGGCCTTAGGCTGACGCAGGACAGGGTTAGATTGGATATTAGGAAGGAATTCTTCCCTGTGAGGGTGCTGAGGCCCTGGCACAGGTGCCCAGAGAAGCTGTGGCTGCCCTGTCACTGGAAGCATTGAAGACCAGATTGGAGGGGGCTTGGAGCAGCCTGGGCTAGTGGAAGGTGTCCCTGTCCATGGCAGGGGGTGAAACAAGATGAGCTTTAAGGTCCCTTCCAACCCAGTGGCATAAAGGGGAACAGATTTCAGACCTGCCTTTCACATGACATCAGCAATTCTCCTTATTTCCCAAATAAAACTTTCCATTTCCTGGGCCTGTGTCCGGTCTGGCAGATGCTCTGACTGTAGCACATGGCGTGACCAGAGGGAAAAATGGGATTGATTCTCTGACTGCCTGGCAGGAGTAGCAGGGCAGAGCTGCAGGTTCCTTCCTGCTGTGCCACGGGGATCCGGGCAAACACAACCAGCTCGGCCATCAGAGCAACACGGCCCTGGCCACGCTGACCCTGCAGCCTCTGAGCCTGGAGGAGACTTGCCCTGTGTCTCAGTGTCACTGTGAAGGTGGTGCCGTGTCCTGAGTGTCCCTGTCCTTGCAGGCTGGACGGCGCTGCACGAGGCCTGCAACCGGGGCTACTACGACGTGGCCAAGCAGCTGCTGGCGGCCGGCGCCGAGGTCAACACCAAGGGGCTGGACGATGACACCCCCCTGCACGACGCGGCCAACAACGGCCACTTCAAGGTTGGGCTGCTGGAATTCACTGCTGTGCTTTGAATGACTCTTTTGGAAACTTGTGCTTCAAGCAGCCCACTGTGAAAACACAGAGATTCTGGGTATTTTTGTTTCATTTCCCGTGTTATGGGCAGGAATTTGTCCTCAAGGCCAGGCTGGACAGGGCTTGGAGCAGCCTGGGTTGGTGGAAGGTGTCCCTGCCCATGGCAAAGTGTGGAATGAGATGGGCTTTAAGGTTCCTTCCAGCCCAAACTATTCCCTGATTGTGTGAATTTCCCTGTCTCAGAGCTGTTGAGTGCTTTACTCGGTGCTCCCCTGCATTCATTCTCCTGGAATTGGGACAGGAGCATGATTTTGTGCCTTGTTCTTCCCCCTTCTTTCCTGCCCAGGTTGGTTCTTGGAATCACAGGATCATTAAGATTGGAAAAGTCCTCCACAATCATCGAGCCCAGCCATTACCCTAATGCCACCAATGCCCCACTAAACCCTGTCCCTAAATGCTTTTTGAACGCTTTTAGGGATGGTGATTCCACCACTGGGAATGTTGCTGGGGTTTCTCTCTTACGTTAGCACCACAAGGCATGTCCTGAAGACGCCACTCTTTTAGTTATGTATGAAAATCATGCAAAAAAAAACCACCCTGGAATCAAAACCTCGTGAGCATCTTCAAGCCTCAGTTTCTCTTTTCAGGTGGTGAAATTGTTGTTGCATTACGGAGGGAATCCTCATCAAAGCAACAGGAAGGGCGAGACACCTTTGAAAGTAGCGAATTCTCCCACCATGGTGAACCTGCTCCTGGGGAAGACCACGTACCCCTCCAGCGAAGAGAGCTCCACAGGTGAGACTGGCCTTTCTGTGGCCGTGGCAGTGACACTCGTGTGGCCTGCAGCTGTCTGTTAACACAGAGACCTTAAGAGGACAGTGAAGTTAGGCTCCTGTCAGATGCTGCCGTGTCAGGAGCCCGCCCGTAGCTGTAACCCAAATTCAGACCACATAACCACCAGCTTTAGCTCGGGGGGCTGTTTGCCCTGGAAGCCAACGTTGCGATCACGTCCCCGGTGCAGTCGGGATGTAGGATTGGAAGCCAGTTGCAGGTAAATGGATGCGTTACCTTTGGAAGGTGGGTCGTTCCAGCGGAGAGGAGGAGGTTTGCGTGCCCACCCTGTGTTCCTGTCCCTTGGCTGTCCCAGCACTGGTGTTTTAGGTTCTGCTCCCGGGGCTGTCCCTGCTAGAGCCTCTTCCACCAGTGCCACCATTATGGGACACTCTGCAGCTTTTAATTAGTGCAAATTAGAGTTTCCAGTCTTTTGGGGAGCCTTGACCTACACTGTGTGCAGTCATAACCCTGTTCCCGAGTTCTCGTGATACACCCAGGATGTTATTTTGAGGGACACCCCTTGCAGGTTGGAGCTGGAGGAGCTTCCTTCCAAAAAGATCCCCCAGCCTGGCATTCCGAGCTGTTGGCTGCCAGCTTGCAAAGGCAGGGTGAGGCCAGAGGGCATCAGGGCTGTTTGCAGGGGTTGGTGTGGGCAGGAGACCAGTGATGTTCCCTCCCCAAAACCCTTGGCAGTCCTTAACACGCTGTTCTTCTCTCTCTGCAGAGACCTCAGAAGAGGAGGACGCCCCTTCCTTCGCTCCCTCCAGCTCCGTTGATGGCAATAACACAGACTCAGAGTTTGAGAAGGGTTTGAAGCACAAGCCCAAGGCCCAGGAGCCCCCCAAAACCATCACCCCGGTAAAGGATGAGTATGAATTCGATGAGGACGATGAGCAGGACCGGGTCCCGCCGGTCGATGACAAACATTTGCTGAAAAAGGATTACAGGAAAGAGACTAAAGCAAACAGTTTCATTTCCATACCCAAAATGGAAGTGAAAACTTATACTAAAAATAACACAATTACACCAAAGAAAGCTGCCCACCGCATCCTGTCGGACAGCTCGGACGAGGAGGAGACCAGCGTGGCCGTGGGCACGGGGGAGAAGCTGCGCCTCTCCACCCACTCCATATTGCCCAGCAGCAAAATCCGGGAGCCCGCCAGCGCCAAGGCGCCCAAGGAGAAAAGCAAAGTAAAAAAGAAGCGGAAGAAGGAGACAAAAAGCAAAGAGGTTCGGTTTGGCAAAAAAAATGACAAGTTTTGTTCCTCTGAATCAGAGAGTGAAAACGTGGAGAGTGAGGAGGATGATAGAGACTCTCTGCAGAGCTCTAGCTGTGTAAAGGACTCAAGGCTAGTGCTAAAGGAATCCTCCTTGTTTAACTCTCTGTCTGCCTCATCGACCTCTTCTCATGGGAGTTTAGCATCCCAGAAACATAATCCTAATCTTACAGAACAGCACTCCAAGCACTGGAGGACGGACAATTGGAAAACCATATCTTCTCCAGCTTGGTCAGACGTCAGTTCCCTATCGGACTCCACCAGGACGAGGCTGACGAGCGAGTCAGACTATTCGTCCGAGGACTCGAGCTTAGAGTCACTAAAGCCAGTCAGGAAGAAACCAGAGCACAAAAAGAAAAACACCCCCCACAACACTGTTTCTGAGAAAAAGAATTCATTCCATAGCAATGTGGATGGAGCAATTCCAAAGCTGGACAAGGAGGGGAAGGTTGTTAAAAAGCATAAAACAAAACACAAACATAAAAACAAGGAGAAGGGACAGTGTCCTGTCAGCCAAGACATTAAAATAATCAAAACGTTTTCTTTTGAGTTTGAGGACTCTAAACAAAAGCCTGAGAAAGGCTTGATAGTAGAGACAGAAAATCCAGTCGAAAACAAGTTGAAAGTGTTAAAGCACGATAGGGAACACGGTAAGAAGGAGGAAAAGCTCCCCAAAGGTAAAGCGGAGGAGAAGGAGTGGTTGTTTAAAGATGAGACTGGAAAATCCTCAAAAGAGGAGAAATCGTTAAGAAAAATCAAAGATGGTAGTAAAGACCTGAGCAAATCCTTCAGAGAAGGATTGAGTAAATCAGAAAAAGAGAAACCTGTCAAGGAGAAATCTCCCAAGGAGGAGAAGCCGAGAATACACAAGGAGGAGAGAAAGAAGAAGTCAAAGGACAAGCAGTCCAAATCCGAGAAGAAGAATGAGCTGAAGGAGGAGAAGGTTTCTAAACTAGAGAAAGAAAAATCCTTCAAGGAAGAGAAGGAAAAATGCAAAAAAGAAAAACTTTACAGGGACGAGTCTGGGTTTGATGAGTTTAATAACAAAACTCAGTTTGCCGAAAGCGAGGACACGAAGTTCAGCCTTTCGGATGATCAGCAGGAGAGGTGGTTTTCAGACTTGTCCTCTGATTCATCCTTCGATTTCAAGGGTGAGGACAGCTGGGATTCTCCAATAACGGATTTCAGGGAGATCAAAAACGACACCGTGGCAAAACTAATCATAGAACCCGTGAAAGAGGAAATTAAAGACAAGAAAAAGGAAAATAAAATGAAAGAGAAGAAGGAATACAACGAGAAGCGGAGTGAAAAGGACACTTTCTTGAAGAAGAAGGAGAGGGATTACGTGGAGAAAAGCTCCGAGAAGAAAAAGGACCAAACGGACAGACACAAAGTGACTCCCAGTTATTTGCCTGAAAAGGATAAGAAAAGGAAGGATTCTGTGGAGACTGGCAAGGAGAGGAAAGAAAAAGACACAGGTGAAACCAACAAAGACAGAAAAGATTCCTCTGATGGCTCTAAGGAGCGAAAAGATCCCAAGACGAAGCAGGAGGAGCCCTATCGAGACGACTTCAAGGAGTACGGCTGCGAAACGTTCTTCAAGGATAAGTCTGACCCCGAGTTCAGTGGGAAAACCCTGGAGAGCTGGGAGAGGCACCATTCTGGAAAGGAAAAGGAGAAGAAAGATGCTCCCGATAAAGAAAAAAAAGAAAAGGTGAAGCCAGAAAAATACAAGGAAAAATCCAAAGAAGGCGACAAGGAGAAAAATGAAAAAGCCGCTCCAGAGAAAATCCTGAAGGACAAAGAACTAGAGAAGAGTTTCAAAGAGAAGAAGGAAACTAAGGAGAAGTACAAAGATCTCCACAGCAAAGACAAGGAGCGGAAGAGTTCTTTTGACCAGGTGAAGGAGAAGAAAGAGAAAAACTTTTCCACAGACAGAGACGATTTCTCCGAGAAGAAGGATGAAAAGAAGGGCAAGGAGAAGAGCTGGTACAGCATCGCCGACATCTTCACGGATGAGAGCGAGGACGAGAGGGACGATTACAGCCTGAGCGGGTTCAAGGTCGGCGACTCGGCCGGGAGCGAGATGCATCGCCTGGACAGCCTGCAGGACAAGGACGACGGCGCGGCAGCCGAGAAGGAGCTGTACCCCGACAAGCACCGCAAGTACTCCTCTGACCGGCAGCACTCGGAGAAGCAGAAGGATAAGGAGTCCAAGGAGAAGAAAAAGGACAAGGGAACATCGGAAGGGGGAAAGGAGAAGAAGGAGAAGAGTTCCTTTGAGAAACACAAAGAGAAGAAAGAGAAAGACTCCAGCGAGAAGTACAAGGACAGGAAGGAGAGAATGTCCATAGATTCCACTCAGGAGAAGAAAAACAAGCAAAAGCTCCCGGAAAAGGTCGAGAAGAAACACGCCAGTGACGACAAGGTGAAAAGCAAACATAAGGAGAAGCCGGACAAGGAGCATTCCAAAGAGAAGAAGTCTTCAAAAGGAGGGGAGTCGGAGAAGAGCCTGCTGGAGAAACTGGAGGAGGAGGCTCTGAATGACTACAGGGACGACTCCAACGACAAAATCAGCGAGATCTCCTCTGACAGCTTCACGGACAGAGGGCAAGAGCCGGGACTCACCAGCCTCTTCGAGTCTTCTAACCTCTCTCTGACCGACGCCGCTGAAGAAAAGTTTAAGGACTCTCTGCCTTTACCCTGCCTGCAGGACAAACTCAAGGAGAAGGAGAGGCACCGACATTCCTCATCTTCCTCGAAGAAAAGTCACGAGAAGGAAAAAGCCAAGAAGGAGAAGACGGAGAAAAAGGACAAATCAGAAGAATTCAAGGACTCCAGCAGCAGGAAGGATTCCGCTCATTATGAAAAGGATTTCTCTGTGGATGGAGAGGCTTTTGGCTCTTCCTACAACATGAAGGGAGAGGCTGATGAGGAACCGGAGAAGAGCATTGATTACTTATTTTCTGAAAAGAAGGATAAAAATGATTCTGAAAGAGAGCTGTCAAAGAAGGCAGAGAAGGAAAAGGCTTACGGTTCCAGCACCATCAGCACAGCTAAAGAGAAAAAGAAGCGGGATAAACACAAGGAAAAATGGAAGGAGGAAAAGGAAAAGCATAGGGACAAACACACAGATGGTTTCTTTAAACATCACAAAGACGAGCCAAAGTCGACACTCAAAGACAAGGATGGGCCTCAAGTTACCACCTTTAAAGATAAATCTAAGGAGGACAACCTCAAATTCGGGGAAACCAAACTGAAGGAGAAGCTCAAGGAGAATCAAGACAAAGACAAATCAGAGTCCATAAAAATAAGCAACGGGAACGAAAAAATTACCCTTTCCAAAGACAGCGGCAAGAAGGATGCCAGGCCGAGGGAGAAGCTTCTGGGAGACGGTGATTTGATGATGACCAGCTTTGAGAGGATGCTGAGCCAGAAGGACCTGGAGATCGAGGAGCGCCACAAAAGGCACAAGGAGAGAATGAAGCAGATGGAGAAAATGCGGCACAGGTCCGGGGACCCCAAGTTAAAGGACAAACTTAAAAGCTCGGAGGACGTGCGCAAGAGGAGCCTGGATCTGCCAGCAAAGAAGCCGCTCACGCTGGACACGCAGCTCAAGGACAAGAAACTCAAGGAGTTGGGTCCCCTGACTCCTATCCTGTCACCGGAAAACAAGGCACAGCCTGCCGTGGGGACGGACTCCAAGGACTGGATCACGGGTCCTCAGCTGAAGGAGATCCTCCCGGCGTCTCCCAGGCCGGATCAGAACCGGCCCACGGGCGTCCCGACCCCGGCATCCGTCGTGTCCTGCCCGAGCTACGAGGAGGTGATGCAGACGCCCAGGACTCCGTCGTGCAGCAACGAGGACTACACGGATCTGATGTTCGAGTGCGCGGACTCCCAGCACTCGCTGCCCATCTCCACCATGTCCATGAACGCCTGCTCCCCTTCCTTCTTCGACAGATACACCAACGTTTCCAGCGGGCTCCCCGAGAACCCCAGTCAGACCCCGACTCGCACCATACCCTCCTCGAACCTCTACCGTTCCATCTCGGTGGATATCAGGAGGGCGCCCGAAGAGGAATTCAGCGTCGGAGATAAGTTTTTCAGGCAGCAAAGTGTCCCGGCAACATCAAATTATGACTCTCCGGTGCAGCATTTAATGGAGGAGAAAGTTCCCCTTCCCTCTGTTCCTGCTGAGAAGTTCCAGTGTTTGTCTCCTGGGTATTACTCCCCGGATTATGGAGTTTCCTCACCCAAGGTGGAAGCTCTGCACTGCGCGCCGGGAGCCGTCAGCGGGGTCGCCCAGTCGCCCGAAAGTGTCTTTTCTGGTTTACAAGCAAAATCCTCCCCTTCGCACAGGGATGAGTTGCTGGCTCCTTCGGTGGAAAGTGCTCTTCCCCCCGACCTCGGCATGCCCTTGGATACCACGGAGGAGCAGCAAGCCACCGCCTCCATCATGCCCCCAGAATCCACCTACCTGCCACCCATCGAAGAAAACCATTTTAGTTCGGGAATGCCAGAACAAAACAACATAGACTGGGATAACCCTCCTTCCCGAAACCCGGACGCCGCCATTCCTCCCAGCCTCATGGGTAACCCCGCAGAGCACTCTGTCACCTGGTCCATGGGCTCGGAGCTTCTGATGAAATCTCCCCAGAGGTTTTCCGAGTCCCCTAAACCTCCGCTCTGTTCCCTAGAGCCGATCCATCCCGCGCCAGTAGCCTTCATTCCCACAGAGACTTCCTACCCCGTTTCTCCCATCTCTTACCCTCTGTCAGTGTCTGAACCGAGGCTGGAGGAAGTCAAGGAGGACGCCGAGGAAGCAGTGCCGGGAGAAATTGCAAATGCCGAAGAGCAAGCTCCGTACATGTCCCCTACTAGGTTAGACACCTTCTTCAACAACTGCAAGCCTCTCCCAGAAGAAGCCCCAGAGATCCCTCCAGAGCCCCCGTGTGTGCCAGCAGAACCTCAGGCCGAAGTCGTCACCGCACCGGAAAACAACTATTTGGAAAACAACAACGCGGCACCCGCGAACGCGGAGGAGGCGGTGACGTGGCCCGACCCCTTCACCAACACCGAGGATGACTTGGACCTCGGCCCCTTCTCGCTCCCGGAGCTGCCACTTCAGCCTAAGGACGTTGCGGAGACGGAGATGGCCGAGGCGGAAGCGGTGGAGGAAAGCCCAGCAGCAGCTTCGGAACCGAGCGCTGGGATCATCAAAGCCGGCGCGTCCGTGATAGCGTCCGGGGAGCTGGAGGAGCCGCCGGCCGGCCAGGCGGCAGCAGCCGCCCTGCCCACGGACACGGAGCCACCGGCAGAGGAGCAGAAACCAGAAGCGGCTGCACCAGAAGCCGCCTCGGAAGCGCTGAACGCAGCTGAGGAGAAGGTGGCGGAGGACTCGGAAGCGCAGGTTTTCCAGCAGACCCCGTCCGAGTCCGCGCAGGCGGAGAGCAAAGAGGCGGAGGCCGCGCACGAGGAGCTGTCGTCGGCCGGTGGGGTGGCAGAGGGCGGCTCCCAGCCCTGTGCCGTGCCTGTGGCCGGCTCCGAGGGCGGCGTTCCCCAGGACGGTGCTGCGGCCCGTGGCGGGAGCCAGGCCCCGCCATCCCAGACGGACGCGCCTCCCGGCAACGCTCAAGCAGAAGTTGTTGAACCAGTACAAAAACCAGTAGCAGAAGCTCCCAAACCACCCAAAATAGAAGAGATTCCTCAGCGGATTACCAGGAACCGGGCTCAGATGCTCGCCAACCAAAACAAGCAGAACGCCGCCGCATCCGAGAAGGAATTTCCTCCTGTCTCTGCGCCCGTCACGCGTGCCAAAGGCCGCATCACGGAGGAGGACGATTCCCAGGCTCAGCACCCGAGGAAGCGCCGCTTCCAGCGCTCCAACCAGCAGCTGCAGCAGCAGATCAACACGTCCACCCAGCAGACGAGGGAGATGATCCAGCAGACACTGGCAGCTATCGTCGATGCGATCAAACTGGACGACATCGAACCTTACCACAGCGACAGGTCCAACCCCTACTTCGAGTACCTCCAGATCAGGAAAAAGATTGAGGAGAAGCGGAAAATCCTGTGCTATATTACCCCCCAAGCTCCGCAGTGCTACGCCGAGTACGTCACCTACACGGGCTCCTACCTGTTGGACGGCAAACCCCTGAGCAAGCTCCATATTCCAGTGGTGAGTCCCCTTCTCTCTTTAGCCTCAGGAACTCCTGATGCACTCCCCCCCTCGCATCCAAGTTGTCCCCCGTGCCCTGTGACCACCTTGCAATGCCAACGTGCCCCAGCCTGCCTTTAGAATGTGACACCAAACCTGAGCCTGAGTAAGTGCCTGGCTATGTGGTAAATGCAGCCCCTGAGATGCTGCGTTTTTGCAGAGAAGACCTCGGGCTGTGCTGAGGGACCTGAGGTTTGGTCAGGCTTTAGAGCCAAGTTTCTAAGACTCCACTGGATTTGAGGCTGGAAGGTAAAACTGCTCTTGCAGCAGTGCAGGAACAGGATAATGAACCTAGAACGTGGGAAGAAGATGGCTCTTAACTCCTGCCGTCATTTTCCCCAGCTCTGCTCTTTGACTTGGCACTGGGATCAGCATTTCACTGCTGTGCTGCAGGAGCATCGATAAACGTGGTGCTGCAGGTGTAAATCTGGGCTCCAGGTTGGAGGAGAAGGGTCGGTGTGACCAGGCTCCATTCCTTGCTGCACACCCTGCCCTGCAGGCACTAGGGCGGGTCAGGCTCCGGTTGTGCCGGCTGAGCTCTGCTCCCAGCACCGGGCACCTCTTGCCAAGTTCTCAGCCTCTCTGAGGTCTGGGCACTGGCAGGACCTTGTCCTTGGCAGAGCTTCTCAGCAGTCTCCATAGGCACCCCGTGGGATGTCCCTGCTCCCTCTGTGGCCCGCACACATTTTGGGGGGCAGGCAGGCAGCCCCCGGGCTGTGCCCCACGGAGGTCCCGCTCTCACCCTCTGCCCGTGCCCGCAGATCGCGCCGCCGCCGTCGCTCGCGGAGCCGCTCAAGGAGCTCTTCAAGCAGCAGGAGGCCGTGCGGGGGAAGCTGCGGCTGCAGCACAGCATCGAGCGGGTAAGGGGACACTCGGGCTGGGGAGGGGGCCCCAAATTCCCTCTGCTGGCGAGGCCGAGGCTGCCACGCTCACTGCTCTGCTCTTCCTCAGGAGAAGCTCATCGTCTCCTGCGAGCAGGAGATCCTGAGGGTGCACTGCCGGGCAGCGAGGACCATTGCCAACCAGGCCGTGCCCTTCAGTGCCTGCACCATGCTGCTGGACTCCGAGGTGTACAACATGCCTCTGGAAAATCAGGTCAGTGCCCGGCTCAGTGGTGAGGAAGTGTCTCAGGGGCTGTGCAAGACCCTGAGGGACGTGGGCTTCTCTGGAGGGATGGAGGCAGGAGTTACTAAGGCTCTCCTTGCTCAGGTCACCCACCACAGCACACAGATGCGAGATGTCACCTTCCCCAGAGGGCAGGGATTGATGGGATACTGGGAAGGAATTGTCTCCTGTGAGGGTGGGGAGGCCCTGGCACAGGGTGCCCAGAGAAGCTGTGGCTGCCCCATCCGAAAAAAATGCTACAAAAAAAAAATCACAAAAAAAACCAATTAGAAACAACAAAGATATGAACATCATTTGCCTAATCTGCCTCAGTTCCCACATGTGTGCTGGGGAAGGAAATAGATCCAGGAATGTGGGACACAGGGAGTTCAATGTCTGTTAGCAGCAGAAATGGCTCAGCTTTGTCAATGAATCTTGGGACCCTCCGTCCTTCTCGGTCAGGATCGTCTGCACGCTGGAAAGGTTTCCTTTACTGCACTCTGGGGTGTCTTTTCCTGTGGAAGGAAGGGAAGAGAATCATTGCACTGCTGCATTGCAGGAGGGATCCTGGGCAGGGACAGGATCCTGGGATTTATTAGCGAGCTGCGTATTGATCCAGGAGCTCTGATTTATCCGTCGGCATTTCCCAGCCAAGTGTCTGCGCTGCCGCGATCTTGGCGTGAGTCGAAGGAGTCAGAGGGGTGCAGGTGCTGTGATGGGCTGACGTGGACAGATTCCCTGCAAAGCAAGGAGAAACAGGGAGTATGTGCACAGGGGTGCATCCCCATCCGAGGCTGAATCCTTGGAAAGGGCTGCAGGAGCAGCTGGCAGCAGCGTGCTCCATCCTCCCTCCCTGCAGGCGTCGCGGTTCTGAGGAGTGTGCGCCCCAGGAGGGGTTTGAACGTGGCCTGTGAGACCTGTAACTGCTTAAAATACAAAACTAATCCCCCGTGTCCCTCCCTTTGCTGTCCCATCCTTAGGGAGACGAAAACAAATCAGTCAGAGACCGTTTCAACGCGCGACAGTTCATCTCCTGGCTGCAGGACGTGGATGACAAGTATGACCGGATGAAGGTGAGAGCTGCAGGGGCATTCCAGGAGGGTTCTGCCTGTGGCTGGAGCCTGGGAGCTTGCCTTAGTGGTTTCCAGCACAGAGTGGGTGTCCAGATACTGTCAGGGCAGTGCTGCACGGGGGTGAATGCTCTGGAGTGCTGACAAGCCTTGCAAGCCCAAACTTTGGGGTTTGCCTCGGCTCCTGCCGGAGCTGGGCTCAGCAGCCGTTCCCAATCCAGGTGTCCCGTGTGCGGCGTCCCCTGATGCGTTAATCCTGTGCCCTGCGTGTCCCCTGCCTTTGCCTGCCCCTCAGCCCTCACGTCCCTGTCGTTGTTTCCCTCTCCAGACGTGCCTGCTCATGCGACAGCAACACGAAGCAGCTGCCCTGAACGCGGTGCAGAGGATGGAGTGGCAGCTGAAGGTGCAGGAGCTGGACCCCGCGGGGCACAAATCCCTCTGCGTGAACGAGGTGCCCTCGTTCTATGTGCCAATGGTCGACGTGAATGATGACTTTGTGCTCTTGCCGGCATGACAGTTCCAGCCCAGGAGACATCACTGAACACTGGCAAGGACGGGAGCGCTCCGAGGTCGGGCGGTCGAGCTCACATTCACCCTTAACCGCTTGCTGATGAATCCCTGGTCAGAGGAGGAGGAAGCAGCTATCGGCAGAAAACAAAACAATAAGAAAAAATAATTGCACTTTCTTCACGACGTGTCCCTCGCTTCCGGACTGACGCGGCTCCGCGGGGCAGCGGGCCGGGCGCAGCTCCTTCCCACCGGCGCCCGCGGCGGGGAGGCTC